>CM067360.1:80803288-80995788 GCA_034401795.1 Chaetoderma sp. LZ-2023a
AATTATACATTATCTGCATAGCGTTTTCTAGCATTTTGCGGCGCTTGTCTCTGTACTTTAAGTATGACATATTGATGCCACGCATCCTGGTTTTGGCCTTTATGTTGGGAGAATGGTTTGGAATCGTCGTACTCACTGTCATGTCAGAATTTAAAGTCTCGTGATTTAATTGCCTCATGATCATCAAAATGTGAAAACAATGACACATTGAAACATGTACCAACCAATACATAGGCACAAAACTGTATATATCACGCGCGCAAGCTCACGCACGCACACGCGCGGATATACAATAGCGAAAAAAGTGTTATATCAGAAATTTCACTGCCAGACTGACTATAATCAGAAAATCCACAGAAATATTTTACACTTGTACACACACGTATGAGTGATTTATTTTCATTTCAGAATGTCGAGATTCTGTCTGCCACTCATGTATCGCGCGCCATAGTCAAGTACGTCACATATACATTGACGTCATAATCAAAATGAGTAAGTTTGCGTGCGAATGAATTGTATGTCTTTGGTGAATCTACACAGTCAAATTGCTTTCAAAATATTCAACATCTTACTTATATAGTTACCTTCAAATCGTGATTCTGCGAATAAAGTGCTTAGCTAGGAATGGGCGGGGAATACCTAGAAATGATCTCTTTATTATACTGGCAAACTCGGGCGACACTTTCACCTATATACATATGGGCGTTTGATGTCGACGAAATTTAATTCCAACGTTTATTTCGCGAAAGCGGACATCGCCTACGATTGTAAACAGGACATGAATGTCAATATTAAACTGTCTATTTCAGTATTTGAAAATTGGCGTTTGATTGTTTTTGCCGTCACAATCATTACAATTAATTGGCAGTAACTCGTGTATTAATGTCCGAGATTCTGAAAAGTAAACAACTCAATGCTAACAATTAACGACAACCATGGAACTTCGAATGGATTTGAATTTTGTCGTTTTCAGTTTACAACGTACATTATATTAATTTGTAGTTATTTTGCAAACAGCAATTCTGAAACCAGTTGCGACCGTGCTACGAGGGGGACAGCTTACAGCAACGCCATTTAAGAGCGGGAACCGGCATTCCTTTCAGAATTTGTGTGTAAAATCGTGGAGGGGTTTGCCGATAACAGAGAATGATTTAATATGGAGAGTTACTTGATTAGATAGTTAAGCCTGATCAATAGACCATTTATTCCCCTTTGGGGAATCTTTTGACTCTTTAAGACATGTGATCAAAAGGCAAGCTGTCTCATAAAACCACCATCTTCTGAATCCAAATGTTATATCTTATAGAAAAGTATTTATAAAGTCGAGTGTATTATATGAGACCACCTGCCTGTATAGTAACTAGTTGTCTGGTGGATGTATAAGGACGATTTATTGTATTGAATCGCATATACTACCGGGATAAGCCTGCATCGCTGACCACGGAGGATTGCCAGGGTTATTTATCAAAGAAAGTCAAAGAAAGTTGAGTTAATCTTTGCGTCTTTATACATTTTTCATCGTCCCGTGTGTACTCCTTGATTTAATGCTTATTGGCGTGTGTTCCACCGTCCATGAACGCCTAGTGACTGGCGTATGCTAATAAAAGAGGAGACTCATCGCATCCGGTCATTGAGGCGTTAACATTCGTCATCTATGCAAAACTTACATATCTGGAGATTGCTCAATTACTAATTTTCAATTTTAACAAATGCGAAGGCTCTATAATTGCGACACATGCAGCTTTGCAAATATTGTCCAAAAGAAATGACCAACCGACAGTCAAACCGACAGACTGACTTATATATAGCTGTACCGCAAGTAGAGCGAGAGAGAGAGAGAGGGGGAGGGGGGGGGGGGTTGGGGGAGAGGGAAAGAGAGCGGGGTGAAGGAGAGAGGGGCGGGACGACGCAGGCAGGCATGGAGGGAGATATGAAGAGGGTGAGAGAGAGAGGTGTGGGAGAGAGAGAGGGTGGGGGGAGAGATGGGGCGGGGGAGGGAGGAAGAGAGGGATAGAGAATGTGGGGGAAGAGAGGTAGATGGGTAGAATCAGTTATATAGGCCTTGATATATAAATTGATTTTATGGTAATAAATCGTATTTGTGGAAATAAGAATAATAAGAAAATATACAAGAGCGACGTAATCATTATTGTCAGAAATGTAACAAATTTGACTGACTAACATTCAAACAGACTTCTAGTTGTCAGTCGCGTCTAATAGAATAATATTGAAACGCTAAGCTGATTTGTGTGTGAAAAAAGGCTTGGATTGTAGGCTTATAAGTCTACTCAAACAAAATTAGTTTTTAACGGTTAATTGCGTCTATATAATGTGTCGATAGAAATGCGAGTAAGAAAATTACAATGTAAATTAAAGGCGTGCTATTTCAAATTCACAATTTTCGGGAGTGTATGAAATGTTAGAATGATATCGAGAGGATGGGTGACGTTTAACCATCAATCAATTTTATTATTTTTTAATTCTAGTATGATTAACACTTTAACCCTCGAATTTATTCAGGGGACTATTTTTGAAAATTTACCACTGGAATGACTGGCTCTGTTATCGACCCAGTCATTCCGGTGGTAAATTTTCAAAAAAAGTTATTTTTCAAGACCACCGCAGAAGCAGCTTTTGGCTGATATGAGTGTAACTATTTAGATCGAGAGGTTTTCTAAGGAAGCTGACTGTATCGTGATGTTCCTATGTGATCTTGCAGTTCTAACATCAAGAGCTTATTCTATAGAATTGTATCTTAGTTAGATCAAGATCTTGTCGCGAGGTTTCCTTGTCTGACCGTTTTTCTCGTCACCTGTCAGCAACCATCTCCGGGGTCATGGGATGTCTTATGTCAGACTCAGCAATCCTCGGTTCGTGATAGTTGCTGGCTAACACGAGAGTTAGGCCGTGTTCTCACTAGAGACTTAACCGGCGTAGCGCAATACTGAGGTATGGCGTTATTCCCGATTAACTCTCCAGTGAGAACATGGATTTACTTTTTTCTTTCAAATAACCCTCTTAGCCAACCGGACTGTTATTTTAACAGTGAAGCTCACTGGCTGAACAACGATTGGTATATGTAAACCATGAATTGTAGGTAAGCAAGTGATCACCATACGACGAGAATATAAGACACTAGACTACCCTTACAGAAGAGCCAGAACGATGGTTTTGATATTGGTTGAAAGGTCATGCAATGGCTGCTTCGATAAACTCCGAGAATACATTGAAACTTCATCCGTATAAATAACTTGAGATGACTTTAACCCTTTGACCCTTAAATTTATCAAAGAGCCAAACATACAACCTGGGCCAATATTTCATTGCAAGCGTCAATCAGGAGATAAGGCACGTATGATGTGTGTGTGTGTTGTAATATTTGAGGCGTTTATATGCTAGTTCCCAATGCTAGGGTCTAGACTCACGCCTGGCCTTTATGGTTTCTGTTGAATTCTTGTGAATTCTTGTGACGTCGGTTTGTGCATTAGCTTGTGTCTCTCTCTGTGTGTGTGTGTGTGTTGATCGTTGTCTCTCGATTTTGTCTCATGTTGCTGTTCTTTTCCATGGCTTTTTTTTTGTTGCTCCTCATGCTTGGGCGTGTGTAATGGGGATGGCCTAACCTGGACCTAACAGGGGTGGGTAAGGGATGGGGTAGGTGTTGGGTCGGGGGAGGTGCGTACGGTCTTATGACCTGATGCACCCAAGGGGGGGCTTTAGGTCAGAGACCTCCCGGCCCCTTTGGGGGGAGTGGGGAGGTTGGGGTGTGGGGTCTTTTGGGTCCTGGGACCCATTTGGTCTTCTGGCCATCATCCGAGCAGGCACCAGCGCGCACTTGTTTGATTTTGATTGGTTAGGTAGCCCGTATGGTGACTGTGTCTGTCCGAGGACGAACTCGGTCAGTCATCCGGGTTACATCCCTCCATAGTCCCCTCGAAAATTCCGATATGATGACCCAGTATCGCCGCGGACTGTATCATTGGTTGCATTCATGCGAATACAAAATATGTATTTATACAATTTCTTGACAACCTTATATGCTTGTAGATTTTCGGGGATTGCTTTATTAAAGCCACGAGTGCTACGACATTTATGAAATTTTGGGACACAAAGGTTGCATTCATACATTAAATTAAGAGAAGTTGGTCTACATGAACATATTTGATATGCCTCCTGAATGCTGGAGACGACAGGGTAGTCAAATGTGCTGGGTTAGCCCCTATGACTATAATGTGTATAGTGACACATGTAGTCGCCCACAAGCCAAACAGGGCCATTTTAGAAAACACGCCGTTGTAAACCACCACATTTCCAGTTTAAGCCATGCCCCGCCTATCTCTAGGTAAGCTCCACCCACAACTCGCTTGTGTTGGGATCGATCCCTGAACTCCATGACTATCAATTTCCACAAACTATATAGTTAAGCTGTTAAACATTTTGAAACTAATTTGACCGGGTGCAGTTGCTTCCATAGGCAGCAATGGCGCCCAGTCAAATTAGTTTCAAGATATTCAACAGAATGTATATTAAATGGTAAAGACATACAATTCGTAAAAACTTGTCGGACTATTGAGAGCTACAGACGGAATAAATCGAGTCATGACGCCATCCCACACGTCACTTAATTGATTATGACGTCATATGACGTCAGATGATGGATGGATATACTGGAAGGGTCCATTAAAATGTTATTAATAGAGGGGATTATGAATAGAACGTTAGAACGTTTTGTTGGTTTCCTCTGATGAGCAGAATTGGAGGCATGTCACGTGTCATCATCTCCATCCACGTCATGAACAAGGCAGGCTTTACACTGTTCTTCCGTGGCATGGGAAGCGTGCTGAAAACGGATAACGTTTACATATTAACCATCAAATTTGATCAAGAAAATTTCAAAGAAGGAATACAGCTTTAGCTATGTGCCCCACCCGTCTTTAGCTAAGCTCCACCCACACATTGCCGGTGTTCGGATCCACCGATCGCTGAGCTCCCTGACTATCAATTTCCAGAAAGCTATAACGGTAGGCTTTTGAATCGTTTGATACTAATTTGACTGGGTCCGGCCAGTCAAAATAGTTTCAAAATATTCAACAGCATGTTTATTAAATAGTAAAGACATACAATTCGTACAACAACGCTGAGTCCGTCATCAATTAAGCGATCGTGACGAACCTAGCTACGCCATTTATAACGTAATTGATTATGACGTCATCCTACACATCATGCAGTTGATTACGAGGTCATGTGATTGACTGAGAAACTGGAATTCTCCATTTCCTATTAATATGTTCATTTGCAGACGAAGAGATTATTTTTTTTAATAATTTACCCCTGTGGTACATTTGCTAAAAATCGTCATCTCTTGAACTTGACCTGCAAATGGACATCTCACGGGACGATTGCAGACACTGTTTTGGTGAACTAAAGGGTTAGCAGGTGCAATTCAGGCGTCGGCGTACAACTACACGCGCTACGAATACAACACACCTGTCTAGTTTCTAGCTGCGGGTAGCAGCGCAATAAACCGCCATGGCTCTTACTTCGTTCGCAAGCCAGTTACAGAAGCTTATTTCTGGATGTATTAAAAAACCTACCAATCCGATTTGGCTAACATTTTAACCTAACGATGGAACTTGTCCTGTAAGAAGATTTCTAGACCTTTTACAATGAGTGGGATAAAAGAACCGGGATCCTGATCGGATCAACATGTGTATCTGTGGATATCTCTGAAAATGCTGGCTCGATTTGCTAATATTTTAACACAAGAAAGGGTGTCATCATACACAATAATTCCATAACTCTGGCTGTAATCCAAAAGATCTGGAAAATATTTAAAAAAGTGCGGAAAATCTAAAAATATTCCAGAACTCACAGAGATTCTATATCGATCGTGTTAAAAAAATTAATTCGACGTGGGCAGCAGCATTTTTCAAGCAAATTAGTTTCGAAATATACAATATAATATTTCATACAATTTCATACAATATGGACACTAAGCATTAAATCTCACCCATATATGCATATCGTACATCAAATACAATTGTTCTTTTCATTTGTCAAAACATTATTTATTGATTTTTGTCTCGCTAGCGAAACAGAGACGAAACATAGGGATCGCTATTTACAGCGGTGGCACGGGCGGCGGTGGACATATTGTACTTTCGTTTAAGGGGTTTTCCCTTTAAATATGTATTTTTCAGCAATAGCCCATCAGACCTTGCTGAAACCTTACAGAGATGTTCTATGTAATTTAGGGAAACGCATCCAATTATGATTCTTTAAGAAATTCGAAAAGCATTTTGCTGTATTTTCCATGGTTTTTGGACTTTGTAAAATTGTTTAGCCTTTCGATCCACGCCTGAGCAGGCGAGACATTGCACGCTTACATCATTCTTGTATTTAAAAGTGTCAATTTTCAAGTCCGAAGAATTAAGATTATTTTAGACAACGTGCCAATGGAATGACTAAAATACTGTTCCGTTAGCCTGTAAATGAACAGTTCCCAAGGTCGCTGCAGAACCCGTTTTGACTGGTTTTGTCCTTAAGTGTTTAAACCCAATTTTGTTGATGTACAAATATAGTGAGTGTCACAGTTAATGTAACAAGAGCACTGTGCACTATAGGTTACTAACTATGCACTTTACTGAAATCAGAATGCTTGTAGAATGACACCTGTGACCACTGGTTATCTATGTAACTTACCATAGCAATGCCAATGAAGAGGGCCTTTGTTCAAAATTGTTTCTCTACTTCAATCTCTGCGATGTACAATAGTGTTCATTCAATGATTTATCCTATTTTTATGCACTTGAAACCTATCAAACAAAGTGTCTTCTTGAGTGTAGCTATTTACTTTTCGTCCTTCATTCAGGCTTATCTTTAGTGAAGATATATCTCCTACATATATTAATGTCAGGTACAGGCTTCCAAGCGAATATGGATTTCATTGAATCGTAGCCAGCTGAAGTTTTTGAATGACAGGATACTCTCAGAGGGCGTTTCCTGCACTTCTGGAGGTAAATATGAACTTTCTCCAGTGTCAAGATTTACCTCCGTAGATGCAGAAGGTGGCCGCTGGGCGCATCCAGACATTCAACATTTACCTGGGGAGGACCCTCGAATCCCCACCCCGTCAAGGTCGTTGTTCCTGGCACTAGACCCACGCTACGGCCCTGCCATCACCAGCCCCACCGCCGATATATTTGACATCCCTCCTGTATGGTGTTGTTATTTATTGCCAGCTTCTAGGCCTACGCAATGTTTCTGAATTTAAAGAAAAATCGCTTTTTGTCCGAAAACGAACAAGTAGCAATACGACCTTTCAAATTTGACAGCAAAATACGAACGAGTCACAAATTATAACAACTATTTGGCTATTATTTTTCAAGAAATCCGGTTGCATCGTCTGTGTTTAAGTTCAAGTTCACTTTATTTCACTCAGGCCTTTCAAGAGCATATGAGGGTAAGATGTACATGATGATTGTGGCGGTAGAATATTAGCAGTATAGTAAAATGCATGTATATAAAATTTATAATTCCATGGTGGTGGTAGTAGTAGTAGTAGTAGTAGTAGTAGTAGTAGTAGTAGTAGTAGTAGTAGTAGTAGTAGTGGTGGTGGTAGTAGTAGTAGCAGTAGTAGTAGTAGTAGTAGTAGTAGTAGTAGTAGTAGTAGTAGTAGTAGTAGTAGTAGCAGTAGTAGTAGTAGTAGTAGTATTAGTAGTAGTAGTAGTAGTAGTAGCAGTAGTAGTAGTAGTAGTAGTAGTAGTAGTAGTAGTAGTAGTAGTAGTAGTAGTAGTAGTAGTAGTAGTAGTAGTAGTAGTAGTAGTAGCAGTAGTATATTTCCATTTCATTGCATATCCTACACACTCGGTCATTTCTTTCAATATTTTCCCATCTGCCCGTTTCAATTTTCAGTTTATGATTTAGAGTCTGGAAGTGAAACAAGGTAACGTCTTTCTTAAATGGTAGATTCGTAAGATAATTTTCATACCCAAAGTATTCTTTAATTTCTTTGTAGAAAGTTAATCTGGTAGAAGCATCAATTTCTCGTTTCCAACGGGCTAGGTATTGATTTTGCAATGCCTCTTTTGTGACCTTAACAATATAATTTGTATCAATATAGTCCTCATTCATTAACTGTTCTTGACCTCTAGCTTGAAGAATATATTTGATACATGCTAGCCACTTACAGTAAGCATTGGTCCTATTATCGAGCTCTCTATATACAAAGTAGATGGTAGAGGAGAGTTTCCCGAGAGTAGCCCAAAACTTAATCATATTACATTTGACGGTAATACTTAATGGATATCGCCCAGTCTCTACGTATACATTCACACAACGAACAATTTAATTTTAAGGCATTCTGGTGTGAATATGCACATTTAAGGCCCGTTTTATAAGTCGAACTTTCTGTCGCGCCGCGCTAATGAGGACTGGTTGATTTATGTAGTGGATTTAGCTGGCCCGGCACAAGATAAGTTCGACTTATAAATCAGGCCTAAGCTATGCCTACGAAATTTCCATCCCATCATATATGCCATCTCCTGCGCTACCTATCATCAACTTATGTACCCGAGATAGTGCACCAGTAACCTCAAATTGCTTTATGCCTAAACACAGACTGGAGAAATACGCTGATACGGTGGCGCGGCGTTGTATCCCACTAGTGTTCTAAACTAGCGAACACGCTTCTGTCTCGAATGCGGAACAATCTCATTATCGTTGGAATCATGGACAATCTCCTAGTTGCGTCTTCCCACACAGAAGTATAAATGTGCACCGATGTAATCAGAAATTATATAACGTGTTTCCAAAACTAAATAAATAGTGGATCTGGAAGAGGTCCCATTTCATATCACTATTATCAACCGAGTCGAAAATTATCATATTGGATGAGCATTAGCGAGTGCAATGTTAAAATTTTCAACGAGGGCTATAATAGTGATATGAAATGGGACCGAGCTTGAGATTATATTTATCATATAATCTGACATTCTGACAAATTTTTTAATAAGGTTGATCCGTAAACCCCATTCGAACGGGTTTCAAGGATTAACCTTTTTTTGAACATTTTTCAATATGTCAGATTATATGATAAACATAATCTCAAACTCGGTCCCATTTCATATCACTATTAGTGTACTAACTAAGTTGTTTCTGAAATCATGTAAATTTATTTATGAGCATTGCTGTACTCATGCCGAAGCACTGAAATAAGACTGAAAGAAGACCAGCTTATGTTTGGCCTGGATGGAATCGAGGAGGTGAAAAAAACGATATAGGTCAAGGAAGCATTTGGAAAGAAATTACAAGAAAACGCAAAATTATTCTTTGAGATCAGTCAGATCACATGATGAATATTACATTTCAGATGTCTACGATTTCACCGTTAACTGTTGCCAGGACAGAAACATGTTCCAGTCAAATTTGCTTGAAAATATTCAAATAGAATTTTAAACACTGGAATTTCAAAGGTTAATGTGCGGTTTTCATTGAACACTAATATTTATGTGAATATTTGTTTAAATCGGTTAAAATACTAAATTCTAAAACTCACGCTACAATAAGGGCCGCATCCTTGGAATGGGTTTGAAAGAGTTCTCGAAGCCTCAAGTAGCGATAGGACTAAAAAATAAAATAAGTGAATGAATGAATGAATGAATGAATGAATGAATGAATGAATGAATGAATGGATGGATGGATGGATGGATGGATGGATGGATGGATGGATGAATGAATGAATGAATGAATGAAAAACGAAAGAAAGAATGGTAGAAAGAAAGAAAGAATGAATGAATGGGTGGGTGGGTGGATGGGTGGATGGGTGGATGGATGGATGGATGGATGGGTGAATGAATGAATGAATGAATAATTACGAGTACCCAAAAAATATACTCACTGAAAAGAATATTAAACATAGGATAAATCAGGAGACCACCCGATTATATCAGTCATGTGCATAAATAAACCACCACCGCCACCGCTACCGCCACATCCACGACCAAAACCACTACCGCCAACGCCGCCACCACCCCCGCCGCCACCGCCGCCGCCGCCGCCACCACCACTACCACCACCACCACCACCACCGCCACCACCACCACCAACAACAACAACAACAACAACAAAAACAACAACACCGCCGCCGCGGCCGCCACCACCACCACCACCACCATTACTGAATGCGTGAGTATTGTGGTGAGTGGTGCCGTATGTCTCTCTGTTTGTCTTGTTGTCCGGAGCAAATCTCATGAATACAAGAAAGTAGAATCTTGTAGTGAATTTTTTCACTTGAAATCCATAACCTGGTACATCATACATGCACCAACTAAGCAAACTAGAACAGAACATCTTTACGCTAGCTCATACCAAATTTAAATTAAGTACGTTCAATTTCGAATAGTAGTTCTATTCTGGCAGAAGCAATGATACCATAGTTAGATAATTGGATGGATAGATAAATGGAAAACTAAAAACATATTGGTAATATTCACCATTTACTGCAATGCGATATAATTAGGCATATCCATATGTAGATGGGCAGCTAGTGCAGAAATATAATAGAGTCCAGCTCAGAAATAAGTTAACATGTTTCCAAAATAAAAGCAGAAACATGTTAGTTAGAAAGAAATGTTCTGTTGAATATTTAAAACATAATGGGATTGGAAGACGTCTTTCAATCTAATTTTGTTCAAAATATTTAAGAGTAAGTTTTATTTAGTTATTTCTGAGCTTTACTGTACAGTCAGTACTAAATATATTATATCTGTGAATACAAAAGATTAAATCCCTTATCCTATGCAATTAAAACACAGGCAAATCACACGTTCGTGACATACTTTGTATTTCAAAGCACCTAGTTCAGCATCAGTTGTCTTCCAGGTATAATCGTCTGCATTTTCACCCGGCTGAAGGCGCCATGGATCTATAAGTTGGTCAAATTCCTCGATGCTGAAATAGCAAAGGCCTATTATAAAGTAGCTCATGAACGACTAAGCCACCCACAAATGAAACCTGTAGCGGTATTGCGAACTGCGAATAGTGTGAACCATTTCAAGCTATGCACGTCCATTTTAGCTCAGCTTCGCCTACTTTCTATGAGCCGTTGGACAGATTGTAACGTTTTGAATTATGAGCTCCAAGAAACCCAATTTCAAGGTAACTATACAGGTAAGTTGGTGACAACAGCTCCCTGCAGAATATTTATTAAATTGTAAATTCACCAAGGGCATGCAGTTCAAATGGTACTGTCGGTCCTTTGCCACGTTCTAATCGAAACCATATCACGTGATTGTAGGCTCACAAGCATTCTGACTATGATGCCACTGATAGTTTAGTGTAGAGCTATTAGCGTTTAAATGATTGGTTTTATCACAAAGTCAGTAATTTCACCGCTAATATTTCTACAATTTCCATTTCATCAGTGGAAGATTTCAGTTTATCCATCAATCATATGACGCCATAATCACCTACGCGACATGTAGGTTGACGTCATAATCATGAACGCTTAATTGATGATGGAATAAGCGTTGTTGCACGAATTTTCCCCTTTAATTATCAAAAGTGGTCAGGAAAATAGAAACATGCTCATGGGAAATGACTAATTTTGGTGGGCTACAAGCGAAGCGTTTTTTTTAGAACTTAAAGCTCTCATTTAAGTTCTCATATATTGATAAAAGATACGTATCCTAAATTAATTTAGAAGTATTTGTTACTTTATGAACACATTAGCAAACTAGGAGAGGAGCCGCCATTTTTTATATAGATATTTTCTGGCTTCTATAGTCTTCGCCAGTGTGCAGTTGTCGGTATAAAACTATTCTCGTAATGCTAATGCTAATCATTCTTCTGCTGGCTTACAAGGTGTGCGTATAGTAAGTGTATAGCGTAGTTCAATACTAGAGCTTTTGTATATTTCCTATGGTGCGAGCGAACACAAATATATTGAATACAAGTTTACTAAAACCTGTTGCCGCGTATAGCAGCAGCAGCAGCAGCAGCAGCAGCAGCAGCAGCAGCAGCAGCAGCAGCAGCAGCAGCAGCAGCAGCAGCTTTCCGTCAATTTGTTATCAAAATAATCAGCTAATAATACAATTGCCACTAGGTAAAATCCTGATAACAATTTTGGCTAAAAAGTGTTGACACAACAATTTTCAATCAAATTGTCCTGAAAGTAATCAGCAAGTCAGTCAATGACAACAACCGCGTTGTCAAATCTTTCTCAGAATAGTTAGCAGGCTTTCTTGAAACTTCGAAGTCCAAACATCAAGAGAACATATTCCTGTTAACGGCGGTAATGGCTCTCAGGCAAATTACTTCCAAAATACGCTAAAACATTCATCAAATTGTAAAGGAGTAGATCGTTGGAGCACTTTCCTTTTGTATTACATACGTTTCAGTAGCAGGTCGATGATTGAGGTCACTCAGCACAGTCAGCTCGCTGTAGTTGATTCTAAATTTCTTGAGTAAGTTTTTCATGCTGTGAAAGAAATGATATGAACACTTTTAGGACTGAGGTGGCGAGTGCATAACTAAATGACCGATGTTAAATGTTCGCATTGGCAGTTGACTGTAGCTCTTAAGTATGAAGCCATCTTCAAAGCAGGAGATTTGATAGGTTATTATATACATATACTCACCATGGAATGTGGCACAAGTATTAGTTTCGTCTGCTCATATAATGCCAGCTATCAGGACTGTATCACGGAGTGTTTAGGGACAGTGTGTAAACTTCAATGTGTAGCGAATAATGAAGTTTCTTCAAAGCGCTTTTTTTCTCATCTTCCATTACAATGAAATTCTCAAACAACTCTATACTCGTTTAGCCATTTTACCCTGTAATAACGTTGCCGCTGATAATTTGTAATTATTAAAGGATTTTCAGCTCGTTTAAGAAAAGGTGTATTATTTTATGTCCATGGAAGTCTGGGTGTCAGATGTGTGCTGGTTATTATCAGCATTACGTGCTTTGTGTGTGTTGGGTGCTGTTTGCTAATCGTGTGTGCCTTGCATGTTGCTAGTATTGTCTGCATTTTGCTTGTTATGTAAGTTTGACATTTTATCTCCATTATTAGTGTTTGGTTCCAACTGTGCGTTATTCAGAACATTCATGTCACGTGGGTGTTGTGTAGTTTATAGAGTCTGTGTATTATTTGTATCATTAACTCTGTCCTGTTCATGATCCTGTAAGATTTTGGATTCTAGGTCAATGTCTGGTTTAAGACGATTTACATGAATGATCCAGTGATTTATATTCAAAACTATTATGACATCTACATACTTTGTATGTGTTATTTGGTCTAACTAAAGTGATGAGGTATGGTTCCTCACGTTTCTTACATCGTTTACTTCGTACACGTAATGGTGTTTCTTTACATGTAAATAAACTGTATCTGCTATTCTGCTATCTGTTAATTTGTTTATTTGGACAATGACTTTTCTAAATGTTATCAAGTGCTAACCTATCTGAAGGTTTAAGATTGTGAATGATGCACATTAGGTGGCGTTTGGTGTTGATATGTAGGTTATCTTTTGAAATGGTTGCTGTGCCATATCGTACATCATACTCCCAGCAAAATGTGTGTCCAATTGTTATATTTATCATCTACATACATCTTTAGAGACTGAGTTATTGCCGAAATTAGTCTTTCACATATTGCATTACTCTGTGGATGATGACTGGGAATCGAACACACAACTGGTAACAGCACCTAGCATCATAGCACGCAAACGCTTCCACCAGACTAACACTTGCTGCATTGGTCTGGCGGACGCGTTTGTGGGCTATTATACCAGGCACTGTTGCCACTTGTGGATTCGATTCCCAGGTAACACCAAAATATTGCAATGCCGTGAATACTTGTATAACTCTGTGGATCATCTCCACTTCTCTTATGGCAGGTAATATTGAAGAGAATTGCCCTGTGCATGCAAAAATCGGCTTTTCCCAGATTGTATATTACATGATGTAATTAATGCGAAAACAGCAGATTGTCAATAGTTTGCAGATTTAGCAAAACGCTTTGGAACGTGCTCCCTACTGAACTCAAGGCATTGCTGATAAAGCAGATACTCGTGAAAACTACACATGAAGTTTTTAGCATGATCAAACACTAGCGAGTGACGGCTGTTATAGCATACAATAATCTCGCTGTGTAAGACATTAAATATTCCCATAGCATCTTGTTCCTTCAAGGCATAAGCTTCTTCCCAAATAGAAAATCTATCTACAACTAAGCGAATTTGCAGGTAACTTGCAGGAGACCTTATTATAGGGCCCAGGCAATCCATGTGCCAATGAGCAAGATTCTGCTGGACAGGCAAGCGACTTAAAGATCATTTACAGCTTGAAAGTCTCGCTTCCCGTCTTGAGAACCTTCACATGTTTTGACATATTCATTGACACCTCTGTAAATAATAGGCAAGGAGTATATCCCCCATAAGGACGTATATATTCAAAGCAGATTTAAATGTAACAGCCCCCCCCCCCACCCTCTGGCACTGAGTCATGATACGAGTGTAGTGCATCTAAGTGAGCACGTGTAGGTAGAAGAATTTGACCGCGTTTTGGTCATGTTGTACATTTATGTGTGCTTAATAGGAAATTGAGGATACAGTATTCCATTGTACATAAAATAATTCCTAGACTGACATTATGTGACTTAAATTGACCAACACTGTTTTAGCTGCGGGTAGCAGCTCAATAAACCGCCTTGTCTCTTAGTTAGTCAGTTAGTTAGTTGGGCTGTCAGTCAGTGAGTTACAAAAACTTTTTCGAGCTGCAGTTTCAAAAGTATTTCCTACTCAATTAGCCAGCCAGTCAGCCAGCCAGTTAGTTAATTCATCAGTCAGTTTCCAAAGCCGTTTCAAGAGTATTGGTATAAAGTAATCAAACTTGGTGCATCCATGCATTGTAGCCTTGTAGGATTAAGGTATATAGCGTAAAAAAGTATGTCAGTGTGACCTCAGTGTAACCTATTTTTCATGCTTCGACCGAAGCTACCGAGATTCTATAGATCTTGTTAATGTGTAAGGAAAATTGTATGCATGTGCTAATGCACATGACAAGTGGTGCGAGTATGCATATCATGAACTCGTCTTGAATGCTTGATTGTCCTTTAACACGACCATACACGTGGTCCCTGTCACCTTCAACTGCAGAAACTCGCGGGACACTGTTTGCTACACATTGAAGTTTACATACCACCTCGAAATGCTCTATGATATCTCTGCAAATTTATCCGTATTAACACTTGGCATGATGGACCACATCCTCTCATGTCGATGATGATCTAGTAAATATCACGTGTTCAACTGGCGATTAGCTGATTGTTCTGGTAACGTGGGTTACCGGGTCAGTACTGGGCCCAAAACAGCCCATATTATCCTGGTATTAGCCCAGTTCCATCCAAGCAAGCCACACTATCTGAGGGGCTATTGACCAATATACCCTATTCAGCATTGCAACCACCATCACATTAGACAATAGAGGGATCCATTTCTAGCTATGACGCACCCATTTCTACCTATGCTCCGCTAGGTCTGTCAACAGAATCCTGAATTACCAGAATTTCAAATTCAACGTACATATACATGTAAGTTTTTGAATACTTTGAAACTAATTTGACTAGGAGTTGTTGTTGCTTATAAGAATGTTTATAACACAGTTAACTCACTTAATATATACGATTGGAAGGATATATCACATTAGTCATGAACCTATGTCATTTGATTGTGACGTGAGCTAACAATTTGACATATTTGATTATGACGTTAGATATTTGCGTGACAAAGCGGATTCTCTTTGCCGCGCGAGTATCTAACGTCACAGTCAAATATGTCAAATTGTTAGCTCACGTAACAGTCAACTGCCCGCATTACGGAGAAAAATGGCAACTTGGCTAAAAATTGGTATCTATGAAAATTAAAGCGATGCATAAGTAGAGCACATCTACAGCTGCTTATGTATATGCCTTTTTATAGTCTCAATTAATTAGAAAGGCGACGTATATATATATATATATATATATATATATATATATATATATATATATATATATATATATATATATATATATATATATATATATATATATATATATATATATACACCTGTGCAAAAGTTAAGCACCACCCTATTTTTACGCACATGCGAGGGTATATTCATGTGCTATGAAGAAAGCAATAGCATAAACATTTATGTACCCATCCATCTTAGTGCAAGAGGTAATAATGCAACTAGAGGAATGCTGATTATGATGGTGGGGAAACACTGTATGTTTTTGTTTGAACTTGAAAACGAGGCCTGAATATGGTTACGTTGACACAACTGACAACTATTGTCCTACAGTTGACACACGTGGCTAGATTGTCATTAATGGTGTCTGAAAACGAAGTTTAACATCTGTGCACGAGTTTGAGACTGTCATTATTAATACCGGGTATATCCACCTTGTGCCTGGATGACGGCCTGGACACGACGTCTCATGCTGGTCACCAACCGACTGATACGCCATTGTGGTATTCGTTGCCATTCAAGATGGAGTGCGTCTGTTAATTCCTGTAGGTTCTGCACAGGAGGATCCCTCCTTCTCACCATGTTTCCCAGAATGTCCCAGATATGCTCAATAGGGTTCATGTCAGGGCTCCTTGCTGGCCATGATAGGGTTTCGATGGCATTCTGGCGGAGGTATTCATGCACAGCTCTAGCACGATGTGGTCGGGCGTTGTCATCCATGAATATAGGGTGGGTTCCAGGTGCATGATTTACAAAATGAGGGACCACAACTCTATCCAGTATGGAATCTTGATATCTTTGTCCATTTAGTGTTCCAGGTACAGTCAACAGATCCAGCTTACAATCAAATGAGATGCACCCCCATATCATAACGGAACCTCCACCAAATGGAACTTCTTCCATGATGTTACGTTGGTCGTACGCCGTGCGTCTGGACCTCCATACACGAGTTCGACCATCTGTGGCATGAAGCAGGAACCGACTTTCATCGGACCAGTGTACCCGTCTCCAGGATCTCATGTTCCAGTGTCTTCTTTCGTTGCACCACCTCAGACGCTCCTCTTTGTGGTGTGCAGTGAGGAGAGGACGTCTGACAGGTTGGTGAATGGAGATCTCCTAACAAGGCGTACTAGGGCTCGATCATCACGGGCAGTAGTCTTCTTCGGTCTTCCAGATCTAGGCCTGTCCTTCAGCTCGTTAGTTTGCCCATGTTTTGCAATCAAACGACTGATTACAGTATGGTTAATGTTCAGCTGTCTGCCAATCTCTCTGCATGACATACCAGTGGTATGCATGCCTATGATTTGCCATTTCACACGATCACTTAACCTTCGTCTTGCCATAGCGGTTCGCAATCAAGAGCTAATTCTCTCTGTACAAATAAACCACGGTCATGAACACAAAATTCCTAATCTTGTCGCCTAAATCTGTATGTAATGTTCTACACCTCAAACTGGACTTTTACATAACTGAACACGTGTGCTGTTTCCCGCCACGCACGGACATCAAGCGGCGTGAAGTCATGCATGCATGTGCATTTCGTACTTGGAATTATGTCAGCTAACGCGGGGACAAAAAGTATGGCAGCCTAGTTGTACCATCATGTTTCTACGTTCTATTGTTTTTGCTGGTGCTTAACTTTTGCACAGGTGTGTATATATATATATATATATATATATATATATATATATATATATATATATATATATATATATATATATATATATATATATATATATTTATATGTACAATGTTTGTAAAGTCTGTATGTCTACGTATTTGTTATAACAGCAGAAATAGTTAAATACTTATTCCGTGGGAATTAAATAATTTGATTGGAACTTGCTGAATGATGATGTATCAGCCAATGCCTTAACAACACTTCATTTTTCACATACCGGTACCAACATACAAGAATATGTTGCAATTTTCTGCGCTTAACATGTCACTTTACACATTTCATTTTATCAAGGCACACTTGTATGCATGCGGATGTGATTAAATAAGATGCAAATTTTAGGCGTAAGACACCCAACCACATTCGGTCAAATTGGCTTGAAAATACTCACTAGAATTCATACTTCACTCTCTTGAAAGAAGTCCTCTGAGAATTTAAGGAGAAATAGCTCATTTGGTGCTGTTATGAATACTTTGCTATCCTACTGTTACCTTTCTTCTTCTTGCTTTGCAGATCCAAGCAGTGACACACCGGAAAACACACGCAATTTACAGTTCTTCCATCGTGGTCGGGTTGAAAGTATATACGGAACCAGCAGAGTAAGGCCTATAAATATGCAAATGGATGAGTGAGCAAAATTATTCTAGAATCACCCTAGAATAGTGGAAACAGGAGCGAAATTATCCATAGATAAACTTTCGTGATGAAAGTGTAGGCGAGTGGTGTTACGAGCTCGACTCAATATAAAACAGTAAAGATATTCACTTTCCAAATAAACTATTCAGACTATCACAATATCGCTTAACTACGCTGTATTCTTAGACCTAGATTCGCCTGTGATCGGTGTCAAATGTTCATTTAGCCTAGATTCTAAACTGAGAGACGATGAATTTCTATGCAATCCACCGTCAGTTGTCTGTTGCTATGTGTCACAGAGTCTTCCCTGGAGTGGGTCTTGAGGCCGGATGGGTTTCCAAATTTATCCTCTTATCAGTTTGAAGATTTTGGTCTGAGCCCTTCAGTTCAATTGGCAAAATCAAGTCATTTGGATATGCAGTGTTGATTTCCTCTCTCCGTGTGTACTTGTACTCGCTTTTGATAACGGCTTTGGTTTCTAAGAAATGTACACCATGCTGATAATCAAAGGCTTGTGTATCTCCTTTTGCCAGCATGTCCGCAGAATCATTTCTTGCCATAGTGCAATGAGATGTGATCAACTGACGTGTAGCCTTAGTTTAAAGGAAGTGGCTGAGGCTAGACAGTGCTTCTTGTAAGCATTTCCTACGTATGCTAATTCCTACTCCTCCATCTCTCACTTCTTCAGATGAGCCATCTGTAAAGACATCAATTCAGTCACGTACAGAGTAGATGTAATCAATGCATTCTAGTTTTCTGGCAGCTATGTGTGATTTGGCATCTGTGCTATAACCCGGCTATTTCCAGTTCCACATCCAGTTCTTCGCCAGACTCGTCAAAGCAGCATGGCCGAATGTTGATTATGTCAGGCAGTTGCAATTTGATTCGTGGAGAGGCTGGTACATTTGGAGAGTTCCAGGTCTATTAAATTGCTGTATGGATAAATCCCCACCCGACCGACAACCTCTCTCTCTCTCCTCTCTCTCTCTCTCTCCCTCCCTCCCTCCCTCCCACCCCTCCCTCCCTCCCTCCCTCCCTCCCTCCCTCCCTCCCTCCCTCTCTCTCTCTCTCTCTCTCTCTCTCTCTCTCTCTCTCTCTCTCTCTCTCTTTATATATATATATATACATTGGAATCCGACTTCCATGATGGAGTGCTCTTCATTAACTGGTGATGATACAGATTTTGTCATGCTCCTGACTATTTGATTTCGTTCTTCATGAATATGATTCCATATTCTAAAACTAGACAGATATTGCCGGTGACGCATGTTTCAGAGTTTTCACATAAACTCGCCATGATGGTCATATAAGGTTTTTTTGGCCTGCCCGACCTTTCATTGTCTTCGACGTGGGGCTTTATATAATTCCTTTCTCAAATTTGACACCAATGTATGTAGGAGTTCCTGATCAGTTGCCCATACACCAACAATGATGTTGTCATCATGCTTTTATTTTACAGTAGTTGTTGTTGTTGTTGTTGGTGTTGTTGTTGTTGTTTGAATTCAACATGTGTCCATATATCAAGAGCGCTTGTGTGAAGTCTTTTGTCCATGCACGTCGAAAATTGTTGCGGAATGCCATTAATGAAGATTATGAAGAGATTGGGTGGGATCATGCACCCACCCATCTGTAGACTACTTTGCACTTTAGCTCGTTGAAATTTTAATGTTGCACATTGACTGGAGAGGAAATCTTCGGTACATGTTTTAAAGAAGGTTCAACTGTTACTACTATTTCCAACAGAGTAGTTCAAATCTTCATATTACGACTTTCTACAATTTCTGTTGATAATCTATCCCTCTAATGGAATTTTCCAGTTTTAGCTATGCCTCACGCATCTCTAGCTAAGCTCCATCCACAGCTCGCTAGTGTTGGGATCGATCCATCCCTGAACTCCCTGACTATCAATCTCCAGAAAACTATACAGGTAAGCTGTTGATATTTTGAAACTAATTTGACTGGGTGCTATTACTGCCTATGGCAGCAACAGCGCCCAGTCAAATTAGTTTCAAAATATTCGACAAAATATTGATTAAGTAGTAAAGACATACAATTCGTGCAACGTGTCGAACTACTAAGCGTTTAAGACGAGTCATTCATGCTGTAATTGATTATAACGTCATCCTACACGTCACGCAGTTGATTATGACGTCATGTGATGGATGAATAAACTGGAAAGGCCCAGTCTGAACAAATAACTCAGATCGATGAATAGAGGGATAAATTTCTATGTAAACACCGCCCATATCTAGCTAAACAGAGCCCATTTCTAACTAAACACTGCCCCATACCTAGCTAAACACCGCCTATTTCTAGCCAAAAACCACCCATTTCTAGCTAAATACCGCCCATTTCTGACTAAACACCACTCATTTCTAGCTAAACACCACAAATTTCTAGCTAAACACCTCCTATTTCCAGCTAAGCCCATTTCTAGCTAAATCCCGCCCATTTCTAGCTAAACACGCCAATTTCTAGCTAAACACCACCCATTTCTGGCTAAACACCGCCCGATACGGCTAAACACCACCCATTTCTAACTAAACACCGCCAGTTTCTAGCTAAATGCCGCACATTTCATGCTAAACACCGCCCATTTCTAGCTAAACACCGCCCATTTCTAGCTAAACACAACCCATATATAGCTAAACACCTCCCATATCTAACTGCCCGCCTCCCACTTTGTGTACGCAATCAATTTCAACACCCTAAACCCTCAATATAAACAATTCCTAAAATCGCGATAATACCATCACAATTACTTTGTAGAGGGTAATGTAACATTACGAGAAATGGGCCGTAAAACCTTAATTGCATTTTCTATACTATCTTGCAAATTGACTCGTGATTTGATGTTTTCTGATACCGGTTATTACAGATTCTCAGATACAGGATTTTATGGTTTGGGCTTCATGGAAATGTAAACAATGCGTTGCATTGCTCTTTAGCTCGTGGTAAGTTTGCCGATCTCAAAAGGCCCGGATGTGTGAAATTATGATATCAATTTCAATGTAACAGTACTGGTAAGATATTAGCTATTTTGAACAGAATTTGACTGGGAGTAGTTTTGGTTTCAAAATATTCAATAGAATGGTGATTAACTTGTCAATTTACCAACGACATACAGATATCGCTATGACACGCCCATCTCTAGCCACGCTTCGCCCGTGCTGGGATCGATCGATCCCTGAACTCCCTGACTATCAGTTTCCAGAAAGCTATACAGGTAAGCTGTTAAATCCTTTGAAACTAATTTGACTGGGCGCTGTTGCTGCCTACAGCGCCCAGTCAAATTAGTTTCAAAAGATTTGATAAAATCTTTATTAAATAGTAAAGACATACAATTCGAACAACTTGTCGGACTGTTAAGTGTATTAGACGGATTAAATCGAGTCATTCATGCTGTAATTGATTATGACGTTATCCTACGCGTCACATAGTTGATTATGACATCATATGACGTCATATGATGGAAGCATAAACCGGAAAGGTCCATTCAGACACTTACTGCTAGGCCGTTACCACTTTCGTAGCGAACATACGGTGTTTGATTGTGACGTCTTCTAACAAGTGACATATTTTTATTATGAAGTAAGATACTTGTACGCATTATACTCATAAATTGGTATAGCCATTATCTTACAAAATGATAATATTACGCATCAAAAATAATTTGAAAGAAATAGTTATCAATGTATAAGATATTCATTTATTATCATGCTTTATTACCTCCATCATCAAAGAGCCACCATATATCAATTGTTCCAGTCTGTTTTTCTTGGAAACGCGAGGCACGAGATTCATCATTCGCAGCATTTGCAAATGCTGATAACATTCTTACGATCGGGCTAATAGGCTGTACTGGTGTAGGTACTGGTGCCTAAACACATTCAAAAGTTACACAGCAGAATAGCAAAACAAAAACAGAAACATGTTAGTTAGCATAATTGAATTGGTAGACATTGCTATGTTAGACAGCAATGTCTTCCAAACCAATTATGCTCAAAATATTCAACAGTACGTTTAATTTTTGAGACATTTAAAGTTATTTCTGAGCTGTAGCTCAAGGCGTGGAATACGCATGTATTATTGTTGCATTTGAAAGGTGTAGCCTACTTCAGAATGGACCGTTCCATTTTTTAGCTATGCCCCGCCCATCTCTAGCTAAGCGCCACCCACACCTCGCTTGTACCGATCGATCTCTGAACTCCCTTCCAGAAAACTATATAGGTAAGCTGTTGCGTATTTTGAAACTAATTTAGCTCGATGTTGTTGCTGCCTATGGCAGCAACAGCGCACAGTCAAATTAGTTTCAAAATATTCAACAGCATTTTATTAAATAGTAGAGACATATAATTCGTACAACGTGTCGGACAATTAAGAGTTAAAGACGGGCCTAATAGAATCATTTATGACGTAATGATTATGACGTCATCCTACACGCCAATTAGCTGATTATGACGCCATATGACGTCATTACCCTGGAAAGGTTCATTACGTTCATGATAGGTCATACTGAATATAGCTGGTGTTCTCACTAGAGACACGATCAGTAATAAGGCCATACCGAAGTATGGCGTTATTCCTGATTAACTCTCTAGTGAGAACACGGCCTTAATATAGCCCCTCTTAAATTTGAGGCACTAACATGTTTCTGAATTCAGACATATTAGTTTCTAAATATTCTCGAGAATACATCTTACATAATCGGTGACATGTGGTGTGTTTGAAATTCTTAATAGAGACCGCGTGTATGAGTATGATTCACTATGAGTACGTGTTTGGCCGTATAACCATGCACGACATCTTCTAATTTATTCATATTTCATATTTCAAGCTATGTCTTTCTGCTATGCGGTTAGGGAATATGATGTATTGATACATATCGATTCAATATTACACACATTATAGTTTGTGTTGCATGCATTGAAAGGGATGATAATAATAAATAATAATAACCTTTATTTAAGGAGGGTATACATCGTCAGTAAACTGATCTTCCCGAGGCCCTCACACGCACGCACACGCGCACGCACGCGTGCGACGTGGAAACTCGTCACACATTCAGCCACGCGGCTGCTAATTAATATCCAGCCGCGTAGACATGCGTGTATGGCCACAGAGTATGCCCTTGCTTAAAGCAACACAACTCTAATAAGCGCCGTATTTTTTTTACCAATCTATTGGTCAGATCTGACAATTAAGCATGCTTCAATCCAGTTATACCCGCACATATTCTAGCCAGATTGAGCGAACTTTGCACATGGGTTTTAATCGATTTGAACACCGTAAATCCTAAATTATCTGAACCTCAAATCCAAGCTAACTATACAAGTAACATGTGGAATATTTTGAAATTAATTTGACTTGGAGCTCTTGCTGCCTGTGAGCTGTTGCTGCCTATGCATAGGGCAATATCAGTTCCAAGTCAGAGTTGGCAAATGGCATCTTGGCACCCTGAGGTGATGGCCCACTGAGATGACCAAAATTATGTCCAATATGGGCACACTATTTTGACATTATATGACTTTCGAACAGGAAAGTGGGGTTGACATCAAGCTATTGTCAGATTGTTCAAAACATTTATGCAGCAGCTATCGAAAATGAATCTATATTTAATAATTAACCACTTGAACCCGAAAGTCCACATATGAAAAACCATTTTTACAATTTCAAAAATATCATATTGATAATTTTAAAGCTAGTTTGAAGGGAAGCTGTTACTGCCTATGTCAAAATAGATTAAATTCAAAATATGTAACATCTTAAGGTACATACTTTTTAAAATTAAGATTCTGGCACAGTTGAGCTCAAATTATTAATAAATCTTCGAATCTTTGTGATATTATTGAAGAACGCTTTAATGATGCCTAATTTTCAGTCATCTGTGTTTATTCACAATCGATCCGGCCTCATGTATAGTAACAGTATCTAGGTGGGTGGTGCTTAGCTGTCTGCCTGTTGAGTTTCTGCAGACTACATTTTCCATCGGATTTAACACTGTAACTGCTGAATATTTTGAAAACAATGTGACTGAAAATTGTTGGTGACTAAGCCACCAATAACTTTCAGTCAAATTGTTTTCAAAGTATTAAGCAATTATATAGTTATTATCCATTGGAATTATTGTCTTGTGGCTTACATCAGCCCGGCAGTTAAGTTCATAACGCTTGCTCCACGAATGCGAATACAGTTGGCGAATGTAAGATTATCGAAGCCAAAATCTTAAGCTGTGTATATGTATTTTGATCAAGGTTTAAATATTTCCTCTTGCAACGGGAATGTGCAAACTAGGACGCAAACAGACATATATAATCTAACCTTATCAACCGCTATGCCTCCATTTGATTTGTTCTGTTCCTCATCATCTAAAAATAATAATTGTAACAACAACATGTAAGATTTAGCATCGTCTTTCCATGATGTGACGGATAGATTAGGGTGATCTCTATGTTAGGATGTATGACAATATAATCATGGATATAAAATGTTCATTCTATCTCTCCCTCCCTCACTCCGTCCCTCCCTCTCTCCCTCTCTCTCTCTCTCTCTCTCTCTCTCTCTCTCTCTCGCTCTCTCATCTGGAGGAACATATAAGTGAAAAAGTTCGCTGATTAAAATAAGCAACAGCAATTGAAATTTAGCACGTATAAAATGGACGATAAAAATGTCTACCTTCGTCGTAGTTGTTCTTCCACGAATCTATATTTAATATGACCCCATCATTGACGAGTGTATTTTCTTCTCCTGGACCTGTGTACTGACCAGTAGCCTCCGTTCTGTCGAAACCATCTTTTATCCGCATAACAGCAACGCAAAGACACAAGTTGAATGCATCGCTGCGAACAAAAAAGGACGTCACTATGATAACTAATAGGCGATTAACTATGTGACTGCTGCAAGCGACCATACAATAATGGGCAATAACACTGGATCTGCTGAATATTTTGAAAACAATTTGACTGAACGTAGGTGGTGGCCTTGCCACCGACAACTTCTAGTCAAATTATTTTTTAAATATTCAGCATATCCATAGTTAAACTCGATGGAAAATGCAGTTTGTCAAAATTCAGCAGGTCGACAGTTAAAAGATCTTATTACTAAATTAAAAATCTTTGCAGATGTTATCTGGTGCTTAATCTCCGAAACAATATTGCTGCATGGTAGCAAGAGCATGGGCCATACTGATCAATGTTCTGTTCCATGAGATACTGGTAGCAGGAGTATGGGTCATTACGACTAATGTTCTGTTCAATGAGATACTGACAGCGGGAGTATGGGCCATGGCGATCAATGTTCTGTTCAATGAGATACTGGTAGCAGAAGTATGGGCCATGACGATCAATGTTCTGTCCATTGAGATACTGGTAGCAAGAGTATGAGCGATGGCGACCAATGCTCTGTCCATTGAGATACTAGTAGCAAGGTAATGGGCCATGACCATCAATGTTCTGTTCAATGAGATACTGGTAGAAGGAGTATGGGCCATGGCGATCAATGTTCTGTCCAATGCGATACTGGTAGCAAATGTTTGGGCCATGACGATCAATGTTCTATCCAATGTGATACTGGCAGCAGCAGTATGGGATATGGCGATCAATGCTCTGTCCGCTGAGATATAGATAGCAGAAGCACAAGACATGGCAATCAACGTCCGATCCAATGTGATACATGTAGTAGATGTATTGGTCATGGTGATCATTGTTCCGCCACTGAGATACAGGTAGCAGGATTATGAGTCAGGTATGAAATCAACAAATTGAGAGATAGCGATTTAGCCAGCCGTTGTCCGCTACTCATAACATAATAATATTAGCATGAGCATGCCACTTGTATGTTCTACCACAGTCACTTTCATTTGCAAAGTTTTGCCAAATGCCAATATAATCTTATTATTTAGATGAAACTGACACAAAGCGGAATAACATTCGTCTCTGTAATATCCTTACTGGCTCGATTCACTCACTGATGTGTTAATTGAATGATTGATTGATTGAGTGACTGAATGATTGTGCGTGCGTGCGTGCGTGCGTGCGTGCGTGCGTGCGTGCGTGCGTGCGTGCGTGCGTGCGTGCGTGCGTGCGTGCGTGCGTGCGTGCGTGCGTGCGTGCGTGCGTGCGTGCTTACTTGTTCTATCGTCCGATCAGTCTGTTGATCGTAATTGATTGACTGATTGATTGATTGATCATCTGATTGCTCTGTAGAAACATATACGAACATTCGGTATCTTTAAACTTACTATATAATGTTGGTGTATCTGTCCACATCCATGTAGCTGCTTGTATGCCAACCGTTTTTGTATCCCATAAAGACGGTATTTGGACGTAGCTTTCCCATACCTACAGTCTGGTAAAACCAAAAATACTATTAACCAATCAGCATAAACTCCCGAAATGGATTCATTAATATTGTTTGAAGAATCTTTAGCAAACACAAATATGGCATATTAATTAGTCACTAATTCACGAAGAAGTCTAATATAATTCTAATTTAAGTTCTTTAACACTTGAAACTCCCGTGCCCTAATTTTAATGCATCTACACAGTTAGACTGTTGAATATTTTGAAAATATTTTGACTTAAATCTGTTGCTGTCGTAGGCAACAACAACAACAACAACAACAACAGCAACAACAACAACAACAACAACAACAACAACAACAACCATGCAGTCAAATTGGTTTCAAAATAGTCCAGATAATATTTGCTACATGATAAAGAATGTGCTCGTGCTCTGGTCTGTAAGGGCTAAAACGTTAATTCGATAGATACAGAAAACTTGATGTTGTCTGGATAATGTGTATATCTCATATGTATCTTCTACACATTTGGCATAATGGAGGATTCCAGTTTATCCATCTATCATATGACGTCATAATAACTACGCGACGTGTAGGCTGACGTCATAGCCAATTATCTCATGAATGACGTAGCTATGTTCGTCACGAACGCTTAGTTGATGATGGACTAAGCGTTGTTGTATAAATTGTATGTCTATCTAACTATTTAATAAACATGCTGTTGAATATTTTGAAACTAATTTGACAGAGCCCGTTTCTGCCTAGGCAGCAACAGCAACCAGTAAAATTAATTTCAAAATAGTCAACAGCTGGAGATGGGCGGGGCATAGCTAAAACTAGATTATGCCTTTGTGCATCACAGTTCGTAGATTTCATCAAAATACATATATCCGATCTGTCAGTCAAGCACATGACGACATAATTAATTATGTCACATATTGGTTGACGTCATAATCATAATTGACAGGCAATACTCTGTCTGTCATGAAGCTGGATAAGTCCGTCAAATGTACGAATTGTATGTCTTTGACGGATTTACTATTTAAAGGCGCATATTCACAACATAAAGATTAAAAATTAAATTGGTAAAATTGTGTACTTTCAAAGGGTTAAATTGTGTGTCTATATGTAATGAAAGCAAATAAATCCTAACATTTGATGCTTTCATCACGTATAAATTAATATAAGTTCTGAAATTGAATAATTATGATGCAGCAATGCTTCTAAGCTATATTATAGTAGGAATGCATTTTTGTATCTAACCTAGCATGGATTATATTTTCAAACCAATACCATTTATAATGATTTCTTTAAAGAACATTGCTTTACCCCTTTAACCAATGATGCAAGGAATATTTTGAAAGTAATATTAGTGGCATTGTTGCTGCCAATGGAACAACATATTCCATCAAACGAATTTCAAAATATTCAATAGCTTTGCTGTATAGTTGTCATAGTAATGAGAAAGTGGATTTTCAAGGGTCAAAGTTTAATGAATATTTTCTACAAACGTTAGGCCATACAGCATGTAACCGTATTCATAGGAACCATACTGTTATGGCTATATTTTTCATTTTGTGACCTGAATGTGCGTGACATGGTGAAACATTTAACACAACATCGTTTAAAAAATTCTGAATAGAGTATGCCATGAGAACATATCTTACAGTCTACGCACACACAACTTGGTATTTACTTTTAATGTTTCACCATGTCACACACATTCAGGTCACAAAATGAAAAATATAACCATAACATGTCGAATCGCTGGTCAAAGTTCATTTGTGACGTCTGTCAATGGGAGGCTACTCGAAATTTGGTCTAAATATTTGTACAAACACTGGACATGATTACTGCAAAATTGACACGACATGCATTATGATATGCTTGTTATCCACAGTAAAGGTAATCATTATAGTTCAAAGTGTTGTAGTTTGGATCGACCGGTTAGGTGCCGGTCATACCAGCTAAGCTGGGTACGCGCCGCCCGTCCTGAATTCCTTCTCTGAACACGCCCCCCTGGGTAGAGCTATAAGCGTATATGGGCTTATGAGAGAGATCGCGTTGTAAAAAGGACTAAGTTCGTTAAAGCGCATAGTGCGCACTTAATAATATTCTGACAGAGCGCGTATTTCATGACCAAGATAGGATTGCGGTTTAGTATACCGAGTAGGTACATTGTACTCCTTTCTCGTTACTTGAATCCGCCGAATCTGGTATTAATCAAGACCAGAATGCGACGGGCTTTCCGAATCTGTAAACCATTTCAAAATCGGTTAAGAAATGGCTGAGTTATCCGCGGTAAAACCCCTTTTGATTATCTTCAAAATATTGCTGTGACGTCGTAACCACGTGTACACAGAACTTCTAGAATGTTCTAGAACATTCGACTGCGTTATTATTAGCTACGCGCTGATTGGCTATTGCTCGACCGATGATTGGTTGAAGCCGGCGCCTATGATGTCACGAGTAGTATAAAAGGAGATGAAATCCAGAACTCGAGAGCCATCATATCACAGGAAATTTGCGTTCGTTGATGATAGACGTGTTTTAGATTAGTGTAATTTGCGTCCATTATTGCGTTTGCGAAAAAATTATAGTGCTTAGTGAGACTAGAGTTTAAAGAACAGTGTTATTTGATAATTCTTTTCTTTAAGCTATTTTAAACATTTTCCGTTTGAGGCTCGTTCGCGTGCATCAAGCACTAGCTTTTCCGCCAGTAAAATCGTTGTTCTTGTCGGCCATTAGGGTTGTCTTGCTCGTTTGTATTTGGCGCCAATTTTCGAAAACAAATCTTTTTATTTTTACGTTTATTTGCTGTGCTCCCCGAGTCGTAACTACAAGGTATTGTTATTAAATTATTTTAATAAATTTCGTAACTTTAAAATCTGTTTAAACCTTTTTGATCAATTTTCTTTTGGATGTTCGTCTGCGTGCGTTAGAACACTAGATTTTTCGCCATTCAAACAGCCGCATTTGTCGGCCATTAGTGCTAGTCTTGATCGACTTCGACACCAATTTTCGAAAAAAAATATATATATATTTTTTTAAATCTTCCTTTCAGCGCGAATTTTACCGAAGGGGATGACACAGCACTGATATATTGGTAACGGTTACTAGGCATATTCTACCTCTTCTCTCTACACTTCCGCCTTTCACAGCCTACTCTACTCATCTCCTTAACACATTACTCCTACTGCATTCTATCCTATCTCTCATACTGTACCTACTAAATTTTCCTACTAAACAATACCTTCTAAATAATCCACACCGTTGGGTAAGCAACATGGAGGAAGCTGACTTCCTCAAGCAGCTGCCTGTAGTGGCGCATGATACTGGCGGTGGTCAATTGGACACAGCCAACGCGGCGCCAAATGGTGTCAAAGAAAACGACGAAGTGGCAATGGATGAGTTCACCCACGAACAGGTGGCCCAGCAAGTGGTGATCCTGGAGAGCAATCTCCAGAACACACCACAAAGCACCCCTAAGAAGGGCGGTGATACACCAGGCCCCAAAAGGAAGAGGATGGTCGGGGTGTTAGAGGAGGGGGAGGAAGTGGGAGGAAGGGAAGGCACTCCCAGCAAGAGGTCTCGGGACAAGGGGGCCTCCCCAGTGGGAGGGAGAGACCAAACCACCACGCAGAGTGGGGGTTCCCCGGGTGGTGCGTCCAGTAGGGAAGGGAGGGAAGTGGGACATAAGGGGGGGGGCAGAGAGATGGTACCCAGGGAAGGAGGGTCAGGGTCAAGGGACTCGCGGGAAATGATTTTGCGGGGTTAACCCGTATGGTAATATATAGGTTGCTGTATGCCATGGTGGGCATGCTGGCAGGCCTAGACAAAAGGGACGGGGAGGTTTTGGTAACCACCACCAGTGAAGGGCAGTTTCAGAAGCTGCTCAAAATCACAACGATAGGCAGCCACGTGGTGTCTATCGAAGAGCACACCACAAAAAACACTGAACCAAAAAAAGCGGTAGGTGTCATATCGGGAGTCCCAAGGGACTTCACGAATGACGATATAAAGGAAGAATTGAATGCCCATGGGGAACGCAAAGTGGAGTGGGTGGGTCGGATTGGCGGAACAGCCAGACCGACCTATGCAGTGAAACTGGTATTCAAGTCAGACGAACTGCCAAGTAAGGTAAAACTGGGATGGATGAGCTTCAAAGTCAAGCCATACATCCCAGAGCCCGTCAGATGCTTTAGATGCCACCTGCTGGGTCACGTGGCAAAGCACTGTAGATCAAAAGCCAGCGCATGCGTAAACTGTGGAGGAAACCACAAACGTGAGGACTGCCAGCAGACCCCCCACTGTAGAAACTGCAAGGGGCTCCACAGTGCTGCATATCGCGGATGTCCGGCTTTGCAAAAAGCCAAGGACATCCTCAAGGTCAAATCGACAGATCAGGTCTCATACGGGGAGGCAAAGAAGAAGGTTACCCAGCAAATAAGCAGGGGAACTGAACAGCCAACTGGAATACCAGCACCTGGACCAGCCATACCTCTGGAAAGAACAGCATGGCAGAAAAGGGCTGAATCCGTAAGGAGGAAGCTGGCCACCCCCAGGAGGGACTGCTCAGTGACGAGACAGCAGGAAAGAGGGGAGGAGGCTCCTACTGAGCCACCTACAATAGAGACGGCCACGCCCACCCTCCCGCTTGGGAGTCCGGCCAGAAAAGCCGGCAAACAGGCCAAAAGGCAAACAAAAACGCCTAAAAAACCCGCCTGCAAAGGGCTCAAAGTCATAGGCAGGAGCAGGGCCCGAAACCAAAGGGCTGAACCAATCGGCACATTGGAGGTAACTCTAGTGGAAAAACAGGCTATCAAACCTGTGAACCCCACTAGCAGTACTGGCAGATGCAGTGACCTGCCGGCCGAGACCACCAGAGGGACACCAACGAGCGAGGTAAGTCCCACCCCGATGGTTGGAGAGCATAAAATTGTCTTAAATGTACAAACCTTCAGATTGATCATTGAGACGATCATATCATCAGTTTGCACTGACAACGAGGCAGCAAGGAACAAGGTTGATGTGGACGGCCTCGTTGCGAAATTCGTAGAACTTTGCTCCTCTTCGAACTAATCATGGGGGTCAAAATTCTTCAGTGGAACGTTCGAGGCACCCGGTCTAATACCAACCTCGACGAATTGTGGAACACATTCCACAACGAAAATGACCACCCAGACATTATATGTCTACAGGAAACCCGTCTGAAACCCAACCAGGATTTCAAAAGGTACAACTACAATGTCGAAAGACAAGACCGTACCACAGAATCTGCAACCACCCCTAGGGGTGAAGGCGGTGGCGGCATAGCGACCCTCATAAAAAGTAATCTTTCCTACAAAAGGTTGCCACAACGTGAGAGTAGCGTAGAGCACCTTACGATAGAAATAGAAATCAATCACGAAACTATTAATATTGTAAACGTCTATAGTCCCAGGTTGCACTCTTCCTCGGACTACGACAAGCTCCTTGAAGGCCTAGAAGGTGAAACAATACTTCTGGGCGACTTCAACTCCCACCATGCCCTATGGGGGAGCAAAACCACGAACTCCAAAGGCCGAGTATTAGAACAGGTTATTGACAACTACAACCTGTGCCTACTAAATGACCATAGACCCACCAGATATAACTCTAGTGATGGAGAATGGTCGGTCTTGGACCTGTGCCTCATAACACCTGGCCTCCGACCAACCCCCAGCTGGGACATCCAAGACCAGCTCCTCGGCAGCGACCACCTCCCTATCAAAATACAGATAGGAAGCCTACAGAACAAGAACGAGGCGCCACTGCACAGGAACAATTGGAATCTGAAAAAGGCCAACTGGACCGAATACAAGCACATAATGGCCATGGAGCTGGAGACACCGATTACTAGTACCAGCACCGAGGAATATTATGAGCAGTGTATGGGGATTCTCTACAAGGCTGCCAACTCAGCCATCCCCCAATCAAAGCCAGACAATAACCCCAAACACAAACGCGTGCCTTGGTGGAACAGGGAGTGCCAAGAAGCAGTTAAGCTCAAGAAAATAGCCTGGAATAGACTAAAGAGAAACTTCAGCATTGAACGCCTAGTCGAGCACAAGAGACTACAGGCCAAGGTAACAAGAACCATCAAAAAGGCAAAACGCGATCACTGGCGACAATACTGCTCTGAAATCACTCGGTTCACACCCTCGAGCCAAATATGGCGCAAAGCGAAAGCTATTGCCAGCGAAAAAAACAAATCCAAAAAACCCTTACCCACCCTCATAGCAAATGGGGTAAAGCACGCCAACGACAAGGAAAAAGCTGAAGTGCTTGCCACAGTCTTCATTGCAACCAGTAGCAGTGATAACCATGACCATGACTTTGTAGCTACCAAAACAAAGGTTGATGAGCATATCAATCACCTGTTCAGCTCAGGGAAATGCGAAGATCCTAACAACCGAGACATCAACAAAACCTTCAACAGAATGGAGCTTGAGCAAGCCCTTGGCAGAGGCAAAAGCTCCTCACCAGGTGAGGATGGCCTGAAATACGACATGCTTCGTAATATGCCAGAGGAGGGTAAACAAATGCTACTCAATCTCTACAACCTTGTATGGAGCTCTGGAAAAATGCCATCAGTTTGGAAAACTGGGATCGTGGTTCCTATCCCAAAACAAGGGAAGGACAAAACTGACCCAAGATCATATCGGCCAATCTCCCTGACGAGCTGTCTATGCAAAGTCATGGAGAGGATGATCAAAAACCGACTAGAACATGAGTTCGAACACAACGGTCTACTCCACCCTTGGCAGAGTGGCTTCAGAAGGGGCAGACGCACTACGGACCACCTAGTCAGACTGACGGAGGCAGCCAAGAAAGCCCTAGATGCCGGAAGAGGAAACACAACAATAGGAGTTTTCCTAGACGTTGAGAAAGCCTTTGATATGATGTGGCGAAACGGAGTCCTAAAAAAACTCTATGACTTTGGTTACCGTGGCCGCATCCTATTCTGGATACGAGATTTTCTCGATAACAGAAGGATTAGCGTCCGCGTTAATGGGCAAATGTCTAGGGAACAAACATTGGAAAACGGCACCCCGCAGGGTGGCGTAATAAGCCCCCTACTGTTCAATATCATGATGAGTGATCTACCCAAAGACATTGAAAAAGACCATGCACTGGGTCCCAACGCAATAGGCGGGTCTATCTTCGCTGATGACACAGCATTGTGGAACAAATATGCGAAGATAGACCGTGCACGTAAGACCATGCAGAAAGTTCTGGACATAGTCTCACGGTGGTGCAAAAAAAAAAAATGGCTTCAAACTGTCTGCGAAAAAAACAGTTCAAATCAATTTTACCAATGTTAAATACATAAACCATGATGCAAATCTGTACCTCAATGGTCAGAAAGTCAAGACATGTGCTGAAGCCAAATTCCTGGGAGTAACATTTGACAGAAAGCTCACGTGGAACCCCCACATCAAGAGTCTGAGGGAGAGATGCTTCAAGCAATTAAATCTCCTTCGCTCATTAACAAAGCACACCTGGGGTGCAGACCTGCCGAGCATGCTTATGCTATACCGCGGCCTAATCCTGTCAAGGATAGACTATGGATGCGAAGCATACGCCACAGCGAGAAAGTCACTGTTAGAAACCATTGACACTCTCCAAACAAAATGCCTGCGCATTTGCTGTGGTGCCTCACAGAGTAGCCCTCGAGATGCAATCAACGTAGAGTGTGGAGAAATCCCATTAGATCTGCGAAGAGAGGAACGGCTTCTCAAATTCTGGACATACCTACAAAGCTCGGCACCCACCCACCCTACCAGGGAGGTATGTCTTCCATGCAAGGAGCACCTAAGACACAAGGTACTGCCCAAAATGACCAAAAAGACCAAACCACCAGGCCTGTTAATGACAGAGCTCGTCAGTGCCACTGAACTGGTAAACGTCGAAATAGAAAGCTCAAGGCCGGCTCCTGACCCGCCATGGCTACTTCCGCAGATCAAGGCGCATGACAGCCTATCCTCACAGATAAGCAAGAAAGACCCACCAGCGCTAATCAAGAGCTACGCTCTGGAAAACATTGACAACAGATGGAAGGAGCACAGGAAAATCTATACCGACGCCTCAAAAATGCCCTACTCTGGCGAATGCGGAGCAGGAGTAGTCATAGGCGACCAGGAAGAAGTCCTCAAGTACAAGCTTCCGAATCACCTGTCAATATTCACAGCCGAACTGGTGGCAATTAAAAAGGCTCTAGAATGGATTAAAACAGCAAATCCAGGCAAATACGTTATACTCACAGACTCACTAAGCTCAGTGAAGAGCTTCAAATCTAGCAGCAGCAAGAGCAGGGACAACCTAATCAAGGAAATCCGGCAGCTGTATGCAACTGTGGTGACTGACAACAACACCGTGGACATCGACTGGGTCCCAAGCCATGTTGACATTAAAGGCAATGAACAGGCGGACGAGGCAGCCAAGCAAGCGCTCAAAGATGGAACTATGACCAGCATAGGACTCTCAAAGTCCGAAGCGAACGCCCTGGTCAAAAGCCACATCAACAGCAAATGGCAAAGACAATGGGACGAAAGCACAACCGGCAGATCCCTGTACAGAGTCGTCCCTGCAGTCAAACGCAAATACCAAAACCACATCCCAGGACGCCAAGGCGACATTGTATTACGCCACATCAGAATGGGTCGGATCAGCGTTAACCAGACACGAAAAGAACTCAACCTGTCAGACACAGACCAATGTGAGGCCTGCAAGGAGACTGAAACTCTAGACCACTTCTTCCTACGGTGCACTGAATATGCAGACATTAGAAAGGAACTCATCAATACGCTGAGAAAGGGACACTTCAATCTTGACCCTATAGAAGACATTATAGCGATGCGTGACCGACAGCTCAACCACGAATTAATCAAGTTCGTGCTTGCATTGGACAAACACATCACATAATAAGAACACATTCTGATTAGCCCAAGACACAGACCGAGACAACAACTGAGACAACCCTCGTGAGGTGTCAGGTCCGAAACGCAAATCACTCCCCTAGGCGCATGAGGTGTCAGGTCCGAGGGGAATCGCATCACACTTTTTCCCCTAGGCGCATGAGGTGTCAGGTCCGAGGGGAAATACGTGTAAGCGAACGATTTGCTGTGTGCATGACCTATACAGTATGTTATCTCTGATGTCAAAAAAGCAAACACGTGAGACGGCGCAAGAAGCACTCTTCTGCGGCCTCTACGACCCCGGCCTGTCCTGCGGCACTTACTGCCTTCCAATCCCCGGCCTCTACTGCGGCATTTAGTGCCTCCCACCATCGACCTCTACGGCTATTGTGGCATTTACTGCCAACCCACCACCGACCCCTATGGTCACTGCAGCATTTACTGCCTCACCACCCTCGTGAGGTGTCAGGTTCGAGGAGAAACGCAGATCACTTCCCCTAGGCGCATGAGGTGTCAGGTCCGAGGGGAATCGCATCACACTTTTTCCCCTAGGCGCATGAGGTGTCAGGTCCGAGGGGAAATATGTGTAAGCGAATGATTTGCTGTGTTGCATGGCCTATATAGTATGTTATCTGTGATGTCATTCTATGAATGTTACTAAATTCTTGAAAACTTTTTATCTGGCTTGACTATTCCACTTAAGGATCGTGACATTGTCATGAATTGATGACCCAGAGTATGTGAGTACATGCCCCAAAACACCTGTCCACACTGTCTGTTTTCTCCTTCTTTTTCTTTCAGCATTGTTCCCCTCCTTTTCTTTCAGAGCCAGAGCTGGAGCTGGAGCTAAAATGCAGCAACGAAAACAACAATGACAGACGGGCAGAAAGACAGATGGAGGACTGGAATGGACAACAGAACAACAGATGGGCCGGCCTGGCGGCGGACCGCGAGGGATATGGACGTGTGTCCATCTCATTCGTGGCCCGTAGGCAGGTATGCTTGTCTGTCGAACAGACTGACAAACCAATCAACAAATGGACAGACTGACGGACAACTCTGGGCACAGCAAGCTGCTGGAGTACGCTTAAGCAATGTACTTGGCCCCACTTGCTCAGTCTTCTCGGATGGGACTTTAAACTGAGGTCCCGTCATACAGTGCCCATCACTGTGTGAACGTGAGCTAGGGTTAGGTAGGCAAGAAATTTCGGCATAGTCAAAGTAAACCGGATGCTGAATGGATCCCTCCTCGGATGGAACCACGCAACATACGGATTACAAAACCAAAACCAAATTGCTAGAATTAGAATCTTTCGGAATTTTCGAGGGGACTATGGAGGGATGTAACCCGGATGACTGATCGAGTTCGTCCTCGGACGGACACAGTCACCATACGGGCTACCTAACCAATCAAAATCAAACAAATGCGCGCTGGTGCCTGCTCGGATGATGGCCAGAAGACCAAATGGGTCCCAGGACCCGAAAGACCCCACACCCCAACCTCCCCACTCCCCCCAAAGGGGCCGGGAGGTCTCTGACCTAAAGCCCCCCCCCCCTTGGGTGCATCAGGTCATAAGACCGTACGCACCTCCCCCGACCCAACACCTACCCCATCCCTTCCCCACCCCCGTTAGGTCCAGGTTAGGCCATCCCCATTACACACGCCCAAGCATGAGGAGCAACAAAAAAAAGCCATGGAAAAGAACAGCAACATGAGACAAAATCGAGAGACAACGATCAACACACACGCACGCACGCACGCACGCACGCACGCACGCACGCACGCACGCACGCAGGCACGCAGGCACGCAGGCACGCACGCACGCACGCACGCACGCACGCACGCACGCACGCACGCACGCACGCACACACACACACACACACACACACACACACACACAGAGCCACAAGCTAATGCACAAACCGACGTCACAAGAATTCACAAGAATTCAACAGAAACCATAGAGTCTAGAGTCTAGACCCTAGCATTGGGAACTAGCATATAAACGCCTCAAATATTACAACACACACCAGAACTCGAGAGCATCCTCGGCCAGGGGGCCGAATAGGTTGGATATGTGTCAGCTACTATCATCAAGACGGGCATTAAATAAATCACTTTACTCTCCATCGGTTTCTCTCCCGTATCCAGCAGCAATCCAACCCACCGCACTAAATCAATTTTGTATCTCCCGATTGTGCGGGAGCATTTTTGGAACTTTTGAATATTGTTCACGAATATCTCAAGAAATAACTCGGAACACAAAACTTGTGGCGAGGTCTTTCCCGGCCTGAATATGTGATTCTACTAATGTAGAGGCAGCGATGTTCTTTGGTGGATGACTCGCTGGATCTGCCAGCCACACCAAAAAGTGGTTATTCAACTGTCCCCGCACTGCTGTTGTGCAGGTTTATTTAAACTTTTGGACCGCAGCAAGTAAACTTTGCCCGGTACGTCTTTAGAGCTAACTGACGTACCCCGCACCGTTAAGCTTAGGTATGTATCTTCATCCGTATTCAACAGCCCCCGTTTATGAACGGGTTGTTATTAACTTCCATCCGGTATACGGGAACTTTCGTCTTAGCAGTAATGTTATTGTATCTCTTTCTGACTACTTGTTAGAAATTCTATATTGTGATAGGCGTCTTGAGTTCGATCCGCTCCCAGCCTGGACTGCATGGGGAAATACTGTTTGCGGGAACCGGCATGCGGGAACCTTCCAGCTTCCAGTGAACGCGTCATGACGTATCAATTTCAGTAACACGATAGCCCATGCTTAAGAATGGCTACCGATTATTCAAGTAACTATACTTAACATTTTAATTATTCCGTTAATTACAGCTTTAATAATTATACTTCGTCTGTATAAACGGTCCCGATGACTAAAAGGAACCGTAATGGTCTTAGGACCACTAGTTAAAATTTCTGTATCTGTTTATAGTTATTCTTATTTTCTTTAAGGTGTTTTTACTAACCGCACCGTAGTAGGTTTCTCAACCTGTACTTTATATATTATTCTGATCATTTTACATTGTATTGTTTATTCTGGTTAGTTTTATATATGGCAAGTAGCCATCAGTTTATATGTTTTGTTTATTTATAGAAAAATATAGGACTGCAGTGCACGTAGGGAACACTATACAGCAACATTTATATATGCAGCACTTTCTCCCACCACCAACAATTTTTCACTGAGGTCGCTGTCCATGCTACAACTCTGTTTAGCCCGGCATGTAACCGACTAAAAGCCTTTCAATTCAGCTCGATAGGATAGGTTTAATATGATTAGAGACAATTTCTTCATTAGGAGACACATAGTGCACGCCTCTTTTCCGGTAGTTGCGATAATTTAGCCCCGCACTCCGGCAAGGTTGTGTAAGATTGGCCAACATACCTAATTGGCCACATCCTCCTAAGTTATTGTCTCGCCTCATGTTTCACTAAGTCTTATGGCTTCTTAATGGTTTGGATGTCCCTATCCGCACCATGGACTGATCCGACCTTGGGAAACTATTGGGGTTTCCGAGCGGTGATGGCCAGGGTATGGTGTCACACACATTTCCCGCATATCTTCAGATACTTAGTAGTTAGTTCGCACTGCGAAAACATATCTTAATTATTATTTTCGTTTATCTGCTGGGCAACTTGCGTTTAAACCTAACGTCCGGTTAAAAAGATAGCTCTGTAGGACCTGGTGACGGGCGAGAGGCGCATCCCCACTAAATTCCGTAAGAATGTCTGGACATGATATTAAGATCTGCCACGCCCTCAAGGGAAGACATTCACGGTGGGTATTCGTCTCTCTTACACCCACCCCCCCCCCCCCCCATAACGATAGATCAGTTACCTATTTGCTTTTGTGAAAAGTAACCAATGTCCTGTGATGTTTTATGTGGTTACGGAGCAAGATGTCCGGATTCTTACCCAATTCGGAGATCTTGCGAAGTAACATGTATGCACGCAGTCTTCAGTATTGATGTCTTAGGGCATCCGTTCTCAATGACAGCCATATCTAAAAGCTAGGTAGACGCCAGTCATTTGCGGCCTAAAATGGTTCTTGTCTCGAGACCGGAATCTAACCAGCGGCATCACTCGTCGTGGACGTGCAGCGCGGCGAGTCGACACCAGACACCGGAACCGCCCGACACTACCCCGCGAGCTACAGTATGCTATATAGTGTTCCGGTTACATTAAACGTTCCTGGCCCTAACTTGCCCATTAATGGGACTTTCCAGATTGATGACGTCATATGACCTAATAATCAGATGAGCGGCGTTTAAGATGACGTTATAATCATTACGTCACAAATGATTCTATATGGACCGTCTTTAACACTTAATAGTCCGAAACGTTGTAGGAATTGAATGTCTCTACTATTTAACAAACATGCTGTTGAATATTTTGAAACTAATTTGACTAGACGCTGTTGCTGCCATGCCGACATACCAAATTAGTTTCAAAATATTCAACAGCTTACCTGTAGAGTTTTCTGGAAATTGATAGTCAGGCGGTTCAGAGATCGATCCGGATCCCAACACGAGCGAGGTGTAGGAGGAGCTTAGCTAGCGATGGGCGGGGCATAGCTAAAATGGATATGTTCATTATACCTGCATTAGAATCTTTGCACCATCCCGCAGGCTATTTGCCGTCACGTTAATGTAAAATGCTTTTATACCTCTGGCTTTTAGCCAACCATGAATGCTAGCACTTCTTAGAGTTCTCACCTCGCCCATGATGTCATCCTAAAACAACGATAATAACCACAATTACAAACCTAGCCTTTCAATTCACCTTTCCAGAGTATCAATCTATGATATGACGTCATCTGACGTCATAATCGTGATGTCACGAATGATTCCATATCGCCCGTCTTTCACGCTGAATGGTCCCATACGTTATATGAATTGTATGTTTTTGCTATTTAATAAACATGCTGTTGAATATTTTGAAACTAATTTGACTGGGGTGCTGTTGCTGCCATAAGCTTACATGTATAGTTTTCTGGAAATTGATAGTCAGTGAGTTCAGAGATCGATCGATCCCAACACGAACGTGATGTAGGTCGAGCTTAGATTGAGATGGATTAGCAAAATCTGGAAAGGTCCATTGCAGGTTTCTGAAAATTGTATACCTACCATAATAGGACTAATATATACTAGACCCTATTTAATAGCTTTCAAATAGGTGGAAAAGTCCACATACAACTATGCATATAGAGGTACATATAAGCCGAGTATCCGGGTATCCAGCCAATATCATGTAGATGCTGTCATCCAAATTAAGTGAGTAAGTAATGTGTAATTCAAATTATGTTTAGAAGAAAGAATAGTTATCACAGAAACTTGGCTTTCAGCCAGTTTCAAATTTCCAGATATGAACACACGTGTAATATTCAAAGAAAGGTTTTCATTGGTTAGATAACGCGTAGGAAATATTTTCATTGGTTAGATACACGCGTAATAATCCGGTACGAACCTGACACCGCAAAAGTTTCGACGGCGAAATTGTAAACACGATGGATACGTTATGCTGTGGATTTAAATCTTGTAATATATATACTAACTAGTTAGGAAATGTTTGTGAATCTGCATGATAGACGCAGAAATTTTAAAAGATGGGTTAAAACTAATTTCCAGTGCTAAATAACGATGTGTTTCTTGCCATTATTCTTATGGCGCATTGGTCAGAAATCTTAACAAGTGATGCGTCGTAGCGAGGAAAACGAACAGCGCAAGATGGTGCCATCCATGTCGACCACCGTACCCATCTTACGCACCTTCGGCTCCCATGCAGAAGCTGGACGCTTCCTACGAGCTACTTTACAAGGTGTCGGATCAGAGTCGGATACTGGCAAAAGTACGGACTCAGGTAATGGTACAATCCGTGGTGCGTTCAAACGGGTTTCAGTTATCGACTTTATTGGAAAATCCGTCGAAATATCGATTTCTATGACAAATGGAATCTGAAACTCTGCCCTATTTCATATCACTATTATCAACCTCGTCAAAGATTATCACATTGCACTCGCTAAAGCTCGTGCAATGTGCTAATTTTCGACTCGGATGATAATATGGATATAAAATGGGACCTCGTTCCAGATCCTCTATAGGTCTATATCCTCATTTCAATATATGCATGCTAGTTGTACAATAGTCTTCTAGGGCAATCGTAGTACTATTATCTAACATGATTTATTAATTAGGCGTATATTTTCATTACCGTAATTGGTATTTAAGCATCTGTTCTTCTTATGTAACTAAAGTATAACAGTTACATAGTCTGTGTTAGCTCAATGGAGGAACCCAGTTTGTCACTAACGTAGCTGACGTCATAATCAAAGTACGTCACTTAGGACGTCACTTGTTTGTTGACATCAGAATCAGACTTGAGACCGCCGCGAATGTGACAAAGGTCTTCTGACAGTAAGCCTCTGAATGGGCCTTTCCATTTTAGCTATGCCCTGCCCATCTCTAGCTAAGCTCCACCCACACCTCGCTCGTGTTCGAATCGATCGATCTCTGAACTCCCTGACTATCGATCTCAAGAAACCTATACAGGTAAGCTGTTCAATATTTTGAAACTAATTTAACTGGGTGCTATTGCTGCCTAAGGCAGCAACAGCACCCAGTCAAATTAGTTTCAAAATATTCAACAGCATGTTTCTTAAATAGCAAAGAATTGCAAAGACATACAATTCATACAACGTGTCGGAGTATTTGAGATTTGGTGACGGTCTATATGGAACCCTTTGTGACGTCATCATAACGCGTGGAGATGATCATGACGCCATACGAGGTCAGATGATGGATGGATACTCTGCCGGTGAATTGTAAGTCGTTGCTGAATTTACAATTTAATAAACATTCTGTTGTATAATTGGGAATAAATCATGTTGAAGCTAACTGGCACATGCAGAGACATCTCACACTAAAATAAGTTTCAAAATATCCAACAGCTTATCTGCGTAGCTATCTTGAAATTTCATTATTGGAATTGATAAATCCAATTTTCGATCAAGTCTTAGACGTCATAATCAACTACGTCACATGTAGACTGACGTCATAGTCAACTACCTAATAAAATGCGTAGCTATGTCAGGAACTTTTTAAAGTCCGTCAGTCATACGAATTATATGTCTTTACTATTTAAAAAACATTATGTTGAATATTTTAAAACTAATTTGACTGGGCTATGCTGCTGCCATAGGCGCACAGTAAAATTAGTTTTAAAAATATTCAACAGCTTGTATTTTTTCAAAAAATTGAGATTCAGGGAATTCGTGAGCCGATCAATCCCAACACGGGCAAAGCGTGGGCGGAGCTTAGCTAGAGATGGGCGGGCCATAACCAAAGTAGGCTCATCCATTCATGGTTCAAAGTCATGAAGCCGATCCAAACACGGGTACAAAGTGGGCGGAGCTTAGCTTTAAATGGGCGGGGCTTAGCTAGAAATGGGTGGAGCTTAGCTAATCATTGTTCTCACTATTACCACAATACTTTCGGCATTGTCTCACATAGTCTAACCTACCTAGAACATACACATGGCTTTGGTGCCAAGAGATAATGGTTCTTAAATCTTTTAATGACAAAATTTGGTCAAGAAAATCTAAATATTTACCCGGGTCAGGACAATTTTATCATGAGTGTCTAGGTGTCTTTTGCACTAAAATGACCGCATGGCAATATCATTGTGAAATTGTGCTGCCTGATTTTGTCACTAAATCAACCATTGTGTGTTCTAGGTACGTATTTTGTTGGTAGGACTGATACTTTGTGTACCAGTAACCTGTTTTCGTATGATTTCCGTAATTTTACCGTTGAATTAATGTGACAGCAATATCATTAACTTAACTTAACTTAACTTAACTTATCATATACTACCCTTATAGGCAAAATACCACGAAAATATATTGTTTATGATTGTGACGTCATAATTTCAATTTTATAAGTGGTTACTAATTCTGGTAGATTTAGATCTTTTGCTTGGCAAAATATGATTTGTCATCAATAAGCTGTTATTGCAGAATGTACAGTGCCATGCTCTGTATTTTACCATTTAGAGGGAGGGGCGAACTCCTCCCATGTGTATACCTTGAAATGGTTTCTGTGATGACAAACGCTCGAGGTCATTATATTTTAGTTGATTATGAATTCTTAAGTTTATCCTTGTAAACGTGCTCGTCTCATGAACCGGAAGTGAGTTATCTCCCCTGAATCCATTCTGACAAATTCCTTGGCCAATGTATACTCATAAATATTTAGTTTCTATAAATTGTTTGTCTGAATATGAAGCAGACACTGATAACGTCAAACAGTATTCATGTTAAATTTATTTATGTTATAAAAACTGTATATAAGTTTCTTGGAATATAGTGTTGACAGTGAATGTTAATCGGATTTGATTTTCATGGTCTCATAAATTATTTGAGATTTGAGAATTGCGTTAAAGCTGGTGAAGTTTTATTATAATGAAACACTATTCCCTCGGCTAACTGTAAAATACCTTGTGAGGCATCATGTGATCATTGCGCTGTGATGTGAAATCAATTCATGGTGTAAGTTGGCTTACACTCTGACCTGATTTGACATTGCATCACACTGATACAGGTTGGGCACCGATGAAGCTTTGTCGTAGTAATCTTTGAGTTGTGGAATATTGATCTTTCTTTTAATATAATGGTGTGATTGTTTGTTTTGAAAATGCCTTAATCTTCCTAGGGTGCCGTTATGGTATTTTCAGAGTAAATATATCTCATTTCCTTGAATTCAGTTTAGTTTGTTTGAATTCTGCAGCTGAAGGATTAATTTACTGCACAGTGTTAGAGGTTTATGTTTGTCGGTCATTTCTTTTGTTGATGTACACTTGATGAACATGAGATATTATCATTGTTAATTTGATCATGAGGTGTCTCGGTCTCTTTTGCACTAACATGACTGCATGACAACATCTTTGTGAAATTGTGCTGCTTGATTTTGTCAATAAATCAACCATTGTGTGTTCTAGGAATTCTGTGTTAGTTGTGGCCAACCCATCCCACCCTTTGTAGCCTCCACAGATCCTGGTGGATGACGGTTACAAAGATCTTACGCCAGATAGTCACCAATCATCACTTGGCCTCAAAAGCTAATTTGCATAGCATACTATAGCGATGTATTAAACAACCACCTGCCTTTAGTGACTACTCGGTGACCCATAACGTGTCGGTTATCGGCAGGTTTAGTTTTACTTACCTCCATCACATGACCGCAGACAAAAAGACTTTGATTCTTAGAAACAGTTCCACAGAAATCTATCAGATCAGGTCGATGTTTAGGATTTCCGGTAAGAACAAGCAACTGTGGCCTGGAAAATAGAATATCAACAGTTTTCTCTTTTTCGTCTTCTGCATGCCCGTCCACCAGCCCGCCAGCGTGTATGCTGTCCAACCCGTTCGCCAGGCCATGAACCAAAAACCCCTGTTCTCCCGCCCGCAGACCAGCCTGCCCTACCATCTGCCCACCCGTCCGTCCATATGTCCAGCGAACCATAATAATTGGGTTATTCTTTTATGGATTTGCACCAAAGTTGCATAGTGGGCTGGAGTATTTGAGCATAGACTACCACCGGTGTACAAAATATGTTGCGATGTCCCAGTTTCTGGAGAATATAGGTCAATGGGAAATCTTTTTCAATACTTACCTGAAATTTTTCACATGTTCCTCCATACCAGTTAGTTTTTGACACCCTCTGAGCGCGTCCTGATAGACCCTGGCCTGAGTGGAGGAGCCCCAGTTCACCTCTTGTAAAATAACAAAGAAATGTAGTTACGTTATACTGTCCAGTTAACAAGCAAACGAATGAGCGAGTGAACAAATGAACGAACGAACGAACGATCAAGGGCAGCCAATGGAAATGCGTGAGCGTGCATACGCAATTGTGCACGTGCCTGTGTGTGTGCGTGTGCGTGTGCGCGTAAGTCGGTGCGTACTTCATTCCATCCATTTCGAAACATTTATTTTCGACATGCAATCCAGCGACGCCAATGCGAAATTCAAATTTGACAATGTAGAGCGAATTGCTGCATTATACTGCCTACATGGCTATCAATTAGGCAACCTACAAAAAGCCGTTCTCCTTCGATCATTACTTACCATTATATTACTCTTTGATAATACAAGCTAGCTTAGAAAGCTTTACCGGCCCGGTTCCCAACAACCGGTTACCCTTTTGCCAGAGACACGCATTCTTGTTTGCATAGCAACAATATCTATACATGCTTTTTGCATTTGGAAATTTCTTAGTTTTCTTAGAGTTTCTTAGTGTTTTCTGTACCTAAGTTTAGCTGTTTTCGCTTCATGGAATATTTGATTAACCATGGAAGGAGATTCTGAATCTCAGGTTGTATTCTTTCATGTTATTCTCTAGCTGTATAGAGACTTAAGTCTCTAAAATTTTGTCTGTGTCACATGTCCCAATTTCTGACCCCGAATCTGGGACGTGTGGTGACAACGAAATATGCCAGATAGATTGCCTCCTTTTAAATCCAAACGGCTATCGGCAGTAATATGAAATTGGATGTTGGCTATACGGGTTTTTAACACGAAAATAGGCTGATGTCGTTCTCCGTATTAGCTGAGCAGGTGACGTCACACCCGTGTTGTTTCTCGGATTTTTATGGTGAAGGAAATGTTTCATTAATTCGCGCACTTATTCTTGGTGTTGCGTGCTTTTTGTACCAGAAAACTTTAGAATTATGTGGTAATCACGATCTGTTTGCATTAATCGATGGTTTCAAAATTCTTGATTTAAGATGTGTGTTCTGCGGTTTTACCGTGTTCTACAGCAGTTTGTTGATGCATTTGGTTGTTTCCTTCACGTATCGCTTTGGCCTTCGTTTGAGTAGTATAATTTAAAATTTATTAAATATAGCGCGAATGCTATTCGATATGGTTCCTGGTTCCGTGTGATAACATCCGTCAGAATCCGTATATGGGTGTAATAATGTCCGTTATCGTTCTTGTCACCTGCTTAAGCGATCTTGGTTGTAACGTTGCGGGTTTGGGGTGCTGGAGTGTTAACATTTAATTTATGGTCAAAATATTTGAAAATTATTTGTCTGCCTTCCATTCCTGTTTCGTTTCGCTTGCTTATTAGGTTTTGTGCTTATTTTTAGGCCAAGCCTACCCAGCCATCTTGTTCCGAACAGTCTCTTCCCGTGTCCGGTATGGACCTTGTCCTTGAAAAGGGTTCTGGACTGGCTACTGAGAGAGCCATCTCGTATGGCTCCCAGGTGGCGATCCCGTCGGGCTCCGGCCTGATGCGTAGTGTCTCTCTGAGGTCACCTTCTGGTGGTCCAGTAGCAGTGGCTGGTCCGTCGGGCATGGGAGCCGTTCGCCAGGACGGCTCCAGTGTTTCCTCATCTGGTGACGACTCTTCGGAGTCTGAAGACAAGGAGGCCAAGGAGGAGAGATTGCTGCGGCCTGAGATGCCGCGGGTGGAGAGGATGGAGGTCGATTCCGTCCTGGACGGAACAGCCTTCCATCTGGCTGGCTTGGCGCAAGCCAGGACAGCGGCTCTGCCCGTGGTTGAGGCCACTCCGGTACCGGGCACCGGTCCCGTGATGGTTGGTTTGCCGCCAAGCGACACGGTGACGGGTGTGCCTGGCCAGGCGTGGTAGACACCTATCTCGCAAGGTCCAGCAGTCAGGCATGGGGTGCCGTTGGCACCCGTACTTGGCCACGGTTCCTCAACCGTTATGGGGCCGCAGGGTTTTCCGTGCGGACCTACTCCATGGACTGCTGTTTTCCATGGGGTGGCGGCGGAACCGTACGGTACCAGAGTTCCTGGCATATCAGCAATGGCTCCTAGCCAGGAGGCCGTTTCTGGTAGGGTTGTGAACACGTCAACGGGTGACGTGTTCACGGGAGTGTCCTTTTCGGAGACAGGCTGGTCGGAGGCTCTGGCTTGGCTAGCCAGGGTGGACCCGTCTGTGGTTTCGACCACGGCCGAAGAGGATGCATCCCGTCCATCGGTGGCATCGATTAGGACTGGGATCTTGCCCGCTGCCCGGATCCAGTCTATTGGATTGGATCCAAGGTTTATGGAGTTGTTGGATGCTATTTATAGCAAACAACTCCTGACCAAGGGCTAGCTTCCTGCGGCCTCCAGGGAGGTGGGGGCGAGGTGTCGTATCCCACGGGGGAATATGACAGATATGGTGTTGTTCCAGTGGTCACTGAGGATGATCGGGTGTCCAGAGTGTTGGAGCGGGTGGCCCCACCCCGGCACTGGTGGACAAGTCCCAGGTGCACGATGACGAAGTCCTGTCCCTATGCGATGACGGGGTGAGGGCAGCAATGAGTGCTGTCAATCACTCTTATCGCCTTCTTCAGTCGGTGTGGGCTGAAGCGGGGGCAGGCCACCCTGTGCCACCTGTGACGTTATCATGTGTCAATCACGGCCTGGTGCTGTCTATGGACGTATTGGCACGGGTGCAAGCACGAGTGACGAAGTATAGGAGGCAGATGGTCCTTGACATATGCATCCGGCTACTGCCGTTAGGGAGCGTCTTCTTTGGACACCCCTTACTGGCCCTAGCGTCTTTGGTGGCCAAGCGCAGGCCATCTTAGAAGACACTACCAGCATCACGCAGAATCGGTTAGTGGTGAATCTGCAGCTGGAACTAGTGCGACAGGCGCACGCACTAGGGGCTGTAGCCAAGCCACTAACCGGGCAACCTTCTAAGAAGCAGAAAAAGCATAAAAGCAAGGCGAAAGCCAAGCCTAGTGCTGCTTCTACTGGGTCTTCTCAGCCGCCTCCGGCGAAGAAGGCCAAGAAGGTTGTGGAGGCCCATACCCACCCCAATGTTGCTCATGATCGCCCGAAAGGTGGGAAGGGGAAGGGTAAGTCCTCGAAGGGCGGAAAGGAGGGAGCGGATCGTACCTGAGGGTACAAGGGCTCCCTTCGTATCTGCTTGGGCCGCACCTGTGCGACATGAACAGCGGTGCCAGTCAGACCGACCAAGCCAAGACCAAAATGCTTCTCACTCTCTCATCAAGAGAGGGTTGAGCGGATCGCGAGTCAGGCACCCGCATTAGGCATTAATGCATCTATATTGGGTGGAAGGCTCATGCGTTTCGTCGAGGCTTGGCGAGGCGTGACGTCAGACAGTCTGGTCCTGGGATGGATATCCCAGGGGTACATGCCAGAGTGGTGGGATATTCCACCACAAAACCTGTCTTTGGCACCTGTCTGGACTCCCGTACCAAGGGAGCCAGACAAGTTATAAGCCATTCAAAACAAAGTGTCAGGTTTGCTTCTGAAGGGAGCAATAAAACCAGCAAACCAGAACCCTCCAGGCTTCTATTCAAACATGTATCTTGTACCCAAGAGCACAAGTGGGTGGAGACCCGTACTCAATATCAAGCCATTGAATTGGTTTATCCATACGCCTCGGTTTCAGATGGAAACTCGGAGATCAGTAATGGCAGGATTGAGGAAAGGAATGTGGTGTGTATCAATCGATCTGAAGGATGCATATTTCCACATTCCAATGTACAGGGGCTGTCACACGTTTCTGAGATTCGCGTTTCAGAATCAGGTATGGAAGTTTGTAGTCCTCCCATTCCGCCTGTCGGCAGCCCCAAGGGTTTTCACCAGAGTGGTCCTAGCAGTGACAGCGTTTCTCGGAAAAGATAACGTGGTTCTTCACACCTACATAGACAATTGGCTTATCAAAGTGGACATGCCAGCCAAGTTAAGAGTGGATATTGCTCTGACCCTGAAGTTACTTTCAAATCTAGGCTGGATAATCAACAAGGAGAAATCCGAATTGACACCCACTCAACACTTCATTTATTTGGGGATGCGATTCGATCTCGAGGAAGGCAGGGTTTATCTGTCAGAGCCCAGAGTGGTGTCTCTGTTAGCCATCCTCAAGAGTTTTCGATTGAGAAACCACATTCAGGCGATGAGGTTTCTTCAGATACTGGGCATGATGGTATCCATGGAGCAGGTAATCCCGTATGCTGCTCTGATGCGAAGACCTATCCAGTTGTATCTGATGTCTCTGTGGAAACAGAGAACAGAACCCCTGTCAAAGCTGGTACCAGATTTGGAGCCAATAATGTCGCATCTTGTATGGTGGAAAAAGTGTCAGAATATCCTAATATGAGTTTCGCTGCACCTACCCCCACCCCAGCTGTCCGTGTACACGGATGCATTGCTGGAGGGGTGGAGGACTGCCTGGGAGAACACCAGGTTTCGGGCACATGGACTCTCCAAGAGAGTCAGCTGCATATCAGTCTGTTGGAAATGATGGCAGTGGAACTGGTATTGGAAAAGTTTCTTCCACGGTGATATTGATATGGTCGGACAATTCGACAGTGGTATCATACATAAATCACCACGGCGGGACCAAGTCACCCACACTGTATGAAGGTGTGGCACTTGATTCAATGGTGCAGGAATTACTCAGTTGTTTTGAAAGCAGCTCACATTCCTGGGCGATTGAACATTCTGGGGGATGCTTTGTCTCGCAGACAGAGGATTCTGCCGACAGAATGGTCTCTCAACCCTCCAATTCTTCAAGGGATCTTCGAGCATTGAGGCAAACCAAACGTGGACCTTTTACCACAAATGAAAATGCTAAACTCATGACTTATGTCTCGCCGATTCCAGATCCAAATGCCGTCGATACAGACACTCTGGTGATAAGCTGGAGAGGGATGCACGCTTATGAGTATCCACCCACCATTCTTCTGCCGAAGGTTTTGGTGAAGATCAGGGAGGAAGCGTGCCTGGTCCTGCTAATAGCGCCATTTTGGCCCAGCAGGGCGTGGTTCACGGATCTTCTGGATCTGCTGGTGGACAATCCAGTGCAGCTGCCCGAGATTCCGAACATAATCACCCAGGCCAAGGGTCGCTTTCTACACGAGCGGCCAGAGATGTTCAAATTGACAGCATGGATGTTATCAAACAACGTTCCACGTCGGAAGGCTTTTCTCAACAGGCTGCGGGCTTCATCGCAGCCATGAGAAGGCGGTCAACCTTCAAGTCATATAACCACATGGTTAACAAATTTGCAGAGTGGTGTGAAGGAAAGAGTATTGGTACCTTTCAATCCACTATTCAACAAATAGCAGACTTTCTCTGTGAGCTGTTCTATTCAGGACTGGCTCATGTTACAATTGCTGGATACCAGTCAGCTTTGGCATCAGTTATCCCATGTCTAGCCAACAGGGATAGTCCAGAGGTGGCCCAGTTGAATGTGATGGTGAAGGGAATGAGCAATCTCCGACCGAGACAACCGGTAGTCATTCCAGCCTGGAGTCTATCTTTGGTGCTTAATGTACTGGCCAAGCACCCTTTTGAACCTTTGGCTTTGGCTAGTCTAAAGCATTTGACTCTAAAGGCGGTTTTTCTATTGGCAGCTTCCTCAGCAAGAAGGCGCAGTGAGATCCATGCGCTTTCAGCAGAGAGGGTCTGCGACTACTGCCAAGAGCAGAATTTATGCCAAAGAATCAATCTTTGAAATATCCCGGCAAATTGATCATTATACCGAAGCTAACTAGGTTTGATCGTGATGCAAGTGTCTGGTGTCCAGTCCATGCTTTGACTAAGTACAAAAAACAGACGGACTCTTTACAGTCAAATGATAGACATCTGTGGATCTGCCATAAGAAGCCATATGGCGCCGCATCCATGGATTCTATCTCTCATTGGGTAGTCGAATGCATTCAGATTACCCACGAGATTGTGACCGGGCACCAGGTGTAATCTGCTAGGACCCACGATGTTAGAGGAATAGCCGCCTTGACCGCCCTTTACAATGGTGTTCCGTTAGAAGACATCATGGCTGTTGCACAATGTCACTGTGAGTCCTCTTTCACGGATTACTATATGACGAACATGTCAGACTCCGTCAATCCACTCGCTTTAGCTGTTTTGCAACGATAGTCTAACGGCCACACTGTTCATCTCCCTTTTGATCTTGAAAAACAAAAGTAATTGAACAGACATGGTCAAGCGAGAGGGATACAACCATGAGTGTCACGTATGGTCGAAAATGTGTTGGTTGATGGCTCCACGTCTGAAATCCAATATTCATAAGGTAATTCAAGTTTGACAGTTTTTTGTATTATGTTTATATATCATGATCATTCATCTTATAGATTCATGCTCATTCCCAGGCTAATTTGACCCTCTTTGCATATTTGTGTTTTCAGGCGAGGTGCATGTTCATGAGTTATCTCTCCCTCTTCTTAGGAGAAAAAGGAGGGGGTGGGGGGATTTGGAGCGGTGATGCGAATGTGATTCGGTCCCTAAACTTGTCGGTCCTTTTAGGTCTCCGTATGTCAAGTTTAAGTCTAAGATCTTTCTCCAGGGGCAAAGGAAGCTATGTATGGCTTGCCCCTTCCCACCAGGTTACCGACTAAATCTGGTGTTATCAAAGAGTAATATAATGGTAAGTATTGATCGAAGGAGAAGGAAGGAAACTTCAATTTCCTTTTCTCCGAGATCTAACAATACTTACCATTATATTACGGACCCTGCCTCCCAGCCCCTGGGTATACTCTTGTTTGGCAGCTATGCAAACAATATGAGTGTCTCTGACAAACGGGTACTCGGTTGTTGGGAACTGGGTATCTGGTTCCAGGAGCCGGTAAAGCTGTCTAAATCTAGATTCCTAGAGCAGCTAGCTAGCTTGTATTATCAAAGAGTAATATAATGATAAGTATTGTTAGATCTCGGAGAAAGGGAAATTAAAATTAAATTTCCTTCAATTTGTAGTTACAATTAGACGCAAGGAGGGATCCAATCAGTCACTCAAGTGTCTGATGCCATACTCACATAAGTCACATTTTGGTTGACGTCACAATCAAAATGATGTATATCTGCCACGACAATCGAAAGGTTCATCATTAAAGCGTACGAATTGTATGCATTTGATGAATTTACAATTTACTAAGCATTCTCTTGATAATTTTGACCGGGAGCTATCTCTGCTATAGGCAGCAACATTCCCAAGTCAAATTAGTTTCAAAGTATCCAACATCCTATCTCTACAGTTATCTTGAAATTTAGATTCTGGAAATTCACGTTTCAATATTTTTAATCCGAACCAACATGCGTAAATGTTGTGCTGTGCGGTTGCACTTGGTCGCCTGTGTGCGTGCGTGTAATCACCTGTACACGAGCGTGTGTGTGTGTGTGTGTGTGTGTGTGCGTGCGTGCGTGCGTGCGTGCGTGCGTGCGTGCGTGCGTGCGTGCGTGCGTGCGTGTGTGTGTGCGTGCGTGCGTGCGTGCGTGCGTGCGTGTTACCTGGTTTCGTGTTATGGATATACATGTAAAGGCCTGTACAAACAGCAAATGTGATCAGAGCTGCCCACCAGTTGATGATAAACATGACAGCTAGACAGAGAACAGCTCCCACCAGACTGAGCCATTGGTTATAATACTTAAATGCTGGACGAAATCCTGCAACAAGATGCACCAAAGGTTTAACTGGAATCAGGTTAGGTTGACACTGATTTCCTAGACCGAGGATCGTAAGTAAGCACTTACACTGTATAGAATAATTAACCTATACATGCACGATGGGGTCCCAGAAGCATAATTTCATGAAATCATAGGCCATAGAATATCTTGAATCTACTTTGAATCTGTTAGATTCAAACCTTTAACCATCGAATTTTTTCAAGAAAATTTAAATTTTCTCATAGAAAATGTCCATTTGCAGATCAACTATTTTTTTTTAAATTTACCACTGGAATGACTGGCTCTTATAGAGTCAATCATTCCAGTGGTAAATTTTCAAAAATAGTCTTCCCTTGGTCTGCAAATGGACATTTCCCAAAGCAACTGCAGAAGCCGTTTTGGCTGATATGACTGTTAAAGAGTTAAGAGTCATAATCGCTCCTAGACCATGCTAGTATAAGGTTATAGTCATTCGCAAAATCATTCACAGTAACAATCAGTCCCATAATAGTCATTTATTATTCCATTAACCATTGAATGTCGGGTGTCTCAATACATGGATCCATTTCTAGCTATGCCCCGCTCATTTCTACCTAAGCTGCGTCCACGCTTTGCGCGCGTTGGGGTCGATAGATTATGAATTAACAGAATCCAAATTACAATGTAACGATACAGGTAACCTAATGAATATTTTGAAACTAATTTGACTGGGTGTTAGGCAGCAACACAAAGGTCCCACTCAAATTAGTTTCAAAATATAAAATCATAAATCCATCAAATACATACAATTCGTACACTTGACGGACGTTTCGATGTTCATGACGGAGCTAGATACGTCATTCTGATTGTGACGTAAGTAAAAATGTGTCACGTGTCGTAATTGATTAAGACGTCCTATACTTGAGCGACATATCGGATGCCTCCATTGAATCATGCCCTGTCTCGTCGGTTTTCGAAGATAATGTACTGACAAATGGCATATTCTGATTCGCGATTTGCCACTGTTTGCCTGTCAATGCGCTCACACGTCTGTCTGTCAGTAGACCAGCCTGTCCACATAATCTACAGTCCAAATTGTTGTGGGAATTTTGTGGGAGGGTGGTGGTGATGGGGATGTGATGATGATGATGACATATACGGACCACGGATTGTGATTTTATATTGTGTACTGATTTAATATTTATCTTATTTTTTACACGTGTACATGCGTGCGTGGGTGCATTTGCTTGGTCCTGTTCACACAAGTGTACACGCCCGCGTGCGTTCAGGAGCCCCTGAGCGTGCATGACCACGTTATTTGTGACTGGACCTGCTTGCGCCTGTGCTTGTATATAAAGGCCTATATACGAGACACAACTGAGTAGAATTTATACGATTTAATTAAACATTGTTGAAGGCTTAAGAAGCAGTGACTTTCATCAATATTATTCCTGAAATATCAACCGTGCTTCACAAATATATATATATATATATATATATATATATATATATATATATATATATATATATATATATATATATATATATATATATATATATATATATATATATATATATCTATATATCTTTCCAATGAATTTGGTTATTAACCTATCCAATATACCTGGCGTTTTCGCGATGGATGCGTCAAAACAGGCGAAGTTAATCAGTGTATACGCCATTAAGAAAAAGTTGGAAATGATGGGCGCAATGATGTTCAATTCGGCTGCAAATAAAATAAAGTAAAACATGTATAATAAACTTTAGACCCCATTGAAATATATCCAATAGGGATTTGGAGTAAGACCCAAATTCTTTTGTATTAGTTGAGTCTCTGCAATTTCCATCAGAAATGAACGAGGAAATAGGGAAAGGTGTTACTCAAAAGATAATATGTATATTCTAGATTCCAACACGACTCATAGTTTGCATATATACTAACAATACATTCTGATGGATACAAACAATCGAGACAACCTAAATTGTCAGTCAAACTATTTTCAAAATACAGAATAATGTTAAATTATTCATCGGGACTTCATAAGAAACAAGGATACGAACATAGCAATTGCTTAAACAGATGCTATTTGATAAATTAAAGCTATTCTCAGCCCATCTCAAGCTACGCTCCACCCATGCTTCGCCCGTGTTTGGATCGATCGATCCCTGAACTCCCTGACTGTCAATTAGGATAAAATTTCCAGAAAACTATATAGGTAAGTTGTTGAATATTTTGAAACTATTTTGACTGGGTGATGTTTCTGCCTATGGTAGCAACGGCGCCCAGTCAAATTAGTTTCGAAATATTCAACAGAATCTTTATTAAATAATAAAGCCATACAATTCGTTCCACAACCCTTAGTCCGTCTTCGATCAAGCATCCGTGACGTACTTATCTACGTAATTCATGACGTAATTGATCATGACGTCATACTACACGTCACGTAGTTGATTATGACGTCATATGATGGATGGATAAACTGGAAAAGTTTCCTGACGGACCTACGTATTGTTATTGCGGCGTCCGTTAACAAGTGACGTATTTGATTATGACGTCAGATAGTTGAGTGACAGGTCGGATAACTTCATAGAAACATTTGAAAATCGTTTGCCGCGTGGACGACACCAAATAAAAAGGTAAACACAAATTTAGCACGCAAATTCATCACCGATATTCGCATAGAACATCAGATAATTCACCTTTCCAGAGTATGTACCCATCATATGACGTAATAATCATCTACGCGGTGTGTAGAATGACATCATAATGGCTGACGTCATGAATGATGTCGATAAGTACGTCACGAACGCGTATTTGAAGACGGTCTATGCCATGTTGTACAAACTGTTTGCTTTTACTATTTAATAAATATTCTGTTGAATATTTTGAAACTAATTTGACTAGGCGCTGTATAGTTTTCAGGAAATTGATGGCTAGGGGATTCGGGGATCGATCAATCCAAACACGGCGAGGTGTGGGTGGAGCTTAGCTAGTGATGGGCGGGGCATAGCTAAAAATGGAAAGGTCCATTCTTTGCCATCTTTGCGTAATTTCTTGGAGTCTCCTGTTTCCCCGAGGCCTGATTTAAACTTGCTACTTAAATTTTAAAGAATCATTATTTTGGTGACATCTTTTATCATGTTAGTACACACATGACATGATGTATTTAAATTACTTCTTAACACAGCAATAATAGCTATACGGTACTCGGCATATTATGACAAGCTAGAGTCTACTAGATGTGTCGCTCGCTGTTTCTACGCTAAAGTCCCATGGAGATCAATGAGACAAGCACACCATGCACGATATAAAAGGCCATTGTGGACATTTTATATGAGAGCAACAACCTTGCGTGTCAAAGCGTTAATGATATATTATTTCGATCTACATATATCTGTGCCCCAAGGCTAAGGCAAGGCGCGGCTCTAAAACAATTTATATATTTTAGTATGAGGGGATGTGTTTTAGGATATATATTGCACAACACGAACTCCATCATCAATCAATCAATAAGCTATGTTAGAGTCAAAATGGCATTCGTTCAACGAAACAGACACACATTAAACGTTAGTGGAAGCGTCTTGTCCAGGTTGTTCTTTGTTTTTTTCCAAATGGACACTCATATATGGAATAATTGCTAAAACAACAGCAACGTAGATCGAAATAATATATTGTTAACGCTTTGACGCGCAAGGTTGTAGCGCTCATATAAAATGTCCATTTGCAGACAACGAGTAGATTTTTCTTGAAAATTTACTATTGCATTTCTGATTGTATTTTTGTATGTTGAGCAACCGAGTCTCTTATCGAGCCAGTCATTCCAATTGTAAATATTACACATATTCACTTGTTCTTCAAATGGATATTTCTCAAGACAACGACAGAAGCCGGGATTCTTTGTCAGTTTGAGAGCAAAAGGCTTAAATGTTGTCAATTCGTGAGATTGAGCCGAAGTGCTGCTGAGAATTTACCTACGCACGTCATTGCGAGACAGATAACAAATGCCAGTAAATAGGCTCTGCGCGGATCATTGTTGGTGCCGTAACCTTTGGCGAAGAAGAAAATACCGGGGAATACTTGATCAGCGCATACGGCCTGAAAGAAATTAAACAAAGAGCTCAATACATTCTTAAATTAAACCACATTCTTGTAGGGCTATGGACCTTCCCAGTTTATTCATCCATCATCATCCGTCATCATCCATCATCTGACGTCGTAATCAACTACGCGACGTGTAGGCTGACGTCACGAATGATGTAGACAAGTGCAGCACGAACGCTTAATTCAAAACAGACTTTAGAGCGTTGTTGTACGAATTGTATGTTTTAACTATTTATTAAACATTTTGCTGAATACTTTGAAACTAATTTGACTGGGCGCTGTTCCTGACATAGGCACCCAGACAAATTAGTTTCTAAATATTCTACAGCTTACCTGTATGGTTTTCCGGAAATTGATAGTCAGGGAGTTCAGGGATCGATCGATCGCAATACGAGAGAAGTGTGAGTTGAGCTTAGCTAGAGATGGGCGGGGCATAGATAAAAGTGGAAAGGTCCATTGAATCATTGATTTAAAACAGGTATCCAGCTTGTAAATATGCATATGTAAGTTTGCTACTTATATGTTCAGTAGAGCTTTGCACATGACCGCTGACCTCCGCTCTTTGTTTAGATTGTGTCCTTGACGACTTCACATCACCTCAGAAATGCATATTCTATGATTTCTGTCGTCATTGGCTGCATATTTTTTAATTTCTATCAATAAGATATATATTATGGGTGGAGATGGACGAGTGGGAGAGATTGCCGACTGGCGAGTATAAAGTATAGATTATATCCGTTCATGCCCATATTGAGTAATGACAACAGATAGCTCAGTCTATTTATGTGTTAATGTATCTCTATGCATGCAGAGTATCGTATCACAAATAATGGAATCTATGCATGGTTTAATCAGCATGTTCTCCGTGACGTCAATCAAGTCACCCAACGCTGATTAATAGATTCACATGGCCTGCCTCAGTTCCCATAAAACGTAATGCAGTACGTGACTTGCCGTAGGCTCAGCTAAGGGAACCAAGTGATGAGTGGACACTGTGTATTTTCCGTGGCTGATATGTATGTTCACCATTAGAATCAAACAATATATATATATATAGCTATATTTTTTGCAAAATAAGAGTGAGTGATGAAACTATCTGAAATAAGAGAGTATATGACCCCTGCTAAAATAGTTTTGTTTCAAAGCCTCGTCAACCAGAGTAATAAAGTTTAAGAATATATTGAGTGAAATCCTCTCTCAACTGAGTGATCAAACCTCGCATCTCGCAAAATTAAAATATTTAATTTATGAAAGACAATGCACATATGTAGCTTGTAAGGTCATTAAAAATTGGTTGACAATCAGCAATGATTGTCTGAGAGATCTGACTGGCATCTATCTCAGTAACACGCAGCAATATACAAAAAGCAGAATAACCTGAATAATGATTGGTCAGATAAGACCATGTGATTTGAGCAGAGATAATTTAACATCGGCCACCGCTCGCTATCTAGATTTGCACTGATTCAGTGACCATTCTTTTCTCTCAGTTAAACGATCGCTGAACTCCCTGACTCAATTTTCAGAAAAACCAAACTACGCTGTTGAATATTTTAAAACTAATTTGACTTGGTGCTGTTGCTGCAGCAATGGCGCCCAGTCAAATTATTTTCAAAACATTCGACAGAATGTTTATTAAATAGTAAAAACATACAATTCATTAAACGTATCGGACTAGTAAACGTTTAAGACAGACTAAGTCGAGTCATTTATGCTGTAATTGATTATGACGTCATCCTACACGTCACATAGTTGATTATGACGTTATATGACGTCATAAGATGGATGGATAAACTTGGAAAGGTTCATCATTACTGAAAGTGTACAGTTCATATACTAAAAAAATATTAATCCGTGTCAGTAGATCGCGTTACGGATTAAAAATATAATCATCTTTGAGAAAGGAATAAGACCTTTTTAGAATATGGTATCTTGGAATTCATCAGTGCCTTCCTTACCCGAGTCCCGGTTCAGGCGGTATGGAAGCTATCAGCATAATGGCGATTCTTGGAAAGCAGTAATTATTATTCTAAAGTAGACTACTTTATCAAGCACCAAGCAATAGTTAGATTGCGTTAAAATTTGAGACAAATGGGACCTGTAATTTCCTAAATAACCATGGATTCAGAATTGGATCCAATCCAGATCCACGTTTTCACCCGGATCATGGAAACTGCTGATCGGATTTAGCAAAAATAGAAAAAACATTAGTATGGTTTACCGGGACACGATGATTTCTACATTATGGTCTGGATCCGAAAATGTAGTCCGAAAACAATCCGGTAAATTCGAAATTAAAAGAAATGCTTTTTATAAAACAGGGGCGAAGAGCTGCAACATTTGAGTTATCTTGTTTAAGTTTCGAAATATATCTCTACTGTAATAAATTACTATATTTATTTTCTTCTATATTACCTGAAAGACTTTTGGAGCACCAACCATGCTCGCTAGAGCAGATGAGATGGTTGCTGAGATGATGCCGGCTAGTATGAGCGGTCCAAATCCTGATGCAATGCTGATTATCTGTGTTAATGCCATAGAGATGAAATACAAAATATGTTCTATTTATTATGAAAGCTATGACATTAGGTTAGTGGACTCGTGTATGTTCTACTAGAGAACCGTAGCTGACAATATTCTACTAGTTGTTTGTCGAATGCATTATCTTCGGAAATAACACTGGTTTGATTTGGCCGAAAACGGCCGAGAGTGTCGATTATCGGGTTTCTCTGTATATCGTCACGCGCCTCTCTGGGTGGGGTGGGGGTGGGCGCGGGGGGGGGGGGTGGGTGGGAGAGGGGTGGGGTGGTGACTCAACCAAACCCGTTTTGTGAGGTAGGTTACCCATATCATTGCTGATTGCTAAACGACATTTATATTTGGCGTCACCAACTGTGGAGGGAAGGGGAGAGACATATAGCTGTGCCAATAGGTTGGATATCAACAAATTCTGCCAGTGTCATCCGAAACTGTTAGGTGCAATTAAGCCAAATCTGTTATGTGACATATTCATATGATTATGAATTGAGGGATACGAACTGTCACTCAAGTATCTGACGTAATAGTCAAATACTTCACCTGTTGGTTGACATTACAATCATAATGATGTAGCTCCGTCGCGAAAATCTAAGTCTGTCGCCACAGACAGCAACATCCCATAGAAAATAGTATACAGCTTGCCTGTATAGTTTGCTACCTTGAAATCTAGATTCTCTGAATTCATGTTTCAATGTTTCAACTCGATTCTATCACGCGTAAAATGTGGGCGGAGCTTAGCTGGAAATGGATCCCTCCATTTTGTGACAACATTTATATTTGACGAACCCGCCACCTGGGGTGGGCTTAAGGAACAAAGGGTGGGGTCAATATCAAGTCTGTCTATCATGATATTTTCTCCGAAACTGTTTGATAGAATTCGGCCAAATTTGCTATGTATGTTACCATTATGATTCCATATTGAGTGATAAAATTTGATTTGAACTATGGGGTGGGGTGGGGTGGGTGGGGGATGGGTGCCAAAGCTTGGATATATGCAATGGTGCGGCATCCATTCACGTTCTTCTAGTTTATATCGTTACTGTTATAGTTTCAACTTCAGTTATGTGTATTTTTATGTGACTTGAAGCGACTTTCGCGACTGACTGATTCAATGACTTGTTACAATTCGAACCACTAACCACGAACCGAAACACCAAGACGGGATTTAGGCATATGGGAATTAACGATGTTTGATTATCATAATTTTGTTGCAGTGTTCTGAACCAACAAGGACATTGACAAGCTAAAAAGAGTCATTTTATATACCTATGTAGCTCACGGATAGAAAAGTAATTGAGAGCATAATCAGATATAATTCCTTTCCAAACATAAATGCTAGTTGGTTGCTACAACGTATATATCACTTTGCATGTAGTGATGCGTTATTTTTCTTAACACAACAGCTTAAATACCTAAAATTTGCTAATTTTTTGCATATATCAGTGGCCAAATGAACACATTTTTAAATCAAAAATATTTTATTTTCAGCCAATAAACTAAAGCCTTGTGAAGCATATAATAGAAATACGAAGCTATATATGGTGCATATGACTCAACAATATATAATTTTTGTCTTAGAATGCAACATGGATAAATATTTAGGAGTGATGTTATTGCATGTTATGTGTAACAAAAAAATTAATTTTCTCTTGTTGTTATTATTGAGAGTGTCACATTAATTAAATGGGTAATATATGAAGTGTAAAAGAGATTTTCATCAATTTCAACATATGGACAAATCAAATTAATAAGCATCGGATGTCTCAGCAAAACAGAGACATATATTTGGCGTCTATAAATGGCCTTCAATTTTCCGATTATACATTGTCCTATATATAACGTTGATACTTTGGTGTAAAGAAACGTTATCAGTTAAGAAAAATAGGAAATAAGACAGTTACACAATTGTGTGACAATATCGTGTTCTGCGCCCAGCCATTGCACCGCCCTTGAATATATATTTGACCAACCATAGAGATGTTAATTCAAAATGTCCTATACATATAACTGTCCCATACATTGACCTGTCTCAGTGGTTGCATTCAAAATATCTATTACATCTAAATCTTGATGATGTAACTTGTTTAGCATGACAATATCTATAAAATACCATTAAGTGTTGTGTTTTTTGGTTAATTGACCTAGTATTATACAGATGCTAACCTAAATATGGAAGCCGATTCTGCATAAATAGCTCATGTTCCAAAATTAAATTCCTATTTCATAGTTTACTACAATTCATTAAATATAACCATGTTTAACAAATTCAGGCGAATGATTATTGCTAATATTTCACTTTTGTGTAATACATTTACCGTAGATCTAAGGCCGTGTTCTCACTAGAGAGTTAATCGGGAATAACGCCATACTTCAGTATGGCGTTATTCCTGATTAAGTCTCTAGTGAGAACACGGCCTTAGATATAGACTGCGGATAATAGTATAGAATGTGGATAACATTGATAATTGCATGCAAACCTCATAAATACTTGCACCGATAGTTATGGAAACACGGGTTATGTATTAAATAGTATCTCCTGTATATTAATGAGTTTTTCTCTTTCAGAAGACTGAACAATGAGTCGACCATGTAAACGATACTTAATACGATACAGAGAGCAGTTCATGCTTTTAGTTTCAGATCCATAAACAACAACGTCATATTAGTATCAAGGTTTAAATGTTTTGTATAAATATCTTAGGTATCTGTGGCATATATACATTATCAAAACATAACAGTTTATTGGAAAGACATGTATGTTTCATGAAATGCTCTAAGTACGAGACAAAATGGAGTGTGAAAGCAATATACTTATTGCATGCACTGGACATGCAATAACTCAGAAATCAATTACTTACGTGAGATTAATACATATCTTTTTAATAGTATGTGTAGTAATAAACTAATTACTGACTGCAATATTAGACAATGGACCTCTCCAGTTTATTCATCAATCATATGACGCCTTAATCAACTACATGACGTTGAGAATCACGTCATAACCAATGAAATCGCGAATGACGTAATCAAGTTCGTCATGAACGCATAATTGTTAACGGACTAAAGCCTTGTTGGACGAATTGTATGTCTTTACCATTTACTAAACGTTGGCAGCAACGGTACCCAGTCAAATTAGTTTCAATATATTCAACAGCTTACCTATATAGTTTTCTGGAAATTTATATATACAGGTAAGCTGTCGAATATTTTGAAATTAATTTGACTGGGTGCTGTTGCTGCCTATGGTCAGCAAACTTATTTCAAAATATTCAACAGAATATTTATTAAATAGTAAATACATGCAATTCGTACAAGTTGACGGTTTATTAAACGTTTATGACGGACCTAATTACGTTATTCATGACGTAATTGATTTTGACATCAGCCTACATGTGACGTAGTTGATTATGACATCATATGATTGACATTTGATGGGTGACGCGTTCACCTCAGGCCTATGCTGTACCCAAACACAAACATTAATGGTTGTATGTGAGATGGTGTTGAAACATAACAATGGCTGAGGTCAAGTCTCGGTGTTATCTCAGTGTTGGACTATCACTTACACCCAGACTTGACCTCACCCAATGTCGCCCAGGGGAACATCATTAATGCACTCGGGCCGTGAAAAGTGAGAGTTATATATAAAGTGCAGTATTATTTATAATGACTAGACTAGCTTGTATATAGGGCATCTATTTTCTGCTACAGTTTATTACTGAAACTGTATAGCTAACAACAGGTAATAGGTCCAGTGAACCGATACAATGTACTATGTTATGGCAGAATGAAGACATACTTGACTTTCATATGGTGTCAGGTAGCCTTTTCTGAGCAGTAGGAAAAGACGTTATGGCACACATGTGTCGATAATACTACATTACTACATCGTATTATGCATGGGGGTTTGACAGAAGATGAATCCCAAAAATATTGTATTTATCTGCCAATTGTATGATGTTATTACAGGTGCACATAATGTTTATGAAGCTACTTTTTGTGATTCAAAAAAGCCCATTTGAATGCCTACCACTATTAAGAATGAATTCCGTTCAAGCATGAAGCATGTTCGCTACGAGGTTTCTGTCTTGATTAATGTCAATCGTGACTTCCTAAACCCACGCATGCACCTCCATATGAAGGTGCTGGGTAGACGATTGTTAATAATACAGTAATGCCTGTTTAATGGGAATTGATCAGTCCACAAAACACAATCGAAGATTTCTAAACATGTTTGTTTCGATCTTAGGATTACGAGTCATACGGGATATTAGTCTGTTGTTTCTTGGTTGAGTGTTGATTCAATGACAATCTCCGTCTACCAATCGATACGATTATGTGACTTCACAAAGATTGGCAGGAGTGAGATAGCCTGCGACAGCCGGCTAGTGCTGAAGAAGCGACCATAGATGGTCACGAAAGCTAAAATCAAACAAATTCGACATCCCGGAGAGGTACCTAAGGCTCCTTAGACTATGTTTCCTTATTATGCTTGGAGATTGCTCTAAGCGGATACAAAACAAATTACACACATGCTGCAGACTATAAATATCTTACTGTTGCACACCCCCGAACGTTTGGCATAATGTTACATACCATTTCCATTACTATCCAGCTAGTGGTGTTCTCCTCAGTAACTGTAGGCTTCCATGGACGCTTTTCATTAGCCTTCACAAACAATATAAGGTAGCCAACATAATTATGTTCGGTGCCGGAAAGATTGATTTATGTTGCGTTCCGACAGTCGGTTGACCTGTTCTCTTAAAACGCATTCCATATAATGACAAATGGGCATTGCCTACTCATGGTACTGCCCACATAATATCACTAAGCCGGGAATACCTCTCCTGGGTCAGTACAATTTTGTTCACTTATGCCATTCACCATAAGGTGTCACAGGCTGATCATAAGTCAATATGTCAATGTATTGTTCTCTGGACACTGCCCATATACACTTGTGTTACTTTGTCTAGTTCCACTTTGAGGCGGGGTGTGGTTGGGGGTGCTACAATGGTAATATTGTTCACATAGAACACTACCAGGATAGGGTTACTGCCATAACATAGTACATTGTATCGGTTCACTGGACCTATTACCTGTTGTTAGCTATACAGTTTCAGTAATAAACTGTAGCAGAAAATAGATGACCTATATACAAGCTAGTCTAGTCATTATAAATAATACTGCACTTTATATATAACTCTCACTTTTCACGGCCCGAGTGCATTAATGATGTTCCCCTGGGCGACATTGGGTGACGTCAAGTCTGGTTGTTAGTGTTAGTGTTAGTGCAACACTAACACAGATAACACTGAGACCATTCGCAGTCATCTAACATCTGTCTCCCACTAGGCGAGCATTTCCTTGGTAGTGCATGCGAGTACGGCTCAAGCAAGCGAACGCGAGTCCCACAGAAATAGTCGCCTAGTTGAATACATTATTAATGCGCACCAGGTTTGCCACCACGTTTTCTTGTTTTGCATTCTTTATGGATGATTCAAATTATTGGTCAAACAATACATCCACACGCGTGTAAGTTTCACAGAACATGTTTTAAAACATATTCGCGGGAAAAGATATGGAAAATTCGCGAATATGTGTGCATTACTGGGATTAACAATGGCCTTATATGAGTGCAGGCACAGTCAGTTAAACACAAGATGGTAAATCTGAAGCCGCGAATGTATTCCCGACATAGATACCATCTAACAGAATATCAGCGAACACAGGCTCTGCTGATAACCTGCGACTTCTGTTCATATCAACTATGGATAATGGCACTGGGGACGTTTCATGAATTAGTACATCCAGCGAGTTAATTGCGATGATCAGAATATGAAACCACTAGCAATATCTGGAAAAGATGTTTAGCTGCTTTCAAAACATATTGTGTACGACTAACATTTGATATATCAGAGCCGGGCCCTCTTAAATCAAAAATAATTATCATGTTTTACCCATTTGAAACATTTAATCCCAGTACATCACTTTTATAGTCGTGATATATGTAAGCTGTTGAATATTTTGAAACAAATTTGACTGAAATCTAGGGCTGCCTTAGGTAGCTCCAGTTGCCAGTCAAATTAGTTTTAAAATATTCAACATCATATTGACGCATACGTAATGACTTTATTATATTTGGTGGTGCTAGTAGTAGTAGTAGTAGTAGTAGTAGTAGTAGTAGTAGTAGTAGTAGTAGTAGTAGTAGTAGTAGTAGTAGTGGCAGCAGCAGCATCAGTAGCAACAGCAGTAGCAGTGGCCATTCCCTCTGCCCCACAACTATTTACCCGAGACACAAATATGCTTAGCCCGACTCTGCCGATACTATCATTTCATCGGTAGGAAAAATGTCTTAACCTGTATCGTTGCCTTTGGTACAGTGAAATGCGCCTGAATAATTTTTTAACGCGAAAGTTCATTAAAATTAAAGTCGGACCTATTAAAGATATTCACGGTAGGAGTCAATGTATGCAAATCATATTAGAACTAATTATTTCCGCCTATCGAAGCAAAGAGCTTGATGCTAACTGAACAATGAAAATTAATCTGTTCTTGTTGTTATGGAACTCTCGACCGGGGTTTGGAGCACCGTTACGTAAAGCCTAAAGTACGAAAGTACGATTAGCATTCAAAAGTAAGAGATTTAAACCTTTGAACCCTGAATTTACAGAATCCCAATTTCAAGGTCGCTATACGAATAAGCTGTTGAATATTTTGAAACTTTTTTCTTTTTTAATGTTTTGAAACAAATTTGACAGTCAAATTAGTTTCAAAATATTCAACAAAATATTGATTAAATCATAAAGTGTGGCCTTTCGAGTGTAAAGGGTTGCCCGTAAAAACTGTTCAAATACCAGTCTGTGTTCTATTTCACACAGTATTAGTGTGCAATTGTCCATTTGAGTGATATATTTGAGAGAGCAAACGGACTTGCTCATATTTAAAGTAGGCTTTGAGGACAATCACTAAATATTTGATATATTTTTAAAACAATTTAAACAGCAATTCTGTTGATCGTTCCTCTTTTCGAGTCACAATTGACCAGAGGGCAACACCAAAGTTGCCATTTATGGTATGTGATCTATCTAAGGACCTATATAATTCATTTGTATTGTATGATATATTGTCTGTTTGACTGTCGGTAAAATTTTGCTGGTCAACTTTTCAACTTTAAAAAAAAATAATTCTATCATTTCACTATATTTGAGTTCATACCCCGTAATCATGGTGGCTTCCATACACCGTGCAGTTTATTGCACTCGCGCAAGAATCCAGTGTGACAGTTGTAGTTGTCATGTTGGACACAGATCCAGTTACCAGAAATGCATCCCTAGCAAGTGTCGCTCCACAGATCCATGCCAGCGCTAGATATGTCAGACTTGTAATGATGATCGCTAACAATGTCCCTTTTGGAATTGCAGTTTGTGGATTCTGAAAATATTGATAATGAATATTAGTACTGACGTAAATTCCTTGAAGGCAACAGTCAGTTTGTCCGCCCATCCGTCCGTTGTCTGAACTTGTTTCATCCATCTGACGATCTCTTCATCCACCCAGCCATGCGTACGTTCGTCTGGAAGTTCGTCAGTCAGTCCGGCGTTCCGTATGGCCGTCCATTTGTTTGCCTGCCATTCGTCCGGGCGTCTGTTATTTTGGTCCTCGCCATTGTTGCAATTGCTATCATCGTCGTCGGGGGCGGCGGCGGCGGATCAGCGGTAGTTTTGTCGTCCGCGCCGTCATCGTTGTCGCCGCCGCCGTCGTCATCGTCGGTGACGGTGGCTGCAGCAGCATCGTTGTATCGCCGTCAATGCTATCTCGTCACAATCTCCCTATTAGAATTAAGCTGGGGAAACCAACTTATATACACTACTTAAAAGTGCTAAGAATATTCTAAATAAATATTCATAAATACCATAAAAGCAAGATTATCATACGCCAAAGGATCCTAACATTAATCTTAATATCACTAAAGAAACTGACAGTGAAACAGGCAATGATAATTTTCTGATTCTTTTCAGCAATAATGCACTTTCGCAATGGACGGAGAAAGGGTCGATAACCTCCACCTGGAAAACGAGAGTATCCAGCGAATGGAGCGATCAGCCCGGTCTCTAGACTAGAATTCCATTGAGCATGGTTGGGACCTTCTGCAGACAGTCATTTTTGCTTGGGCATCCAAACACACTAACTTTCATGCGCTTGGTCAGGCCTTGACAGAGAAGTGGACCAACATACCGCAAGTTCTTTGATTGGCAGCATGCAAAGGTGTCATGCTGAAATCACGGCTAGATTGGATCATAAGCCGCATTGAGTAGCCAAAAAAACCCTGAACATCTTTGTGGCACTAGACAGACGCATCCCGTCATTCGTATTATGACTGTAGTGCCCCCACAGTTAAGTGCAGGGTCATCTGTCACTGAACCTGTTACGCCTGATTGCAAAACACCTGCTATTGCTTTCTGTCTTAATAATTCCAAAATAAATGTAGGTAAGGCCGTATGGATTTTGACTTGTATCCCTTTTGGTCAATATTTGTTGTTATTGTACATTATCCTTACCAATTCTTTAGGATTATATAAGTCTCGAGGGAAGGGTGTGGCTGCAACACAATGGCATTGTCATGGTGTTAAATGTTAAGTTCACTGCGATCGTAGTACAAAATCATTGTTTGACAAACTATGTTGACTGATGTCTTTCTTTCGATTGATTGACCGACTAATCTTTTACTCATGCTTACCTGTTCGAGCGGATGCGACTGGATGATTGTTTCAGAATCACTGTGACCATGGGTCTAAACTATTTTGATGGGTTAGGTTATTGGCAAAGCTCAATATATTATCGTATATCTCAGGATTGGTTCACTTTAATAGGACTAAGCTTGGACACGTACTTACCCATAACGTGAGGCTGCAATTCAATTCCATTGGGGTCACTAGGTCAAAAGTCAAGGTCACTGTGACCTCGCAAAATCGATGATTAAAAGGCAATTGCCTAGACGGCCAAAGTGGAATTAGTATAAACTCGAAGAGACAAATACTGCAATAATTTGGAACCGATAATTTATTAATATGTTATCAGTTCAACACATGCTATTTGATATTCCCGAAAGGAAATATATGAACGAATGATGCAGCAACGGCCCGCAGTCAAATTAGTTTCAAAATAATCAACAAACTATTCCTTCCTTCATAAAATTAGGTCATTTCTATCTGTGAAGAACGTTGTTGTATTTTGAATATGGTGCTAAAGACTATAACCATTCAGCATTTGCCATATATCCACTAACATTCGGACGCTTACTTTTAGATCTCCTGAAATATTGGCACCAGCGAGTATTCCAGTCGCCGCCGGAAAGAAGACGGAAAACACGGAAAAGAAAGTTTCTTTTTCTTCTCTACGAGGCTGTTTCCGAAAATCAGGACCAAAGTTCGTGCCGAAAACACCACCTGCGAATTATTAGAACGAATTAACGCGTTTAGAGCGGAACGTGTGTTTGTTAAGAGTCATGGCTGTAGGACGCAAAATATGACATATTTTTGTGAGAATTGCGCCAATGGACCGACCAATGCCAAAGATTTAAGCACATTTTTCATCGAGCGAACATCCTTCAAACGATAACGTATCGAAAACGCGACAGATAGACTTAAACTAAAAGAATTTCCCAAAATTTAAGAACGATGTCCACCAATGTTACCATTATGTTGCCGAATATGTAGGCCAAATAGCCAATGCCAGCATTGTGCAAAAGGTGCAAGCATTATTAATAAACACACCCGTTCTACGAGAGTGCCACCTATTAATTCGTGTATACAATGCCAATTTGGACACTTTGTATATAGAGACACAACTGTATAACGACAAATATGATAATGTATTTCATTTAGTCATTCATTTGCTGTTGCATAATATCTGTCACTTCAGCTGATGTATCATTGCAATGAGACGCAAGGTAACTCCCCGGTATGTATTCCGGAAATCGTTAGCTAATGGACAAACAGTTTAAAGCAATTTAATAAGATTACTGATATTGGAAGAGCATATATGTATGACTGACTGACTTATGGAAGAGCATCATGTATGTTAACTGATGTCATAATCATATGGCGTAGGTCTGTCACGAAAGTAGGAAATGTTCATCACGAAAATGTTTGAATTGTATATCTATGACGAATTAAAAAATTAATAAACATTCGTTGAATATTTTAAGACTAATTTCTCCGAGCGCTGAACATTTTAAGACTAATTTCTCCGAGAGCTGTTGCTCCCCTAGACAGCAAAAGCTCCCAGTCAAATTAGTTTGAAATTTTCAACAGATTGCCTTTGTGCTGACCTTGAAATTGGTAATCCGGGAATTCAGTCTTATAAGTCTTAAATTCGACTCAATGGCCTGTTCCATTTTTAGCTATGCCCAACCCAACTCAATCTAAGCCCCACCCATGCCAAGTCCGGGCTGGGATCGATCGATCTCTGAATTCTAAACTATCAATTTGCAGAAAACTATACATGTAAGCTGTTGAATATTTTGAAACTAATTTGACTTGTTGCTGGGGCAGCAGGAGCGCCCAGTCAGTTTCAAAATATTCGACAGGGTGTTTATTAAATAGTAATGACATACAATTCGTACAACGTGTCGGACTATTAGGCATTGAAAACGGGTTATATTGAATTATTCTTGACGTAATTATTATGACGTCATCATAAACGTCACTTAGTGAATTGTGGCGTCATATAACGTCAGATGATCGATGGATAAACTGGAAAGGTGAATTGCGTGTACAATGTGGGCGAATACGATCTAGAAATGGGCAAAGCATAGCTAGAAACGTATTCCTGTATCTAACTACGTCTCTATCATTGTTTTAGCCCTTTCATGGCGAAGCCGGCAAAAATAGTCCTCTGCGGTGGTTTTGCGGAATATCTATACAGACCAAGAGAAGATTTTATTTAATTCCCCCCCCACCCCCCCCCCCCCTGGTATGTCTGGCTCGGTAACCGTGTCATTTCAGTGATACATTTTTTAATTGTCTTCTTTTGGCCTACAAATGGACATTTAATAAAAACACACTTTGATTTTCTTGAACAAATTTAGGAATTAAAGGGTTGAAATACGTCCTAACTCGAGCTACAGTGGTGTCTAATGGACCTGTCCAGTTTTATCATTGCCCCGCCCATCCCGAGTTAAGCTCCACCCACACCTCGCTTGTGTTGGCATCGATCGATCACCGAATGCCCTGACGATCAATTTCCAGAACACTATACAGGTAAGCTGTTGAATATTTTGAAACTAATTTGACTGGGTGATGTTGCTGCTAAAATATTCGAAAGCGTGTTTATTAAATAGTAAAGACATGCAATTCATACCACCTGACGGACTATTAAGCGTTTAAGAAGAGCTAAATCGATTCATTCATGACGTAATGATTATGACGTCAACCTACAAGTCATTTAGTTGATTATGACGTCATATGATTGACTGAAGAAATAGACTCATGAATTGGGCGGGATGGAGGCCTTGGTCGCAGAGTAAACTGTCCACTCACCGCTATATCCCACGAAACCTTTCTCTCTTTCTTCTTTTGTAGGCGTAAGGAACGTTCCCACCACAAAGTTGATAATGGCCACAATTAATATTGCTAGTAAAAGCAGCTGGGCCTTTAAAACAACAAATAACACTCAAAAGCAGCAACAGCTACGCCGACGACGACGACGGCGGCGGCGGCGACGACGACGACGACGACGACGACGACGACGACGACGACGACGACTACTACTACGACGGCGGAGGAGGTAGAGGAGGAGGAGGAGGAGGAGGAGGAGGGAGGGAGGGTGGAGGAGGAGGAGGTGGAGTAGGATGGTGCGGGGAGCAGGAGGGGCGGGGCGGTGGACGGATGAAAGGATGATGCTAATTGGACGATGACTACAACAATGATGACGACGACGGTGATTTTGTTAAAGGGAGAAGGATGACCACAACGACGACAGCAATGATACTGCATATTTTGAAACTAATTGTAATCTCAATTTTACCTTTTGTTTGTTGACATCAAATGCTGATATTTGGCTTGTAGGCCTATGAGTGAGTGGGAGAAAACTGTTTCTAATTAAAAACATATATGATGTAATTTTGTTGCAGCTGGTGAGATTTCCTTCCATCAGACTTGGGTCTAAAAGGCAGTCATTTCATTTACATGCAAATTCACATGTTTGCAATGATTCTAATACAGATGTAAATGCACCAGAATGCATTTACATTTATGTGCAAATACAAATGTCTAGAACTTGTTTAAATGCAAATGTATTTCCTCTGCATCTACACATTTATTCGAATATTTGAACATGGACGCGCAAATGCGAAAGCCTAATTACAAATACAATTCGTACAACAACGCATAGTCCGTCTTCAAATATGCGTTCGTGACGTACTTATCGACGTGTTTCATAACGATGTCATTCTACACGTAGCGAAGTTGATTATGACGGTATAGGATGGGTTGATAAAGTGGAAAGGTCTATTATGCGGTGGCTGCCTATGGGCTTGTTAAGTTATGACGTATTTCCGGTTTCATCTCTATTGTTAAATACACAAAACGTTGTTATTGTTTAACAACAATGATGACTTCATAAACATATACTTATGATGTAATAAAGCAAAATACACACTTCCGGCTGGCTCCCAGTCCTACGAATCACTCCTGTATGAAGTAGCGTCTTTGCGTCCATGTACATCTTTTGATAGGATTTGTTCCAAAGGCCGAGTAGCAAGAGGGCTATTGCTCCATATATAATCTCAGCACTGAATAAGTATTTACCTTTATACCTACTTGAAACCATATTGTCGAATGAATATCAATGTCTACGTTGACCATGACCTTGCATCTATATATATACTTGCATTTGTCTCTGCATTTATATGCAGGTATTTACATTTACACCGAAGTTATTTGTACTTGCATCTGCATCCGCTTCCAATGATTATCTCCACGTTTAAAAAAAATGTCGGGGACATTGTAATCGCCACGGTCCATCTGTTCGTCTCTCCGTCCGTCCGTCACGCTATCTCCTCCTAAAGCAGTGGGTGGAATTCAACCAAATTTGGTATGTGCGTTACCCATACGATGCCGCTTTGCAAGACGATATATACATTTGGCTCCGCCATCACAGGGGGGGGGGGTGTCAAAAGGTCAAATCACTTGTAATGCAACTCTTCTGAAACCATTAGAAGGAACTCAACCAAATTGATATGTGAGTTGCCCTTTTGATTGCGGAGTGCAAGATGCCATTTACATTTGGATCCGCCACCAAGCCGCGGGGGAGGGTGGGGCGGTCTCAAGTCAAATTTTAATATGCGGAGATTGATTGTAACGCATCTCCTCCGAAACTGTTGGAGAGAATTCAACGAAATTTGGTATGTGAGTTACCGATATCAATGTGAAGTACATGAGCACATCATTTGCCCCCAACCCCCACCCGGGGACGGGTGGGGAATGCGGGTCAAAATGTAAAATAAATCATTGTAATGGAACTCCTCCGAAACCATTGGACTGAATTCAAATAAAGTTCGTATGTGACTTACCCACATATCAATGTGGAGTGGATGAGCACATTTACATTTGGCCCCGTGGCGTTTAGGTGGGGGATGGGAGTTAAAAGGTCAAGAAATTAATTGCAATGCAACTCTTCCGAAACTGTTTGACGAAATTCAAACAAATTTGATATACGTTCGCCATATGAATATGGAGTGCATGAACACATTTAGATTTGGCCCCACCTCCAGGTGTGGGTTTATGGGTGTGGTCCAAGTGTCAAGAAATTGATTGTAATCCAACTCCTCCGAAAACATTGGACGGAATTCAACCAAATTTAGTATGTGAGTTACCCATATTAATGTGGAGTGGATGAGCACATTTGGTTTAAACACATTTTATTTTTCTGTTAAAGTGGGAACACATTAAGACGTATCTTATCAGTGTGATTCCCACTTGGGTTATGTACATTCTATTAAGGAAATATACTGAGATAGACATATAGAGTGGGAGGGAAAGCGTGTTTCGTGAAGAGTTGGACAAAGATAGAGTTTAGATGGTGGTAGGAAGAGGATTGAGGAGATAAAGTGGAAAGAAAAGGAGGCTGGTTTCCGCTGGCGCCTGCCAATGTACTGATTAGTAATATTTACTAGTGTTTACATCGTGCGGTGGGCGATTAGTATAGGAGCACATGGTCATAATTCAGTATCATAACATCATTATTTGGGATTTCACTTAGTATGGCAGCTAGTTAGATCAGGAGAGTATGTGTGTGCAGACGGTGGGAAAGAATAGATCAAGAACGGACGTGTATTATTTGAAACGTCCCGTATCAGCAATGTATTGGCAGAGGATTGTGGATAGTTGCATATTTGTGTTCTGATCGAAATTCTCATTGCCAAAAAGTAATTCTTTAGCTGTAAGCGTAGCGGGAGAGACATTAATTAGTGTTAACCCGTTGTTAAATGATGTCCTTTGGTTATTGTATACTGGGCAATGGAAAATATAATGATCAGGTGATTCGCATGGAAATCCACAGAAGCACATACTGGTTTCCGATATGAAATTGTCATTTAGGTGGCTGTTTAGGCTGCTACAGCCATTACGGAGTCGAGCAAAGGCGATATTGGCAGGTCTTATGCCTGTATAATACCACCTATGTGGATATTGAGACGGAGACATGGCTTTCAGCTTGCGCTTGAATTCTGCAAGTGTAGCAGATGATCTGACAGGACCGGGGAGAGCGTTCCACGCGCGTACATTTGATGGGAAGAATGACCCACTGTAAAGCTCTATTCGACATCTTGGTGGTGTGTACATTAATTGATTACTGATATGATACGGGTTTGTTCTTTCGAGTGGCCGGAGATAGCTAGATAAAGTGTCGCAGGTCATCCCGTTAATTATTTTGTATAGTAGTACAAGTTTCTGCGTTTCGCGTCTTTCAGAAAGTGTTTCCATGCCGGTTTCGATATAGAGGTCCTCAGTTCTGGCGCTGCATGTGAGGCCACTTACAGCCGTTAGGGCATCCTTTTGATGATCACATTTACATTTGTCCCAGCCCCAGCGGGTTGTGTAGGGCAAAAGGTTATGCAATTGATTGCAATGCAACTCCTCCGACACTGTTATTGGACGAAATTCAACCTAGTTTGGTATGCGAGTTACTCATATGATTGTGGAGTGTAAAAGGACAGTTACATTTGGCTCCAGCCCCGTAATCAATTACGTCATGACTGACGCGATTTAGTCCGACATAAACGATTTGCCAACTTGTACAAATTGTATGTCTCTACTATTTAATAAACATAAAAATATTCAATAGCTTAACTGATTAACTGTTCTGCAAGTTGACATTCAGAGAGTGAATGGATTGATTGATCCCAACACAGGCAAAGTGTGGTTGGAGCTTAGATAGAGATGGGCGGGGCATAGCTAAAACTGAATTCCTCCATTGGCCCAAGTTCCCAACTTACCTTTGCTTCCCATTCCATCCCTATGAAGATAATTGACACCACCAGTATACACGTCAAACAACCAATAATTCGAACATCATTTAGCTCATCCTCAACTATCTGTGCATTATGCTCCTGCAAATGAGGTAGAAAATCCTATCTAATCATGCGATTGGCGGATTTAAGTCGATCAAAAATCAACAAATGTATTACTGCCTTACCTGAATGGCATTTCAATTAATGTATGTATTCTACAGTACATAATTTATTCGTCAGAGATTGACAATAATCCTAGTCCAAATATGGAAAGTCGATGTTCCAAAATAACGTCGCGCATCCAGAGAAATAAAAAGATTATTTAAGGGTTTTTTAACGAACTTTATGTGATGGCGTATACAGAGGAAAGATGGTGGCCTAAACAAATTTGCAGTATCCTTTGCTTCTGGCCTTCCAATAGTAAATAAAATACCGATTTAAAACATTTCAATTCAATTAAATTAGTCGACATAACCATAAATCATCACCATGATAAGTGGTAAGAATTGATTTTGCAAAGATACGCACTGCCTTACAACACACCAGTGACATTAGCGTGCTATTCGGAGATAGAATGTTGTAATTCAGATCATGACACACACACGCACGCACGCACGCACGCACGCACGCACGCACGCACGCACGCACACACGCACACACTCTCCCACCGACCGACCACCACTCCCACCCTGTTAAGCAAACGCCATCTTCTGCCCTCCTCCTCTCCCCAGAGATATGTATCCCCAAAGATAATATCGATCTTAGGAATACGCTCCCACTTAACGCAAACCACTAATGATAATTTTACCCGCATCTTCTTGACAATAGTTTCAGCAAATCCAACCACATACATAGAGGCTGCGACTGCATTAGCCAACGAGAATATGATACCAATCGCTCCGCCAAATTCTGGTCCAAGACTCCTGGAGATCATGTAGTAACAGCCACCTAGAACATGAGGTTCAACGAGGATATGAACTCCATACGTATAACTATGTTACAGTTTTATTCGTAAATGTTAAAGCAATGTATATATCTATCAATTCACCATTTTATCATTCCAACAATGTATCCATATAATAAAGTCAAACGCAAAGTAACTTTATTTCAAGATAATCCATACAATATATCGTCGGAACAGAATGTCCATCAAAGGCATGCCCTGTGATTTAATGGACGCCATAGAACACGAATTACATTATTGGTTTAAACAATTTTATTTTTCGGTTAAAGTGCGAGCAGAGTAAGATACATCTTATTAGTGTCTCCCACTTGTAATGATATACAGTAATTTAATTAATCAAGTGGCGGGTACATAAGATCATGATAGACTAAATAATTTAATAATAAGTTTAACTAAAATCATTGTTAATAAATTACTAATAAACAGAATAGTAGAAGTAGAAGAGTAGAAATTCGAATAATGAAAAAGAAGCACAAGCTAGTAAAAGAAAGTAGAGAAGAATTCGGGCTGATTTTCGCACATTCCCGCTCGCACCGCGTAGTGATGGGTAGCGTGCGATGGGCAAGGGTACAATTTTGGGTGGACGATTACGGGAGAATGGCTATCAATTAAAACGGCCAGTATCAACAATGTATTGGCAAAATAGTGTGGTTACTATAATATTGCTATCTGCGGCCCATTGTGCTCCTCAACAGCATACGGAAAATCCTATCCAATGTTACTCTATGCCGCACCCGAGACAAGATCGATTACTTCACCGGATCATGTCAAAGTGGCTTCAAACGTGGACGCAGCTGCGCAGACATTGTATGGGCTCAACGCATGCTTGTGTCGGTAGTCATGTCCAAACACTGGGACTTCCACAAAATGGGCATTGACATGCCACGAGCCTTCGACACAACTAAACGCTCAAAGATCCTAAATGAACTCGCCAGGCCAGTTGCAATGAAGATGAGCTACGACTAGTGAGACTACTGCTTGCAGACACCAAGCTGAGAGTACGTCAATCGGCTCCCCACAGGGAGATGGTCTATCTCCGGTGCTTTTCACCTGCTACCGTGATGCCGTATTGAAATTTGTGACGGAAAGTTCCACAAGACCAAACCCCCAGTGTCAATACTGGGCACGCCGCTAGAGATGGAATATGCCGACGATGTGGACTTCATAGACGAGGAAAAGACCCCCCTTGACGAACTTCTCCCAATAGCTACAAGCAAACTAAAGATTAAGAATCTTTTTATGAATGAATCCAAAACAGAGTTCACCCACATATACCTATCGACAAAGCGTGAAACTATAGAAAATGACGACCCACTTCGTGGCGGCGAACCATGGAGGAAAAGTAAAATCCTGGCCTCACTGCGTTGTAGTGCTGCTGACATTTCTGCACGCTGCATCATGGGGAACATAGCTTTCCAGTTCTTCTGGAAGCTATGGATTCGTGGATTAAAGATGCCCTTGATAAAGAGGCTACGTGTATACAAGGCAACCTGCGTATCCTTGATGCTGTAAAACTGTAACAGCTGGCAGCTCCAAAGGCAGCTCTAGACAAACTCGATGCCTGCCACCGCATACGCCTACGCACCATCACTGGACACCGATGGCCAGACAGCATAATTTCCAACGATGCACCATACAAGATGTGTAATACGTCGCCGCTGTCTGTAAAAGTTGCCCAGCAAATATGGTCCATGTTTGGCCATGTGCTAAGGATTCCAGAAGAGACACCAGCCAGAGAGCCTTGGAATCAGCAAATACAAAGCCAGGAGAGGACGCCATTGCATAAATCTGCTAAGCGTGCTACGAGGTGACCTCAAGAAAGCAGGACTCGGTACACTCAAGCCAAGAATGGACCTGAGGAAGCTAAGGATTTCGGCTGAGGACAAGACACAGTGGGCAAAAGCGAAGAAGGACTGATTGCAGCTGTAGGATGTTTCGACTACTACAGCCGCAGAATACAGTAAGCATACTATAATATTCGTGTCTGTATTGAGATTTTCATTGCCATATAGCAACGCTTTAGCGGTCAGTGGGTTAATGGGGATATTGTTTAGGTCTAATTCAGAATAAAATATTCTTCTTTGATTATTGTATGGTGGGCAGTGGAAGATAAAGTGCTCAATTGTTTCATCCGGGTGCTCATCTGAGAACCTAGGTGAGTCTAACAAGAAGTTGGCATGGAGGTGTCTGTTTAAGCCACTACAATTGTTTCGGATCTGGAATATGCTATGTTATCAGGTCGTTGACCTGCATAGTACCAGCTAGGTGGGGGTCGTTTTTGATACATTGCGTTCAATTAATTTTAAATTCTTGTATTGTATGGGACGTTTTGACAGGATCCGGAAGACTATTCCAATCTCTAATCGTAGCCGGGAAGAAAGAACTACGATAGATCTCAGTGCAACATCTGGGCGGTGTATAGGTGCTGAGTATGCGGATATTATAAGGGTTTGTCCTTTGTGAAAAGGGCAAGAGATAACTAGACAATGTCTCACTTGTTGCACTGTTTATAATTTTGTAGAGCATTACTAATTTTTGGGTTTTGCATCTGCATGAAAGTGTTACCATACCAGTTTCAGCAATTTTCCGTGCTGGCACTGCAAGTGAGTGAGTCCACTTATAGTTCTTAGGACCTCCTTCTGGACTTTTTACAGTCTCGCAATAAGATTTTGTGGGATATTATCCCAGACGGGGCTTGCGTATTCTAGTAAGGGTCTGATAAAGCTCTTGTACATAATTTCCAGGCAATCTCTATCAAGTATATTTTTTCAAATCATTAAGCAGAGAGACCATATGTTGGGCCTTTGTCATCATTGCTTCTACATGCTCTGTCCCATTACCTTTACTATTAAGAGTGACGCCGAGGTGCTTGTGGTGCGTTGATGGATAAATTTCAGAGTCTTTGAAGTCTATCGGAAACCATGTAGGATTATGACGTAGGGAGATACATAAGGATACCGTTTTAGAGGCATTAAATTCTACAAGCCGTGTATTGTCCCATTGAGACATCATGGCCAGGTCACGATTCACCGTTGGAATATGGGCCTCTAGATTATCCGACATCACCTAGGGGCAGGTATCGTCTGCAAATAATCGAATATTATTTAAGATATTATCTGGCGGATCATTAATGAAAATAAGAAATAATAACGGTCAAAGAACTGAACCCTGGGGTACCCCAACATGTAGTGGGAGCAAAATTGAGGCACTGCCATTTAATACTACTCGTTGGTTTCTTAATGTGAGATAGTCTTCAACCAGGCGAGAAGGCTGCCTAATATACGGAATTGGCTAAGTTTTTGGAGAAGACCACGGTGCCACACACGGTCAAACGCTTTGGCTATATCGAAAAACAAGAACATAACTTCTTTCTTGTCATCCAGTGCTTAGACAATTGCGGTGTAAATGTGTAGTAATTGATTTACTGTTGAGTGGCCCCGGGGAACTCCAGATTGGTAGGGTTTAAAAACAGCTCGCTCCATCACTTTGCTCAAACAACTTAGGAGGGGGATGGGGCGGTAATTTGAGCATAAGCTTCTATCCCCTTAAAGATTGGAGTGATATTTGCAGTTTTCCATGTTGAAGAAAACTGGGAGTTGTTAAAGGAATAATTAAAAAAACCTGCTTTAAAATTGGCGCTAGAATGGCGCTTCCCTCTTTTAAAACTTTGGGACTTAATTTATCAATGCCAACTGCTTTTGATGTATTCAGATTAGAAAGGATATCAAGAATGTCTGTAATAGTTATTTGTATCGTGCTTAGTGTGCTCTCGGTGTGCATAGACAGGGGAGGTAACTATTCCAAATCATTAATTTTTTATATACTAACAAAGTAAGTGCTGAGAAGATCAGCTTTTTCAAGAGGGTCATAAGCAAATGATAAATCATTGCGTTTTAGTGGAGGTATGTCCTCAAAGTTAGAATCGGTGTTGTACAGAAAGGATTTACTCACCTTCCACCACTCTTTAGAGCCCATCCTTCCATTGTTAATTTTCTCTACTAATTTTGTTTTGGATTCTTCTTTAACTGTTTTAACTAAGGTATTGACGTAGTTTCTTTGTTTCCTAAAATTTGCTACATCATTATTTTCTTTAGTTTGTCTTGACTTTTTAAAACGTTTCTCCCTGAGCCTCATTTCGTGTCTAATTTTGTTGGACATCCATGGTTTGTCATTAGGATTTATAGTTACAGTTTTATTAGGTATGGTAGCCATGGCAGCATTTATAATATTATTTGTAATGGTCTGACACCAGCCATCGACATTGCTGTCGTTACATAGATTTCTCCAACATGAGTTTGCCAGGTGGTTACGAAATGAGGTCCAGTCCGCTTTACTGTAATCCCATATATTCCGTTTGTAAGGCTTGCGCTTGGAGATTTTAGATGTTACGGTTATGTAAGTTGGTGTGTGATCGCTACAGACGGGTGCAAGAATGCCACTGTTCTGGACTATTCGGGAGTTGTTTATTATGATCGGATCTAGTAATGTATTAGTGATTGGGCGTGTCGGTTCCTTTATTAACTGGTAGAGACCTAGTGTGTTTATTATGTCGTTTAGATGATGCTTGGATGTCTCTAGTAGGTCATCATTAAGATCTCCAACTATAACATTATTTTTCTTAGGATTTAGGTCACGAGCGTGATCTAGATTATCGGATATAATTTGCCATTTACCAACATCCAAATTAGGTGGACGGTAAATGACGCACAGCAGAATCGATGGACGGTCATGAATTTCAAGCCAAACCATTTCAATATGAGGACTTTCTAGGTCAAGACGACGAGAAGAGGCAATATTGTCGGATGTATAAATACAGATACCTCCCCACACATGTTGGCAGTCCCTGCGATAGGGGTGTTGAAAACCAGATAGTTCTATTAAATTGTTCCCAATAATTGGTATGAGGCGGCTTTCTGTAATAGCTACTACATCAAAGTGAGACAGATTAGCCTCAACCAGATGGATTTTGTCTTTCAAGCCATTTACGTTTATGTGGATAATAGAAAGTTCGCCGTTTTGTGGACCGGGATTTCGTTCAATATTTCCTGCAAGTAAAGGAAGCATAACAATTATTATTATTATTATTGTTATGTTGGCTATATTCGTCTGGGAGTAGGTGAGAAGAGATAACAGACTTTCCATATGCGTAATGAATAGCCAGATTAAGACTTTATGAAAAACGAGAGATGCCTTTCTTACTGTCTTGGATGTAGATGAGTACCTATTAAATAGTCCAATAGCCGCACGGTAGCTAGTTAAGTCATTACCCATTATCTATAATAAATGTCATTAGGCTATTATTTAGACAGCCGTACAGGACGAACATGAATGTATGAAAAGCAGACAGAGCTCTAGTTGCAGTAAGATTAGCAGGTAGGGAAGGGAAGAAATAAACAATTGAGAAGAAAGAAGAGTGAAGACGAGTGACTTATGCATGGTAGTGGATAAGACAATATTGACAGTTTTGGGGAAGTTAGACATCATATCGTTTGTAGCATGTACATGGCAGTTAAAGATCATACACTCGGGCCTGTCTGGTGCGACTATCAGGCCGTGGTAACACAAATGTGGTTCACAAAGGGAGGTGGTTGCGAGATCAGACGTCTACAGATAGATCAATTGCTTTCACCTTACAAGATTAATGAAGTAAGGGCCAGTGATATATTCACGTATTCACACATTAAGATGTACTGATGTCATGACCTCTCACTATATCAATATATTACTTAGCACATGACAGTGATGCTTCAAGATTAATGAAGTAAGGGCCAATTATATATTCACGTTATGACGTTTCACCGCATTGTGACGTGCTAATGTGATGACTTCACGGTATATCAATATATTGTTTTACACATGACAGTGATGCATCACAGTTCAATGTAAAATACTAAATAAATTTGACGAAGATCATATAATCGTGTTTAAGACGGATATGTTATAAAGTATGTGATAAAGACGTTTATGCGGTTTCACACAATATGGCGTACTAATGTGATGACCTCACAGTATATCAATATATTACTTTGCGCATGACAGTAATAGTGTGATGACATCACAGTGTATCCATATATTGATTTATGCTTTGCAGTGATGCGTCAGAGTTCAATATAAAATTAAAGAAATTTGACGAAAATCACCGTAGTCATGTTTAAGACGGATAGGTTATTAAGTATGTGATAAATCCGTTTATGACATTTCTCGCATTGTGACGTACAAATGCGATGATCTCACAATATATCCATATATTGCATAGCGCAAGCCAGTAATGTGCCACGGTTCAATGTAAAGTACTACAGAAATTGGACGGGAATTTCCAGAATTACATTATTGTACAAACAGCCAGATAAATATATAAATAAGGAAGCACAGAAAAGTATACGTCACACGCCATGTTTGGAAAGAAAATAGGATTTTTTTGCTATGTCACCCACGCGAGAAGAGTCAAGGCACATGGGCGGAAACCATATAAAATCAATAACATCCGACCAGTATCGTAGGTAACCATTGAGCCAGAGTCATGGACAATCAGAGTAAAGATATTCGATTATGCTCCCTTACTCGTCACAATACATTATAGATGGCGATTAAATAAGTATGCAGGTATGTATAACATGCAGTCAATAACAGACACGGTTGTGTAGATTAGAAATTGTAAAGGGGCATAGGTCAGGGGTGTCTTCATGGAAAATGTAATGAGTGCAATGTATATTCATGCTGTGTTGTGGTGGTGGTGTGGTGGTGTTGGTGGTGGTGGGGTGGTGGTGTATCAGCAAAAAACAGCTGCAATGATCTTGGGAAATGTCCATTTGTAGACCAAGAGAATACTATTTTTGAAAATGTACCACTGGAATGACCGGCTCGATAACCGAGTGAGTCATTCCAGTGGTAACCATTCAAAAACATTCTTCTCTTGGTCTGCAAATGGACATGTTCTATGAGAAAATATAGATTTTCTTGAACAAAGTCGAGAGTTAAATGGTTAAATAGTTATGTGTGTTACGTATGGTTTTAATCTATGTATGACACCTATGCCCCTTGTTGTTTTTGCTGGTACTATCGCAATTTGTTTAGCTCACGTCAGATATTTGTCCAAGACGGTATATTGCCAAATATTTGGCAAATGGGTCTTCCCTCATTTCTTTATTGTTTATAGAGGGTTTTGGAAAGTCCTCTTTCTTTAGCTTCAGATTTGTAAATAACACTTTGTTTTGTCAACATTTATTGATAATTTCTTGATTGAAAACCAGTTGGTAATTTCTTTCATTTTCTTGTTTACCTTTATATATAAGCTGACTATATTGTCCCCGCATCACCGAAGAACAATATTAGTGGCATGTGTTTACAGATATTGGGTAGGTCATTCATATATAAGAGAACCAGCAGAGGGCCAAAAATATATCCACGAGTTAATTGCCTGTTATCAAACCATATTATAGGTGTTCAGTCCTTTAACTTAGGTAGCTCTAAAACCAGGCGAGTTCCCAAGGCTTCTTATACCATAATATGCAAGTTTGGCTAATACAATTCGGTGATTAATGTTGTCAAAAGTTTTTGAGAGGTCCAGGAAGATGTTTACTATGCTTTGGGTTTCTTTTAGTGATTCCCTAATTTTTTTTCAGATTCCATAATGTGAATAGGAACTAACCGTAGGACTAGCCTTGACGATAGATGATTACAGATTGATATTCCATTCTCCCTGGGTAGATTTTCCCAATCAATCAATCAATTCACCTTTCCAGACGATCCATCTATTACCTGACTTCATATGACGTCACAATCAGCTAAGCGGCGTGTAGGATGACGTCGTGATCATTACGTCATAAATGATTCTATTTCGCCCGTCTTTAACTCTTAATAGTCCGACACGAATTGTGTGTTTTTACTGTTCAATAAACATGCTGTTGAATATTTTGAAACTAATTTGACTGGGCACTGTTGCTGCCATAGGCAGCAACAGCGCCCAGTCAAATTAGTTTCAAAATAGTCAACAGCTTACCTGTATAGTTTTCTGGAAATTGATATTCAAGGATCGATGGGAGGGGCCTAGCTAAAATTGGAAAGGTACACTACATCGTATTAATCAAGTAGCTATGTAGATAATCAATCCGTTAGTTATCTACATCTAACTAACTAACCAACGAGTAACCCAATATTTAGCTTCAAATGCTAAGCTACATAGCGAGTGCCTTACGGGAACTTAATCATTAGCTAAAATACAACAGCTAAGCTAAAGCAACCTACCTCCCTTCACTTCTCCATTGGTGCAGATTGCTGACATAGACAGTGTGGTAATAATAGTAACAATGCCAGCCAGTATTATGATGATGGACGCCAGACCAATTCCAGCGTGGGCTGTTACCCAGGACAGGCGAAGAAACAGCATCACCCCAAATATGTTCAGCAGACATCGTACCTATGAGGGAAAAGACCATCATTATACCGTTCAACAAGATAGACCAGAAATAGTACATTGTCCATTATGTGATATGTTCTGTTGAATATTTTGATAATATTTTGAGACCTTATACGCATGGCTCAGATAACGTAACAGTTCTGACTTGATACAATTTTCGCACTGCCGCCGATCGCCATTGGTACTTTTGTCCATATTTCTTTTGGTTATTCTTCTATACTACCTGCCTGAACATGGACTGCAGAATTCCAGAGCGACGTGTTCGGTGCAAGGTATCATTGGACGCTGCCGGTCAGAGGGACGAGCACCCTGTCTCCAAAAGAATTCCAAACTGGGTTATGTTATCCCATGATCACGTGTCAAAAATGATAAGGAAAGTAGGCCCGAGCGTAGGACTCGGGGGACCCTGTACAAAGTTCTTACACGGTGCCCTCGGAACTGTGGTTAGGATCGTGATAAAAGCTAGAGTCCCGTTTGAATCATAATAATGCCTCAGGAGTCCTTGAGGTCAGCGGACTCTGAGATTTAGCTAGCGGAGTAGCAAGCGTGGCGAGGTCCCCCTCAGGACGTATGTAACACCACCAACTGGAAGACAATCCAGAGGAGAGGGGTCCGTGTATCCTCACCCAGAACAGTTTGATATCCAGATGCTCTCAGAGGGCATATCCTACATTTCTGGTGGCAAATATACCCAATGCCATACCATACCAAATTGTGATTACATTAGACACAAAACCTAACTAAGAATAGTTAGGATGAATTCCAGGCCACCATGAAAGTAAGTTGTGAATTCTTTGTAACTAATTGGACTGGACGCTGTTGCTGGGGTATGCAAACTAGTAACACGATGTTCAACTGGTATTGCCTATTATACTTCTTAGAATGAATATTCCCAATTTGCTATCTTGGCTGTGGGTCGCACTTGCCCACATACACCAAGTAGGAGAATAAATGGCTTGTTAGGTTGGCTGCACCGCAACCCCATCCAGAGAACTTTGTATATTTAGCCTTCATTTGACGATTTCTGAAGCATTTTTGGAGATCTACAAAGGACAATATTTGCAATACATCAATTGCACTTGTACCTGTATGAAAACGGGGACATTGCGCATAATAGATATGGCGTGTTATCAATACCTAGGGTCAATATAGCTATTATTCTAACCAATTCCAAATATGTCCACGTTTATAACAAATTCAGTCTCAAAATATATAGCAATCGCCATTGCATTATCTTACACAGACATGCCTATTAAAGATATAGCAAGACACTGAGATGTGCAAGACCGAATAACTATCTCTCTCCCAAAAAGATTCATGTGTTCATTTAGTTTAGTTTCACCTCAATTTCAATTTTATTTAGTTACAAACCCTGGTCACATTGTGACATATTGGCAACATAAAGTACAATACTTACAAAGTACTTAGAATGTTACTATTCATAGAATCACAGGATCATTTGAATGTCTGGATCTCCCCTCCGTTGTTGGTATGGGTGGAGTGGGGTGGGTGGGGAGAGGTGGCTATTGCTATGCCACTGGATTTTGTCACATCAGTCTTATAGGTGATCGTGTAATTTGAAGTCACTCAGGGCCCAAAGATTAAGACAACAATATTTTCGTGTCACTTTTGGGGGCACCTCGAAATTTGGGGCCCCTGTAGCAATGGACCAAGAATATAAAGCTCCCGTGTGGACCCCACTGTCCGGGAGAACCACAAATATATACAAGATACCCAGGCCCTACACCCATCAGCCCAAGGTTTAAGATCTTGATATAGACTTTATCAAACATGCATTATAATACATGCAAATGGCTTATGCGAGGTAAGCCATTTCGATGCTTAAGGAACTGTGTTGGAGAATATTGTGCGACACACCATTGTCAGATTCAGAAGGCTACTGTTGAGCTGAAGCCATGCAGAGGATGCGGGGCAGGTATTTATACAGACTGTGGACTATGTAAAGCATGCGGGGGTCATAAATATTCCAACAGAATGAACTACAAGAAGGTCTGTGCCAGGAGAAGGTTCAGTTTAGTTATGGAAGAACTTAAACGCGTCATGCCACGCATTTAGAGACAGGCCTCCACAGGGTTATACATCACCCACAGGTACTGATCGCCACACATAATAGGGTCTGACCGCCCATTTAGAGACAGGCATCCACAGGGATATACACTACCCACAGGTACTGATCGCCACACATAATATGGTCTGAACTTCCATTTAGAGACAGGAATCCACAGGGATATACACCACCCACAGGTACTGATCGGCACTTACTGTAACACCCTCGAAGAAGGTCAGCAAGGTTTAAGATCTAAATATAGACCTTGCATCATGGTTACTGTAACACAGTTTCGAGTGATGGCAAAGCAATTCGGTCTGAGAGGCTATTCTAAGGCCCGCAAAGCCGACCTGCTCCAGATGATTGCACACCCCAATGCCGAGGAGTGGCTAAAGCGACTCTCCCGAGCAAAACAGACAGGGAGGTTTCGGCGCTCACCTCTGAGGATCCATGGAACCCTCACAAGAAAGCACAGCTGCTCCGTGAGCGTCGTCAGTTGTATGAGGAGACGAATGTCTGCTTACGGGCCAAAGCTGTAGCAACTCGGATGGCAAGTCATCCACATGAACGCCTACCTCTTCTACACCGAATCAGAAGACGATTAATGAGGGAACCGAGATCTGAAACCATAGCCTGGAGTACGAGGCGAGAAGGTCAGCAGATTCTCAACGAGCTTCTCGGTGAGAGGGAGACAGAGGAGAGAGGACGGCGAACAGCATGCTGGACATTCTTCAGATGGCTAGAAGGAGACATTACAGGTCGGATCATGGAGAAGCTGCGGACTGTACAGAATGCCTTCTACCTTCGGTATACCCACACCTATCGAATCCGCCACATCGAGGATGGTAGGGTAATGCTCTTCCACAAGAATGCTCCAGGAAGTCCCTGGATGAATACACTAGGAGAGACCCAGACTTGGGTGGAGGGCAGAGAACAAGCCCGGCTCGATCCAGACAATATCGATCGGCCCAATATCGCGTGGGCCTTCGTCAGATCAATCAACGTTGATGTAAAGGTTGTCATCGACCGCCAGCCTCTGCTAGGGACAGGCCCCCCTCCCAGTCTGGCTCCAATGGAGGAAGGGAATTGTGGCACTCGATACCTACAAAGATAATATGTGCCTCTGGAGATGGCTAGCAGTCCAGCAGGGTACAAGGGCTGATGGAAGTACAGCTCCTGCATGAGAGCTTGTTAAACAGTTCTATGGCCTGAACAGGCCTGTGGCTGACGTACCAAAGACATTCCTAGACCAGCTGGACAAGGTAGAGTCATTTGCGAAGACAGGGATTCGTGTTTATGAGCCCACTGAAGAGGGTAGCTGGCATCTGACCAGGAAACCGCTCACTATCCGACCATCATGACAATAGGAGTGTACGACCACCACACCTTCTTCATTAAGGACATCTCCAAGCTGGCCCAGACTTTCAGCTGTGGGCACTGTCAACAGCAGTTCATCCAAGCATGTAGTCTCCATCGCCATGCTGATCGCTTCGATTGCCCTGGGGAGAAGGTAGTAGCACCGCAGTCCCCATACGAGAAGGCCTTCTATCCATACCAACCGGCCAGTTCCGCGGCTACTCAATGGATTGAATATGGGTTGAGAAACCATGGAATTCATATACACCACACAAAGTGTGGTCATGGTGGTGAGCATTGGATCGAGGGGCCTCCCGTAGATGGTTATGATCTGAAAACCGACACAGTATACCAGTTTCATGGCTGTCACTGGCATGGATGGTCACAACACCAGCGAGGTGAGGATGCTGATCAAAGATACCGCAAGACGGTAACGAGAGACGAGAAACTGAGAGCATCTGGATGCACGCTTGTGGTACAGTGGGAGTGCTGTATAAAACGTTGTCCAAGCGTCCACACACCTGTGCGGACAGTACCATGCCCACACTTTATTGTCTGACTTTGAAGCCCTTCTAGATGGGATCAAGACCCGCCCATACAGAGAGTCTCACGATCGAGAGTGCCCACATACCAATCTCGCTGTCAGTCCGCTGCTCCTTAGATGGTAGCGCGAGCTCGTGAACTCACCTCTGCAATGCTAACTCCAAAGTGCTGATCTCAGAGTTCATGCAGGATATTCGACTATGAGCCTCCACGATCCGTGCAAGGGTTCGGTCACAGTATCTACCTGCAGACTTAGACAAGTTACCAAAACGACAACAGCGACTTATCAATGAGTGGTGTGACCAGGTGCCTGAGCTCGGGTTCAACTCTGGGCGGTACGACCTGAACCTCATCAAGAAGTACTTCGTGGATGAACTTACTACTTCGTCCAAAGGAACGGTGAAAGTCGCCAAGAAGGCTAGCCAGATAATGTTCCTCATTACGCCTGAACTGAGGTTTCTCGATGTAATCAACTACCTCGGCTCAGGGGTTTCTTATGAGAAATGGATCACAGCCTACGGCTGTACGCAACAAAAGAGCTGGTTACCTTATGAATGGTTCGACTCACCTGAGAAGCTTGATTATCCTGGACTACCTGATTATCCTGCGTGGTGGTCCAAGCTCAAAGGTGGTTACCTTCTTGAGTTGTCAGAGTGGAAAGCTTGTAAGCAGACCTTCAGAGATCTGGGGATGAAGACGTTTGCTGACTGGTTGCGATATTACAACAACTTGAATGTTAGCCCATTCATTGAAGCCTAACAGAAGATGCGAGAATTCTACACAGAACGAGGTATAGACATTCTGAAGGATGCGGTGTCCCTTTCTGGTGTGTCGCTTCAGTACTTACTTTGTGGTACTGCTGAACATGAGTCAGATATTAGCCTTTACTCTCCAGGCAAGGAAGCTTGCGAGATATTAAAGGGTGCTGTTGTTGGGGTTCCGAGCATTGTGTTCACGAGATATCACGAGTCTGGAGGCTACCCAAATTCGCCAAGGTAAGCGAGTATGTCAACGTCTCCTTGGTTATGATGCAAATGCTCTGTATTTGTCAACCATGGCCCAAGCAATGCCTTGTGGTAAAGAAACTGTACGACGGTGGGGTGGGCGTGTAAGCAGTGATATTGAATGCTTTAAGCAGGATCTGCTAGCGGATCATTGGTTTGGGTTTGCTGAGGTCAACATTGAGGTACCTAAAGTGTTATGGCCAAAGTTCGAGGTCTGGTCTCCCATCTTCTATAATCGTGAGATCTCAGAAGAGGCTATACCTTCAGAGATGCTTGAATCCATTGATAAAACAGATTGAAAAAAGTCTACAACTAGCAAGTTCGTTGGTGCTCTCTCTGGTAAGAAGAGGGTATTGTATGCACCAACTCTCAAGTGGTACCTTGCCCACGGGTTAGAGATTACTGCTATCTATCGCACTATAGACTACACCTCACAGAAACCTTTTGAATGGTTTGTAGACTCTGTTACTGAGGCACGTCGTACCAGGGATGTTGACAAAAGTAAAGACTTGCTGGCTGATCTCTTCAAACTCCTCGGTAACCGTGCATATGGGAAGCTGATCGAGTCATTAGAACGTCATACCAACATGAGCTTCACTAAGGATGAACGAGCAGTAAACAGAGCCTTGCGTAGCGCATGGTTCGAGGATCTAGAGGAGATCGGGGATTCCTATGAATTGCAGGGCCGTAAGGCTAAAATCACCATTCATCGCCCCTTCTAGGTGGGTATAGCAGTATACGAGCTGGCGAAGCTGCGAATGCTGGAGTTCTATATGACTTTCTCGACCGCTACGTAGCTCGTGACAGCTTCGAGTACCTGCAGATGGACACCGATTCTGCCTATATCGTCATAGCAGGCTCCAACCTCGATGAGGTGATATGCCCAGAGATGCGAACGGAGTATGAGGCCTGCAAACGGGACTGGTTGGCATGGGACAAATGGTCTAACCACACTCCGGGATTGTTCAAGCTTGAGTTCGAAGGCACTCGTGGTATTGCTCTCTGCTCCAAGTGCTACTACGTGGAGAATACAGACCGCTGGAACAGCAGAAACTTGCAACTGAAATGCTCGACCAAGGGAATGTCTAAACGGCAGAATGGCATCTCCTGGCAGAGGTTCTACAGCAGCCTCCATGGTGTAGTGGACAGAGCCACCAATCGAGGCCTACGCATGCGCAACCAGGGTATGGTGACGTATGCGCAGGAAAAACTCGGACTCTCCGCTTACTACGATAAGAGATTTGTGCTACCAGATGGTGTCCACACCGAGCCCATCGAGTATCATGTTAGCACCCTAGGGGGTGGTAGCTGTGTGTCATCAGGGACTAGCTGAAGCTCTTCTACGACAAATGGTCGTGTAGCTACTCCGTGCCAGGTAGTACAGTGTAGGCCGCCCCTCCGCCTCCACATACCTGTCAAGCCTGTGAACATCTATCGACCAGTTAGGATCTGTTGCACGCCGTCGACCCCCTTCCAGCTCAGCAGGCTCATACAGGTGCCGAACCAGAGCATCAGGTGGTAGGCACTCCTCTCCTTTGTTCGCTCCTCTAGAGCTGTGACCAGCAGAGTGTCTGATAGCCTCTACCGGCATCTTCCCGATTAGCCTAGTAGCCTCGGCATTGGATCTCTCCACCATAGCAGGCAGCCCTCTCACCCATACTCTAGAACGTTTACTCGGCATGGCCATTTCCTGGGCGTATTGGTGTGGGAACAGTCTCTCTACCAGTGTCCGATTCCACCACTCAACGATAGCCTGGGCACGGTGATGCCCTACCTCGCCTCGCCTAACTGCCACACGTGTTTCCGCATGAGGGCTGCAGTCTCCCCTCTGAACTCCTTACCCTCATTCACCTGCAACAATTCCGGCCACTGGAGGGGATTTTCCGCAGCCTCGTAGACACCCTGGAATGCCTGAGCCACCTGGCCAGCTGACTTGTCTGTGAGCGGTACTGCCGCCTTGTACTGGCTGGCGACATCGACGATGGTGAGGGCATACTTGTAGGTCTTATGACCAACCGAGTCGTGTGGAAGGAATAGAACTCTGTTTGGGACAGTTGATCGAAATGGGCATGCCTGATGTGCCGTGGACGAGGTCTGTATATCTGCCACATCGCCTGGCAGCTGAGCTACTGGCTAACTGTCTCCAATGTGAAGTTGTGACCCTTGCGACGTGCAGCCTCGAGTAGTTGAGGGGGCTCACGGTAATGTCCACCAGGCTGATAGTAGAGTTCCTCAAGAGAGACAGAACTCCCGGATTTCATCACTGACATCCACTCCCGTCCTGCCACGCACAGCCTGCGTGAATTTATCACTGACGTCCACTCCCGTCCTGTCATGCACGGTCTGGGCGAACTCTAAACAGATGAACAGATGGCCATCATTCATTCGACTCTCACTGAAGACCTCCTCAAACACCTCTGTACACCGGCATCTAGTCTCTGCTGGATCCTCACTGAAGGGTAGTTTATAGACCAACCCTCGGAAGTTAAGGGACTTGACCAGGTCATACAGCGATGCCATCCTTATATAGTATGGCTTAAATGTTCGGCGGCTCAGATGGCCGCAAGCGCTATAGCAACGTACGGTAGCCAAGGGCCTGTGACTCCGAAGAATGTACCTACTCCTGAGGCGATGGCTGGTATGGCTTCAGAAATCTTCTCCACCCCATGGAGAGCATTGTTGGCGATCTTGCGGACTGTCTCGCCAGCCTTCTGTGTGAACAGAGCGATCAAAGCCCCAACTGCTGCAAGCGGACCGATAGAACCTCTTACGTAAGTGCGATAGATTCCTTTCACTCTGCGTACTAGCTTGTGAGATTCAGGCTCTACATCATCATACTCACCCGTGGTCTCCACTACATCGTAGTCGTCTGCATCATCATCCTCATCATAGTCCTCCTCATAGTCCTCGTCATCTATATCCTCGACTGGATCAGCCTCTGGTTCATACATTGCTCTGGGGATCCGTCGCTGGGGCAGTTATGTAGTAGCTTTAAACTGTAGTCTATAGCATGGCTTCCGCAATCCTGAATGCAGGCATGTTTGCCTTAGCAAACTGGGGATTCAGCTTCGCCGACAAGAAGGTGGCAGAGGTCGAGCATGAGCATCATAACCAGGTGATGGAGGAGCTGTCTAAGGAGAAGTTTGAGTACAGCAAAGCCCTCGAGCATATGCGCCAGAGGGAGGCACGCCGACGACAACTCCGAGCTCAGGCCAACCAGAGCCTCAAAGAGGCAGATGAGAGTCTCAATGAGTACTACGAGGCTGTATCTGAGCCAACGCTCGACTATGAAGCATCAACAGGTCAGAAGACAGCAGAGATTATAGTAGTGGTGGCTGCTGCAGCGGTGATGACAGGAGTCGTACTCTACGCACGCTCAAGCTGAATACCTGATGTGTTCGACACGCATGCCTTAGCATATCCAATGCTCGACTATGAAGCATCGACAGGTCAGAAGACAGCAGAGATTATAGTAGTGGTGGCTGCTGCAGCGGTGATGACAGGAGTCGTACTCTACACACGCTCAAGCTGAATACCTGATGTGTTCGACACGCATACCTTAGCATAGCCAAAGTAAAGTAGCGCCACACCTAATGAGCGAGTCCCAGATATGAGGGTTTCGATGTTGAAGCTGGGCCGGTTGCCCTGATGAGGTGGGATGTCCCTGCCCCCTAGGTGGTGACGGCCCTCGAGTGCCGCTGCGAGGTCGTCGCTTCCACTGGTTAGGCGCAAAAGTGCATACGACTTAGTTTTCTGTCTGTAGAGTTGTCAATCAGCTAGCTCGCGTACCTCACCAAGAACATTGGTCCCAGCAACCACAAGCTTGAAGTCGTCTAGCTTATCCACCTGCTGGATGGCTCCTCCCTTCTGAACCAGGGCCGCAACAGTGACACAGTCCGATGCATCACGATGCAATGTCAGCTCTACCCGTTGGTTAGCTGTGGCTTGGACCTGCTGGTGTTCTCGCTCCACATGCACGATCCGCTGTTTGGAACCCGTTTGCTTCAGCTCCTGGTCATTCTCGTCATGCCAGACATTAAGTCTTGGAGCATTCATCGTCGCATCTGCGAGCTGCTCAATGTACACCCGGAGGAACAGCCTATCCTGCATGGCAGCTGGATTCACGTGTGTGTTCTCGAGGAGGGTTAAGTGTGGAACTGCCACGGGCTTCTCGACACCTGCCCATAGGTAGAATTCCATGAACCGCTCATTGCACCCCACAGCATAGTACCCCTTTCTCTTCGTATAGAAGGTTGGGCCACGAGCCAGCGGACCTAGGACTCGGTACTCATCGTTCACATAGGTGGTGTCCACGGTGCTGTTGCTCTGCACAATCTCCCACCTGTTCAGAACCTGCGGGGGCTCTACCGTCTGTTCTATTGTGCCCTGAAGCTTGAACTCGAGTGTCATGCTCTTGATCTCGTGGATCTGTGCCGAGATTGCAAAGTCAGTGTACTTCCCAGCAGCGGACAACGGGTTCTCATTGTGTATACTGGGTCGAATGACCGTCAGGCAGTCCTTCCGAGGATCAGTGCGGTGCGATGTCGTGGGTTCAATGGCCCCATCTGGATGTTGCAAATACTGCAGCATGTTTAAGGTCTGGGTATATAAAGGGGTTAAACGGCTGCCATGTTTTGTAAAGTTCGCCAGCAGATTGTCTAAATGTTCGGCCAGGAGAATCCCGCAGCAAGATGCTTTTCCTGTGTCCTGACGCAGCAATGATCAGCACCACCTGGCCAGCATCAGCTGGCCTACTGTCGAATGGTACAGACATGCGTGCGGATGATGGTTAGCACTTGGTCGGCGGTATCCTCGTCTATATCTGGGAGACTAAACGGCAGTACTTCCTGCACCAGCTCTTTCGCCTGCAGAGCGGGGAATCCTGCACCTCCAGTGGATACAAAGGATGCGATGGTGGCATCAAGCATGAAATCCCAGCAGCAGCTGAGAAGATAGCGTAGAGGGCCTGTGTCAGCACCCACAGTGTCTAGTACATCCAGTATCTGCATAATACATGGGAAGCCATGACTATCCTGTGGTCTTACTTAGGGGCCAAATTAAAAAACCATGTCTTCTCCACCTCTGGTAGCCAGAGGCTCTCGATAGCAGCTGCACCTGTTTGGCCGTCGACAGTGATACTGTTCAGGCTGAGGGTGCCTATCTTGAGCTTCCCTCAATCCTGGATGAATGTGCTCCCTGGTCTCAGGATATCCTTAACCAGGTCTTGTGCATGGGACTCAGCCATAACCTTGAGGGCTCCAGTATCATCGACTCCTAGCATACCTCGCATCGTCGCCCTCTCCTTGATGCCCATCCCCTTGTATACAGTCTTGGCCTTGTTAATGTGTTGATTGTCCTACCCATATCAGTGTTCCCGATGAGATCTCGGGCTGGGATGGTACCTCGGATTTCTCACGCGTCTTCCTTCTCATCGAAGTCTAGGAAGGAGATAGGGGCAACAGTGTCCTCTGAACCAAGGCGTGCCTCGCCCAAGTGAGCAAGGTCGCCTAGCTCTTTGCTTTCTAGGTCTGTGAGTGACAGAGTAATAGTGATATACAGACGGATTCAACCTACTAGTCATACCCCAGTGAAATAGTTGGGCATACGAGGACCACCCAGTCGGCCAAAGGGAATAGGTATCAGTGCTCAGGGGCACACCTTGTGGGCGGTCCACCATTCCCGGCCATTGGCAATCATCAGTCCGCATGCTCGACTATGGGCTACACACCGCCCTCCGGCACACCATGCCTCATATGCTGCAGGGGTCTCATGATCCATCTCTCACTATTCAGAGGGGTTAAACGTAGGCGACGATGATCTCGGCCATTGCACTCATTGCTAGCCCTAGAACCACGGCCTCCATTAGTGTAACACGTTCACCCATGATCTTGACGGCAGCAGTGTAGGCGGCACCACTGAGAGTGATATTTGGGATGGGGTGAGTTATTCCGAGACAGTGCCCGGCCACCCCGCTCAGCACTGTAGCGAGGACAGCTACAAAGCTATATCTAGGATTTGGCAAGGGACACATCTGCTTCCTCGAATACCTTATCATGGGCGGGAGTATCGTCTAGCAGCTCCTGTGAGCTAAAGGTTTCTACAAGGATCGGGAGTTTCTGTCAGATGTGTTCCAGCAGTTGTGGACCACCATGGCCTCACCGGACTCAGAGCTGAACAAGGCTTTGCGATACTACAAGCTGGAAAAAGGATGCACTGCCGAACCCTCCAGTCCTTGGATGTGCATGTTGGCAGCGGGTATAGGGTCTGTAGCGCATGCCAAGCTGGTTCAGTGTCTCACCATGGTCCCCACTGCCACTGTAGAGAGTCAGGATAGTTTTCTAGCTGATTTGCTAGCGGTGGAGTAGGCTGATCCCGAGCGCTATGATAGCTAGGCCTGACACCACATGTAGAGCTACCACGGGAAGCGGTGTCGGGGCGACTGGATGCAGTGTTGGGGTGCCTGGAGCTGGCGTATCGACTGGCTGCAGTATCCGGGTTGGAACGACTGTATGGCTTGTACTATGCGTCGGTGCATTGATGGCAGTGTTGAAGTCGAAGTGGACACCGAGGGAACTCCACTCGACTATCATGTTATTATAGCCCCTGACTTGGAGGTCCTCGATGTTCACGATCATGTTGCTCGGAATCAACCATAGGTGTGGCCAAATAGCAAAGTAAAGTTTGCGACGGGCCTTCTGCAACCCCTGCTGGAACTTAGCAATAAGACTACTGGGGTCTGCCACGATGATCATATCCTCAACGAGACTGATGAACATGGCCTGGACCTCTGCTCCGCTGACACCATCTATGGAATGCCGCAGCTGCGTCTGTACCATAAGGAGTCAGTAGCACAGTGCTTCCAGCGACTGGTTGATCCGAACGATCCCTGCTGGTGGTGTGTGGGACAAAGTACTTCCACACGTCTGGATAGTTCTGCCGCAAGCCAGTGATGTGCATATTTTGCACCAGTGCTCCAGGGTCAGAGTCTGGATCGAACGAGAATGTCGCTGTCTTCCGACGGCCTACTCGTCGGGGGGTTCGATAGGGGAATACTGAGTAGTCACGTCTCGGGTCACCGTAGATAACCCCTAGATGGCTGTTGTCACCACCATGCCACCGATAGTCTGGGTGAGCTCTGAACTCTCTCTCTCTCTCTCTCTCTCTCTCTCTCTCTCTCTCTCTCTCTCTCTCTCTCTCTGTAGTCTGCTGGCCACTGAGACGCTATGACTGTTGAGCTGTGGGTCGAAGGCGTTTGTATCAGGGAGGCTTGCACCCAGCTCATGGAGGATTCGTCGCACTGTGAAGTACACGTGGAATCTGAGACAGCTGGCGATGAGCACAGCTTCAGGAATACCAGAATAGGAGTGAAGCAGGGTGGAACTTACTCCACATCACACCATGGCACACCACACGGCAAAGTTCAGCTGCTGATTCCAGTATGAGAGGCTTGGAGCAGCCATCCGAGTATGAGCTTGCTTCGTATCCTTGATGGTGATGGGGCGGTTGGTCAGTGGTCGCGGGTTGACGGAGAAGCAGGTTCGGGACTGTCCATCCACTGTGATGGAGAACGGTGTTAGCTCTGGTATATCATCCAGTAGACGTCTCAGGCCACTCAAGCGTGTACCCAGGATGACTGTCATGAGGTTCAGTGGGAAGGCCATCTATACTGGTGTTCTTAAAGGTACCGTACAGGCAGCACCATATTTGTAGTCGTCTCGACTCCAGAGACCAGTGGGGTGACCTCGCCGTAACATCTCGTTTTTTAACTCCTCCATATCAACCCGCCCGCTGGAGCCTTTGAGGTATTGCTGTCGCACTTTAGGTTTCTCCATGTGGTACAGTGCTTGGACCTTCAATATATGGTGGTACTCTTCATCGGTGACCTGGCCATCCTCGAGAGTTTTGCTGACAGACTCGTCGATAGTCCGTAGCATACTCTGTGCCAGTGCCACGTACTTAGCATGCTTCTCCAGCCTCCTTGTGATCTGCCGCTGCCCCACCCCCAAGCCTGTGGCCAAGACAGTGGCGGCTAGTGTCACGCCACCCAGCGGGATGGTGACGATGGCCCCCACCCCTGTAGCAAGAGTGGCCACAGCTGCCACCCCAGCACTGGCTCCAATCACACCCGCAGCAGTGGTTGTACGCGCGAGGATGTCGTAGGCTGTCTTATATCGTCTGCGCATTCTGCTGTACTTTTCTGCCTCATGGATATATTCTGTCTGATGATATCTATCTGCTGGAGTCGCCAGCCGTGTACTGTACCCGCTTCATCAGCAGTAAGGGAGGGGTATATTTCTGGTTGCTTACGCCACTCTGATTTTGCCATAGTATACCTGGAGATTAAACCTGCATCACCTGCAGAATCTGCTCATGAGTCATAGAAGGGTTCATTTTGGAGAGCCTGGCAAACCGTGCCACCTTGCTGGTTTCGAGAAAGACGTCTCTTAGACAGAGGTCATTCAGCACTATGTCGGGTGCCAGTAGCTTTCTGAGACGTGACATCTGGAACTTCACCTTATCACCAAGATAGGTCCGCCGCTGGATGGTTTTCTTGGTCTTACTTACACTTCTGCGCCATTTCCTCTTTCCACTGTATGACATCTGGCTCATCCTCGTCTGCGAAGCCACCTGGCTCATCCTCGTCTGTGAAGCCATCTAGCTCATCGTCGTCTATCAAGGCTCCTGCATCCCGCTTATTCTCCTCCAGGAGGGCCTGCTAGTATCGGAAATTTTCACTGTTCCTTCGCCTCCTTGCAAGGTTTGTGTTCTGTTGATACCAGTTCTCCTGCTGTAGTCGCTCTCCTTCTTGTTGCAGTGCGAGCCTATGTTCGTTTAAGGCCTTTATGTGTGCAAGGGTCATGAAGGGGCGAACCTCTTTCATCATCATCTCGGCCAAGGTCAGATAATGCTGGTATGATATCATGTCTGGTCAATGAGTAATAAGAGTGTAAACTCTAAATGGGCGTCCGATATCGCATCCGTGCTGGTATATATGTTAATAGAGGGACTGTCAAACAGGTGATTTACAGGTGTGAATAGGCTAGGACTGCTAGCTTTCCATAGGTTGCTGTTGGCACCTGGGAGATACTCTATCACGTCCCGGCCGACTTCTACCAGTGAGCTGCTGTGTGCACTGCCCGGAGGTTGATGTAGCACATCGGCGTGTATGTATGTTGTGCCCCACTGGGCCACCTCGAAGAGGACCCATTCTACACGGTACTGTACCACCCGTCTCCCCTCTAGAGAGGGTGAGATTACGTTCTCACCACCGGAGACCAGCAGTCGGACAATCGGCATGGTTATATGTCTTGTTTAAACCCCTCCTATAGCATGCTATGGAACCCATATGTGCTCACTCGACGGGTCTTGCTGACCTGGTAGATGTGTACGCAGTTGATGCTGCCTAGGTAGAAAAGAGCGATGGCAAGTCATTCGCCCTACAGTACGAAGCAAGCTCAAAGGCATTGGTGGTGATGGGGTGGAGCTGCTCACAGACCTCAAAGATGTGACGAAGGAGCGCCTGGGTCGCAACATAGATGGCCACAAGATCGTGTTTCGGTACGATTTCCTGAAGGGGAAGTACATCCTCGAGCCGTTGATTGAGCTCTCGGATACAGATGTGGCAGACATCAACACCCTAAATAACGACCTCAGCTTTCATCTGGTTAAACCCTATTCGAGTGGTACCCCGCCGATGGCCCATGATGGCCTGCTAATGACCTGGCAAAAGACCGGCAGTTCATATTTGAGAAGAATGAGGTGTGGTACCGCGCTGGACCTGGGGGTGACTGGCAAACATGGTTGCCCCTATATAGGCCTCCCATAATCATTGATATAGAGGTTACTCCCCTCTCCACAGTTGTGAAAAAGGATGGGAGAGTTCGAAAGCTCTACAATGGGGATCATCCTTCCTCACCTACATAGGTGAAGGTGTCTCCCTGGCGAGGGTGGGTCACCGGATCGGGGTTACAGGTGGAAAGCTCCAGCTGCGTCGTCCATTCGATGGACCAGAAGAAGCTGTTAACCTCCAGGAGGGCACCCTACGGGTAGATGGTGTGTCACATGTCTCCAAAGTCAAGGGTGCTGTTAAACTGCTTCAGCGAGTCGGATTCACTAGCCCACAAACGACTGATATAGTCCTAAAGCCACGTTTCTTAGCTGGTGGCAGGATGAAGCAGCTAGTCCCTGCCCCTGAGGGGATGAAGATCACTATCGATCCGGATGGAACAGGGGTCGATCGGGCACAGATATTTCTCGAGGGGTTCACTCTGTGCAGTTTAACTCTTCATATATAGCCATGATTCTCATCATACTGCTCGTGCTGGCGTCTACAGCAGTGGCACAGGGCGCTGAGACTGCCATGATACTGGATGCCAAGTGGGCCCACTTCCGGGATGACCCCAAGTACAATCCTTGGGTCTACCCCCAGTACAATCCTTGCGGAAAAACATTTACGACCGCTTTCACCCACGTAATGAGATCGAGTCTGTCTGCCACTTCTATGGGGTGGAGAGGGTAGGCCGTGGTTGTCTGCTGGTGACCCCTGCTCAGCACCAGATTCTCTGCGTAACATGTGAACATGCCAGAGTCTACCGTGGTTCACATGCTAATCACTTTAGCCTCCTCCCAGGTGAGCGGTGTCAAGGTAGATTGAAGCCCCTATGTGTGGTCCCATCATGCCGATGCGACTCTGGCAGAGACTACGTGTTTGCCTGAGTCTACACAGAATAGAGAGAGGCCGGCCCTGTGGTTGATGACGAGCAGTGGTGTATATCACTGTGGAGGATTGTCTCTAAATTCGTGGCATGACGAGGTTAAGTTCTTCCATAACTAAACTGAACTTTCTGCTGGCACAGACCTTCTTGTAGTTCATTCTGTTGAAATGTTTAGGACCCCCGCATGCTTTACATAGTCCACAGTCTGTATAAATACCTGCCCCACATCCTCTGCACGGCTTTGGCTCAACAGCAGCCTTCTGAATCTGAGCATTGTGTGTCGCACAATATTCTCCAACAGAGTTCCTTAAGCATCGAAAAGGCTTACCTCGCATAAGCCATTTGCATGTATTATAATGCATGTTTGATAAAGTCTATATCAAGATCTTAAACCTTGGGCTGATGGGTGTAGGGCTTGGGTATCTTGTATGTATTTTTGGTTCTCCCGGACAGTGGGGTCCACACGGGAGTTTTATATTCTTGGCCATGGCCATTTGTCTAAATGGAAATCCAGTTGTCTAAATGGAAATCCAGTTGAAGGAGGTGATCAGGGAGGTGGTATTTTTCTACTACCGGCCATACTACTTGGATGCAATTTTACTCTTTAAAGACGACTAATACGACACTGTCTATGTTGAGATATATTATTTAATCTAGAAAGAGCAGACGTGCATATCATTCGGTAAGTGGACTAGGTGCTAGAAACAATAGTTCTGACGCTAAATTACAAACTGATGTGCCAGAAAAGATTTTGAAAGCGAATACGCATTTAAATGGTGACATCTTGGGAACCACCGCATAGGACAAGTTGATTTTTATGCATGCATCAGGCTGATAATATGGGTGTTAAAATGATGTCAATATTAACCCTATCCACTCCCATTGGTCCCAGATATATCGTCATTTATATGATCTCTGTAAATTCGTATCCGCATTTGAAAACATTTCGAGCAAGATGTCCGTCGCCGCGATGACGTAAACTAGATGGATAATTATTATGCTAGAGGAGGTTCTCGGTACGTATATATATAGGCATCCTTTTTAGATCGAGTCAAACCTCTCAGAAAATATATATATATATATACATATATAGTATTTACCAGAACTCCCGTGATCCAGCCAAACTTTGTAGCCGTAGCGTCGAACTCTTTCATCGCTGGTATTACTTTAGTGTCATCTAGCTGAGCAGTATGCGACTTCAATTGAGAAAAACATAAACAATTGTTAGCTGAAAATAGCATCACAGGCATGGCTTCAAATTAAGGCTGACATCTCATGCTAAAGTAACCTCTCTAGCCAATATCAGTAACATACTTCAAGATTTACTATAAATAAGAAATTAGCCTGTTAACTAATGCATAGTGAACTTGGAACGCTGGGTGGACAATTTATATGTATGATTACTGTATTCTGCGGCTGTAGTGCTAGAACCACCATACAGCTGCATTCCGTCATTCTTCGTTTTTTCCCACTGTAGCTTGTCCTCAGCCAAAATCTGTAGCTTCCTCAGGTCCATTCTTGATTTACTGTACCGAGTCCTGCTTTCTTGAGGTCGTCAGATTTATGCAATGAAGCCCTCTCATGGCTTTATATTTGTTGGCTCTCAGTAGGGAGAATTCCAAAGCTCTCTGTGCTGGTGTGTCTTCTTGTATTCTTAGCACATGGTCAAACATGGAACATCTTTGCTAGGCGACATTTACAGAAAGCGGCGATGCATTACACATCTTCTACAGTGCATCGTTGGAAATATGCTGTCTGACCATCAGTGTCCACCTTTTGATGGTGTGCGGGTGTTTGCGGTGGCAGACATCAAGTTTGTCTGGAGTTGCCTTTTGGAGCTGTTCAGATGTTAGAGTTATACAGCATCAAGGAAACTCAAGTTGCGTTGTATAAACGTAGTCTTTTTGTCAAGGGTATCTGAATAATATGGATAATATAACTATAGTTAATAGGTAGCATGGGTGGTTTTCATAAAGCTTTTACAGCTAAGAGGCTGTCCATTTCAGCAAATTTCTATGGCAACGTGTCAGTTTTAGGCAATAAAATTCAAGTTACTGTGGAAATCTCTTAAGTGAGAAATTTTCTCAATGCCGGTTACGAAATCCACCTTCAGATGCCGTATTGAATTAGCACGTCAGAGTATTTGGAGCCGTATACCAGTCTCGGTTAAGCTTTTATCTAGTTAGGTAATCTCATGTTTTGATGTTCTATGAAAATGGTTAGTTTTTTATGTCAACCCGTTTAACATTGTCCATTTGAAAGAATCGGAAAGGAAGCGGAATTGAGAATATTGACTGAGATGCTGTAATTTCATCGAATTTAGCTCAACTGGTAGTTAATTGAGAAATAAACTTTTAGCTATGCCCAGCCCATTTCTAGCTAAACTCCGCCCACACTTTTCCCGTGTTGGGATCTATCGAACCCTCAACTTCCAGAATCTTAATATCACGGTAACTATTGAGGCAAGCCGTTAAATATTTTGAAACTAATTTGACTTGGTGCTGTTGCTCCCAATGGCAGCAACAGCGCCCAGACAAATTAATTTCAAACTATTCAAAATAATGTTTATTAAATATCAAACGCATACAATTCATGCAACTGACGGACTATTGAATGCTCAGGATGGACCAGGTTACACCATTAATTACGTATTTTGATTGTGACATCAACCTACATATGTTGTAATTGATTCTGACGTCAAATACGTGACAGAACGGATTCATCCATTAGAAACTGTTCCGCCATTGCGTTACCTTCACAGATAGTGCAACCCCGTTGCGCTGGATGTAGAGCGCTGACTTCGTGATTGGTAGTGCGTGCTGGCTCGTGCACGAACCATGCATAAACACATGTTGAATTGTATCTCCGCTTCAACACAATTCTTACTCAGTATTTGGCATCTTGCCAACAACATAACGAGATATGTCAAACAAAAAAATATCACCTCCAGAAACATTAATAAGGGACGAGTTCAACATGCAAACTATAGTTAGCTATAGTCAACTATAGTCACCTATCTGTCAGTTTAACGCAACATTTTAAAAACTATATAGTCTTAAAATGTTGTGTTCACCTAGTAAACAGACAACTTTATCAAAGCATATTTTACATGTCGAACAATAGTTTGTTGTGTCAGATGTCTAATATGACAACGTTAATCGCATACGACACCTGCCTCTTTCAATTTTAGAATACCGGTGCCGGTTTAATAACAGAATTTATCTGGGCGCGCTCAGCAGGAAGATCTATCCCAAGATAATTTGAGATGCACACAGACCTATTAATGAATATAATCCGCTACTCAGTCATTGATGTCATAATCAATTAGGCCACATATAGGTTTAAGACACAATCATAATTGGCCAAAACACTCCGTCATAAACCCGGAGTCGTCCGTCAAGTTGTACGAATTGTATGTCTTTACTATTTAATAAACATTAGTTTGAATAGTTTGAAACTAATATTGGCAGTAACAGCACTCGATCAAATTAGTTTCAAAATATTCAACAGGTTAGCTGTATAGTTACCATGAAATTGGGATTCGGGGAATTCAGGATTCGACGTATATAAATCGATACAACACGCGCAAAACATGTGCGGTGCTCAGCTAGAAATGGGCCGGGCATAGCTAAAAGTGGATTCAGCCATTGGTTCCAATAATAAAAGAATGCATTTATTTTCTGCGAATCGGAAAAGAAACAAATACATTCTTTTCTCTTGGCACTAGCAGAGTTGAAATATGGGCATCATGACTGAAAATGCCGCAAAATATCTTAACAATTATGCATATTCTGTGTAGCCTGTTTAATTTATTCGTTAACAATTTTTTTCTTTTCTTGCCACTTGCCGCCCTTCCTCTAGTTCCCGCCCTAGGTCCCCATCATTCCCGGGAATCCGTCCCTGTTCGTGCATGTCTGAAGAGGTTACCGAATAAACATGAAATTGAAATTGAAATTGAGTCTCCCAAGTCCTGTTTCTTGAATCATTTTACCACACGATTTGCAGATTCATGCAATGACGTCGTCTCTCGGCTTAGCAAGTTCAAGTTCAAGTTGACTTTCTTACATTCAGGCCTTGCATATGCATATGAGGCATTACAGTTGACAATATACTTCATGGCGGTAGATTTTATATACATAATTCTAATCATTATAAATTTATCAACAAAATGCAATTCGTACACTCGAAAGTAGCATGAGGAGAAAGGTCGAAACAGTCAACAGCTATTAGATTGTGGCTCAAATCGTAAACATGAAAATGGCACAATTAGAAGGCAATGTAAGTATTTTTCGGCCGAATTAGTTTCAAAATATTCGAAAGTCATTAAATTGCGGATTTATAAATGACATACAGTTCGTGAGCCTGAAAAAGGCACAAAGAGAAACTGAATTGAACATATTCACAAGTCAGATTAGTTTCAGAATATTCAACAGTTAGTAAATTGATTTATCAGTAATATACAATTCGTACATACGAAGGTGGTATAAGGCGAATTGAGCATTTCTCCAGTTAATCGTGGGATTGCGTCACGGAGTCGGGGGGGGGGGGGGGGAGGGGGGCTGGGATTGTAGGGGTGGGTGCAAGGGGCACTGTCGTATTCAAATATTGTGAGGTGGATTGTTAAAGCGTAAATTATCATTGTTCTTTAAATTGCAAATTATTACATATACACATACTATTTGGGTTGTTACACTCAAGGTCATATGGCCTATTGGGAAATTTCGATAACATTCCCTCCTCAATCGGCATCAGTTTTTGCCTTGGCTTCCTTGAAAAGGTCAGAAACTTAAATATTTTTTTAAGCACAGGTGCATTGCACATTGTTAGAAGTTCTTTGTTTTGTTCGGATTTGCGCTGGCAATATAGTAAAGTGGGATAAATTTTGCTCTTAAATCATTGTATTTGTTGCATTTATGAACTGTCATAAAAATGTCACCGAGATTGAACGTCTTATCCACACGGAGTACAGCGCCGCCAGATACACAGCATAACCGTCGTATATCCCAAATCTGCTCAGCTCGGTATAGATACACACATGGCACTTTATCAGCTGTGTGTATAACTTTATGTATGTACCTATTGGTTGGTAATACTATCTGAACATGCTGAACGTGATCGGCAAAATTGTTTGCGTTAATATGTCCAGATGCTGCATTCTGTTTGTCCTTCCTGCGTTGAGTGTATAATACGTTCTGTGTTTGTTTAATTTCTCTCAGACCATCATCAATTGGTTGAGTTAATATCATATCATCAAATGCGTCTTTGGGGCACTTTGTTTTCACTGCTGCTGTTAAGGCGTCTTTCACGTGTGCCGATGTACGACAGTACTCTTCTATCGTTTGTTTATCGGAATGTGTGTTTCCATGAACTGCTCTTCCCGGATATGAACCAACATACTCCACTATACATACAGATCCAATATCTAATATAGGATTCTGTAACTGCTTCGGTACATTTTGAAACCACGTAGTGCGTCTTTTGTAGTCTACAGACATTTTTAGTTCTGAATAATATCTATGAACATACAAAATGTCATCTTTACTGGGTTGAGGGTCTATTGGTACCATTATACGTTTCTTGTCGATTTGTCTCGATATGCAGTAATGTCCATTACGTTTAAATACGTTCTGCGTTTTGTTAGTACCGGTTATTAGAAAGTAGCTGGTGGGGCAAGACCTTTGGTAGTATTCCAAGCACCACAGTCATCAATGAATTCCGATCTTTGCTGATTTTCACGTCTAGCTAAATTCCGAGAATTAGCAGTGACAAACATAACAGATTCTTTCACACCAGGTGATATTCTGTCCAATGGCTGGTTTCTTGTCTGTCAAATGTGAAATCATGTCAGATATTTGTAAGAAACTTACATTGAGTGGGACACTGTGCGTGTTTACTGATTTATTACGAGGTGGACTCATTGTCATATTTTGCCAGTTATCTGGCTTTGAACCCAGAAGATCCTTAAATGGTGGCGTATCATTCCCGGGAATCCGTTACGTCTTCTTGTACGCCGTTTGATGTTCTGCTATCTCCATAGCCGCTAAGAGCCGCAATTGGAGATCGCGACTCTCACTACCGAACACGCCTAGTGAAACCGATCTATATAAGCAATTACCGTCGCACAGGACAGTGCGTGGACTATCTGTAACTAGAGTAGCTGGGCAGAGCTGTCTTAGCAGTGATAAACTGGTGTCGTCTTCTTTGCCAGGCATTGATGTCAATTCGACGACGGCTGGAAGGTGTACGTCTTAAGTTGCAAGCAGCAGACGTTCTTGTTTTGCTGCCTTGACTAGGCCCAGGACTTCCAAATTGCTTTTCAACCTAAATGAGAGAAGAGTAATATTTTTAAGAGAACCCCGACAACCACCAGCAACAACTCCCAGTCAAATTGGGTTTTTTCAAATTCTGTAAGAATAGTGACTAAAAGGGTTAATTAATAATCCTATGGATATTTTGACGAATTTGATTGTTGCAGCAACAACTCCCAGTATAACAACTCCCAGTCAAATTAGTTTCAAAATATTCAACAGAATATTAAATTATCAAATTGTAAAACTGTGCGGTGACGGCGTGTATGAACAAGGAGTATCCAATCGCCGAATGGAACATGCAAGGGTGGTGGGGGAGGGGGCTACAATTAACACCTAATTAAGTGATTCACACCTCAATAATAACGACCGGGTGTCCGAGATCTTTTAATACGAGTTTAGTTCAGAAATGTAAAATTAAAATCCAAATTAAATGTATTCATTGCAAGTCGTCGACTATTTTGTAACTCATTTGATTGCCGCAGCAACAACTCCCAGTCAAATAAGTTTCAAAATACTGGACCATGTGTACGGGTGAGAGCGTGTATGAGCAAGGAGTATCATGTCACCGACTGGCCGATTGGAACATGCACGCGGGTGGCCGCGTGGTACAATTAGCAATAACGGTGCTTTATCGGTCGTATGCCTGTAGATAATTATTTTGTATTAACTAAAGACGTACCTTTTAAGTGATTCAACGAAGTCATGGGTGTTATCCGTTGTAAATAAACAGGATTTGCAATAAAACAATAGACGCTAAGTCTTCTTTGGACATTGGCACACATTCACGATGAGTCCAAGTCTTACAACCCGAACACTCAATGGAATCATCGCCACACTCATGACGACATACGCTACACGAATATGATGGTTCTTTCGTAGCTTTAAGCCTACTCTTTACACGCTTTGGTGGCATTCTGATGTTTAATTAGAGAATTACAGACACATATTAAATGCATAGGCCTACGAGAACTGCCTACACAAGAACTACAGCTTAAGAATTATTATGAATATCTTATATCTAGGCAATCTTTGATTATTCCAAACAGTTAACTTTTCAAGATACACTAAGATTTCTGAAATTGTCGGGCCTTAAATATAAAATGCTAGATGCATATTTTAAGGGTTTCATCGAATCAACGACTAGTTTCTAGCAAGGTGGATATGATACACCTGTATACACATGGATAAGATAGGTGTTTTATTAGCTATTGGCCAGAAGGATGGGTTGGTGATAAGATTCGTTAACGCATGTATACAACTTGTTTTGATAACAAGTATGGAACGGGTGAGTTGCATGTGAAATCCATGCGTGTCTGTCTGATTTATTTTGACACCAATCAATGTGTCCGACTAGATCTACCTTGTTTGGATAGGAATCATATAACATCCTGTCTGACCATTGCGATTTGCTGTCTGCGGATAATTAGATGTTTGTCTTAACATGGCGATTTACTTACTAAATAGTTAGATTTTTGTAAATCAAAGAATGAATTAATGAAATAAAAAACTAATGAAATCACAATCCGTAATACGGGCAAGTACTGGAAATGCGTCTTTGAATTACCACAGCCCACATTCCTCGAGTTAATTAGCCAAAATTGTTAATGCTTATCACAAGCAGATATTATACTAAGGTATATTCCGGTATAGTCCGGTGTATTCCGGTGTATTCTGGAATATTCCGGTATATTTATAGTAGGGTTCACTATGTATTTTCCTTCAGAATTTTTGGGGATTTGTAACACTATATATTTTTGGAAAGCATTTTATATGCCAATTTCAAAAACCAATGTTTGCATTTGCATAAATGTCTTCATGGCGGCCATCTTGAATTTTCAAAATGGCCGCCATCTAAATCCTTCGAAATCCAATATATCTGCAACCATGTACCCTAAATTCACAATTTTGATGTCTATATCTAGGTTTTCTGGGTCAACGAATGCATTGGTAACCTTTATAATAAACTTCAAGTGCCAGAAATAATGTTTTGGTTGATAATTCCCAAAATAATAAGCAATTCTCACACAACATCTGCAAATGTCGCACCTTTTTTCTAAATCAAATATTTGTTACAATATTTAACGGTAACAGTAGCCCATAGTAATCCTATAGAGGGGGTAGAATGACGATATAGCCCAATGGCCTGTTATCTACGTAATCACATTGTCATCATGTTTATTAATAAACATATTATGACAGAGTATGCATATGGTGAGAGGCGTGTCACAATTTTACAATAATGGATGGCCCAGGGTAATTTTCAAATTCACCAGTAAAAGTAAACTGAAAGCAAATTTTTGCAGAAAAGTTGTTCAAATGATCGTCTCCTCATAGATTTGCAATAAGCATAATCAGACAGCAATAATCTTCAGGATTATCGTTTGTAATCTTGCAATAAGCATTGATCAAATATATTTTGTCATCAAATTTGAGTAAATCATGAGCGATGTACAGCTTGATGCAACACAGGAGTTAACAAACTGGAAGCTATGCTTTTTATGCCAGACAGATGCTACTGTCAAAGGACCAATGGTGCAGCATCCAAGAATAGACTCATTTACCAATTTGTTGCAAGCAGTCGAATACATTGAAATTCATTAAAGAGTTAGACTTTGCACATATGGTGACCTATCTTCACATAAAGCGGCTAGGCATCGCAGTTGTTACTCTACTGCCACTAACAAAGAAGAAATACGACGTGCACGAAATCGCATAAAGGATGCACTATCTAGGGGGTCTTACATTACTAAGAAACGTGGGATAAAGAGGAAAAGTGCTATTGATGAGGCATCGACATCAACTTCAGTGTTTACACGTTCCTCGACAATTCCACTGTGTAAGGAACTGTGTTTCTTATGCCAGACAGACGGTAATAATCAGCAGTTGTTCAAATTACGAACTTTTAATGCATTGGAAATAGCACAAGATACAGCATTACTTACTAGATTAAATACCTCGCTTTCCCCGTGTGATGCACATGCAATTGATGTCCGGTATCACAAGCCATGCTGGAGGAAGCATGTTTTCCACATTTTACGAGATTCAGATACTACAAGAAATGCTGAGAATGATCTCTCCCGACAAATGGCATGTCTGATTGAAATTATCCATATTGTTGATACACACACCCGAAATGGGGCTTATCTGTCTATGGCTGACATAGAAATAACATATATAAACATGTTTGACCGTAAATCCTTGGACAATCATTCACCTACATTTAGTAGGCAGTGGCTGAAAGAGAAAATCCTTTCTGAGCTAAATCATGTAAGATCTGTCCTTCAAAAGGACAGGCGCAAGTGTGCCGTTCTGTACTCGCTAGAAGCATGTGAGGAAGAAATGGTTCATTCTGCGATGTGTGAAGATGATGGTATGTAAGGCATGAAGGCGATCTATAGGGCAGCACAGATTGTTCAAAAAAGCATCACAACATTCACTAAGAATGATGGTGAACCTGGTTCAGTCCTTGGTTCCAGCAATATGGATGACATGTCATGTGAACTATACACACTGATACGATGGATAATGGTTGGACCTGTAGATAGTTTGGATAGCAAAACCAGAGAGTGTCTCGTTGATAGAGCAGTGCTTACATCTTGTCAAACCCTCATGGTTGGACTTAAATCGGATAGGCAAGTGATGCATAAACCTAAAGCTGCCTCTTCTGAAAAATTCAGCTCCCAGCAAAGAAGAGAAAATTCTCAGGTTCTAGGATTGGCATTGTCTGTGCATCACGCCACCAGGAATAAGAAGATTGTGAATCTTCTTCATGCACAGAACTGTTGCATATCCTACCACCGTACCATGCTTCTAGAAACAGCAATAGCTAACTCGGTTGTCGAAAACATGAGACAATTCAATAATCTGTATGTACCACCATTTCTAAAGAAAGGGACATTTGTTTTCTTTGCTGTGGACAACACCGATTTTGCTGAGGATACCATTGATGGTAAAGGTACTACACATGGAACAATTGTTGCAGTCTATCAAAAAGCTTCTGCACCCGGGGAATCCATAGCACCACCTTTAAACATTGGTGATGCAAAGAGCTTATCCATTACACCACAACACACATCTATGTTACCATGCGTAAAACCAAAGGCTCAACCTGGAATGCAAAGTAATTTTGTGTTGAGTAAAACCGGTGTTGCAGACGCTTATCAGCTGACCCATATGGGTTGGGTCATAGCATCTGTTGTTGCGAGGATGGATGAAAGGAAAGAGATGTGTTTGGTTCCTACGTGGGCTGGGTATAGTTCACTCCTGTCATCAAGTAGATATCTAACCAATGTTGGTGCATTGCCTCTTCTCCCAGAGCTGGCTCATGAATGGTCAACGCTAATGACTGTAATTAAACAAGCACAGATATTGAATGAGATGGCTGTTGGTAAATACCATCTAACAGTCATTACTTTTGACATGTCCCTGTATGAGAAAGCAGTGCAGCTTGTAGATGTCAACGCCAATTTAAAGAGTGGTGTTATCCCAAGACTTGGTGAACTCCATGTCGTCATGGCTGCATTGAGAGCTCTCCGTACTTCTATTGAGAATTCCGGAATAGACGATGCATGGATCGAGGCTGATGTCTTTAGCTCTACCACAATGACACAAATCCTGAAATTCAAGCACTACTCACGTTCTCTTCATGCTCATATCTACTCTTACATCGCATTGTATGAACTGGTCTTTGACGAATTCTTCAAAGAGTATCCAAATCTAAGGGATGCATGCATATCAGCTACAGATAACATAGAAGAGGCATGCAGTAAATCAAACCAAGCCAGCCGGGCAGAATCAGTGGTTGTGGCTCATAGCAATCTTCTCCAAGTGCTGTCTAATACTGATATGCTGAATCTCTTTCAGACATGGGTGACAAAGAGGTCCCAACATGCGATGTTCAAGTCATTAATGAACTATCTTCACCGTGTGGAAACAATCCTTTTCTTTGTCGCAGCATCCAAAAATACTGATCATCCTGAAGCTGGAGAAGCACTGAGCAAGTTATTCTTTGCTTTTGATAGAATCAAATACAAACGTCTTTGGCCAAGATCCATAGCAGATATGTATGCACTCAAGCAGAATCATCCAGACACATGGCAAGAATTTGAAACTGAAAACATTGCAGTGACTAAGAATGACATTCCATTCACTTCAATTGGTGCGGATCATGCATGTGAGCATCTGAACAAAATGATGAAAGTGCACTCAGGACTAATTGGAATATCTAACAATGCAAATGCGAGACAGCGATTTTTCCTCACTGCTCCAGAACTGTCACGGTTATCCCGGGAATTCAAGTGTCAATTTGATTTGCAAGAAGACAAGGTCAGAGATCACCATGGCATTTGAGCAAGTGCTGTTAAACACGAACACACCACAATCGACAGGGTAAAGGCTGCCATACTGACTCATGGTAATCCTTTCGCTGCTGATGGTGACATGATCTACAACATTATCTCACTTGCTTATGTACCACAAGAGTCTGTACCACAAATCCTGGATGTAGACGAAAGAGGACAGACATTATATGAAGAGTATGTGAAAGAGCGCATCAATGGAGAGGTAAGCCTTAGGGCACCAGTGAAGCGTGAGAAAAACAAGATGTATACATCTGGAAACAAAAAGACAACAGTACGTATTCGTGACAAAACTGTTGATCTCAAGGAAACTAAAGATCTATATGCTAGGCTGATGATTCTCGCAAAGTCGAGTCGTGACATTGATCTGAAGTATTCGATCGACAACTTTGAATTCACACTGACACCGAGGGCGCTGTTTGCTCCGTGTGGCTCTGTCCTACAGTACACCGACAAGTCGAATTTAATCAAGCTCCTGACTGACCTACCACAAACCGAGTGCACAGAGGATTCACTCTTATTAGGTGCAACAGAAGCAACTGCCGTCGCAACTGCCGTCGCAACTGCCGTCGCAACTAAGGAATCTAGTAGGAGAATCGCAGTTGTAGATGGAATGGTTCTTGTCCAGAAGCTGGCAAAGAAACCAGCAACTATTGTGACAGTCAACGACCTTAGTAAATGTTTTAATGACAGGTTAATGAGTCTGACAGCAGGATATGATGAGATCATTCTTGTATTTGATACATATCAAGCAGATTCCCTGGAAAACACGACCAGAGAGAAACGACGACATGGGAAGGATCCAATTATATATCAAGTCAAAGATGATACCAGTATCAAGCATATCCCTATGACAAGATTTTTGTCTCATGACCAAACAAAGAATGACCTTGCGCAGTATCTGGCAGAGAAGACTATTGAGCACAATAAAGACTCATCTACCTTGGTCATAGCATCAGCATCAGGCCAGACGATAAGTAATAGAAGCCTACATTTTGAGAACAACAATCATGAGGAGGCTGATACATTAATGATCTATCATGCCATATGTGCAACACAGCGAAATCTTGATACAGCAGAGTTGGTGATTTTCTCTCCAGACACGGATGTCTTAGTGCTGGCAATAGCATATTATGACAATCTACCCAAGAATACGTCTGGTACCATTAAGCTACGGACTATATGGAAAACTCTAGGCATGGAGAAAGTAAGAGCATTACCCGCATTCCATGCCTTTACTGGAGCAGACAATATTGGCAGGTTCTCTAGGATAGGTAAATCAACATGGGTAAAGCTTTTCCTAGAGGCAGACAGCGATGTAATCGACGCTCTGATAAATTTGTCGAGAAGCACTGAGGTCACAGATGAGCTACTTTCAACTCTGGCAAAATGTGTGTGTGCTGCATACTGTCCAAAGTCTATTAGAATCGAGAACATCCCATAGTTACGTTGGCATTTATTCTGTAAGCAGCTTGCTGATAGTGAAAGTCTACCGCCTACTATTGGTGCTTTGAAACAGCATGTCCTTAGAGTACAAGTCCAGGCAAATGTGTGTGGTCAGGTAGAGATTTCACATCATGTTGAAGATTTCCACTTCCTCTACCGAAGATTTCCCGATCCTCTTCACTCACTTACTCTTGGGCTCCTCCTTCGTCGATACAACCTTGTATGTTTGGCTGCTGCGGCAGCCGGTCTTATCGATGAAGATGGAGCGCGACACTAGCTCGCCTCGTAGGTACTGAGACCTAACGATATTTATATTAGTGCCTGGGCCTGATCTGACTACGCGTTTCAGAGTGATTGGTTCGACACGGTGGTCTTCCGTGTTCTCCAGAGTTAACAACGAACTACGCCAAACTTTTGCCTTGGATTACACTCAAGGTGATCGTTTTATTTCTAACTTAACTGTACAATAAAATCTACAAAGTTTGGCAACTTATACTGTTACCAGTTTACGTATTTACAATAATAAATAATTTTAATCAATGTTTCCTAAGCTTCCCTAAACTTCAACCAGCTCTTGCCTACTTAAAACCATTCAGCAAGAACTCCCAAAATCGGAACCAAAACGACCCCAATAAAAGGCAAAGTTCCATTTATATACTATCTCAGTTTCTACTCTACCTCAATCTTGGTTTCGCACCGCCGGAGGTTTATCAGATTCTCATTGGACTATGACATTAATTTGACCAATCAAAGCTCCGACCCTCCCGCCTAAGGAGGGTGACTTTTACCTAGCACTTGCGGTTTGGCTGCTTTTGGAGTGATGGGATCTGTCATCCTCCTCCCTACATTCTAGGATTCCAGCTGGCTTAACATGTCATTCCTGACGAACGACCTGCCATAAATGATGGACGCTTGTTGGATAACAAGGATTACTGGTGGATTAGCATGTCTATACGATTGATATGTTTTTGATACCAACTTTCGATTGTGCACTTATTGCCTACATGACGCTACAATGTCCATGTCTTGTTCATTGCCTCTCAGCCGACAACCTGCAGAATGCTAGAGTTAATTGGCACACGAGTTACCATTCATCATAGCTGGATTATATTCGGCTTATGTTGTCACACGCTTCCGTGAGAACACATACCGCTTACCTAACTAACTAAGTCCGTCTGTCATATCTAATCCCTTGATTTATTGCCACCAGGTGCTACGCCTTGTGACTCATACTCGATTCAGTTTCTGCGAAACTGTAACTGCGCACTAGCTGACGTAACCACTGCCAGTCATCCAGTGCTGCTAATACATATCCAAATAATAAGTAATACACCTACCGGTAATGCATCTAAATATAGACGGTTACCTAGTGCTGGTCATATATCTAAATATAGATTGTGATCGCATCGTTTCTGCGAAACTGCTTGATGCCAACCAGCGCATCTACATATACATGGTGACATAGTCTATTAGCTCACCTGGTATTCAAACATGAATTTCACTCGGGACTTACTCGTACATATAAGATGTCCAGTGGGGTCAGGACTTCCCACACAGACACTCCCATATCTATAATGTGTTTCTGGATCCACTACAGAATGGATACTACAAGGAGACAGGTGGCCAACTAAAGGCAAAAACAACAGATGTTTTACCAGCTCCAAAGTCTCTCATTGAGATGGTTAGGTGTCAATGCAAATCGAATTGTTCCTCTCATCGATACTCGTGCAAATCCAAAGACTTACCATGCACTGAGCTTTGTCAATGCAGCGCAGAGTGTGAAAATTATGATGACTCAATCGTTGATGTCTCTATATCAGATGATGAAGATGACACCAATGTTGCTAGGTAGACAGCAACTGATGCAGCACACTGATTGTTGCTTGAATACTTAGATTAAATTAGTGAGATAACTCTGTTATATGCTATATAAAATTCATCATTGCAACATTATCACAAAAAGTTACAAATTTGCAGATCCTGTCTGTAAATTACATATTAAGTCAGGACTTATCTACCAAAACATGATTTCTGTTATTTGAAGTTTATTATAAATGTTACCAATGCATTCACTGACCCAGAAAACATAGATATAGACATCAAAATTATTAATCTAGGTCATATGGTTGCAGATATATTGGATTTCAAAGATTTTCGATGGCGGCCATTTTGAAATTCAAGATGGCCACCATGAAGACTTTTGTGCAAATGCAAACATTGGTTTTTGAAATTCACACATTAAAAGCTTTCCGAAAATATATAGTTTTACAAATCCCCAAAAATTCTGAACGAAAAAAATATTTTTTACACTGTGACCCTGACTATTAGGTGTATTCCGGTGTTTAGTGTGACCCATAGTATCATCTGTGTACATCAGTATGGCTAAATACAAATAAATGTCTAGCTTTTCATAACTTATATTACTAATGGACGCCAGACCTGGTACTCTATCTTCCCTTAAATAGTTTTCCAGATCGTTGATAAAAAATGCTGAATAAAAACGGTGACAAATTTTTCCCTTGTCTTACACCAATGGCATTGATGAAACATTCTGATTTGGCTTGGTTTTGCGCCACAAAAGATTTTATTGACTGATGCATGTTATAAATAATCTGATAACATTTGCCTGTTATGCTATTTTGATGAATTTATGCCGCATGCCAATTGGCCACACCATATCAATTTACTCGATCCTACATGGCACTCAAGAATATGGACTGAGGACAACCCAGGCCAAGTGCATGAATAAAGGAAATACAGTTTTAGATATGCCCCGTCCATCTTTAGCTAATGTCCATCCGTGCCCGTGTTTGGATCAATCGATCACTGCCCTCTCTGAATCTCAATTTCCATAAAACTCTACAGGTAAGCGGTTGAATATTTTGAAAATAATTTGATTGGGTGTTGTTGCGCCCAGGCAAATTTGTTTCAAAATATTCAGCTGAATGTTTATTAAATAGCAAAGCCATATAATTCGTACAACTTGACGGACTATTAAGCGTATATTACGGACTATGTCGCGTCATCAATGGCATAATTGACGTTGATTATGACGTCACACGATTGATCGACAAACTGGATTCCTTAATTTGTCTAAGGCTGTGTTCTCAGTTCTCATTAGAGACTTAACCGGCGTAACGCAATACTGAGGTATGGCGTTATTCCCGATTAACTCTCCAGTGAGATCACGGCCTTAGTTTGTCTAAACCCGTGTTCACGCTAAAGAGTTAATCTGGAATAACGCCATACCTCGGGATGGCGTTATTTAGGATTACGTCTCTAGTGAGAACGCGGTCTTAGGCCTCTTTCTCATTAACTACTGTTTAACTATTTCGTGTACTGTGTATGTTAATATATAGCCGATATATCTGTTTGGATTCACATTTCTGGGAAAATGTCCTGCACTCGGCGGTGGTGCTGCCTGGTGAACAGCGAGATAAAATGTCGATCGGTTTTTCCATATACCTATAGTATGATCAGACTTAGGACCAAGTATGTGTCTATTTGGATGGGGATCAAAGATTGGTAACCCTAATTTACTGGAACAACTTTCCATGTGTTCAAATTTGAGGAAGATCAGTTCAGTGTTTTTTTTAGGGGAAAAAATGGCGTGGAATGGCAAACAAACAAATGACTAAAACAAACAAACAAACAAACAAACAAGCAAACAAGCAGGAATAAACAAACAAACAAACAAACCCAAATGTAGGTTTATTATTATTATTATTATTATTATTATTATTAGTAGTAGTAGTAGTAGTAGTAGTAGTAGTAGTAGTAGTAGTAGTAGTAGTAGTAGTAGTAGTAGTATTATTATTATTATTATTATTATTATTATTATTATTATTATTATTATTATTATTATTATTATTATTATTATTATACTATACTCACGTATCCGCGCTCTCGTAGCTCATATAGTGTGGGTCTTTGCTCTAGATTACTGTCCTCTCTTCTATTCTCTTTGTAGTGGTCGATGTTTGGTAATATTTCCAGACCGGTGCTTCGATTGGCAGCGCTGTCTAATTCCCATGATGCCCGCTTTTCCGATCTAGGATTTGCCTCTGACCGGAGAACGGACGTTAAACCTTGGCTGTGTTGCACCAAATGAGTCAGGTTCCCGCTCTTCGGCTGCTTTACCTTGGCGGACTTCTTGGAAGGCATGCTGTTATTGCTGTTGCTAGCTGACAATTAAGAAAGAATTTATAATTAATTTAAAGGTGACCTGCAAAGAATCTTGTAATTTCCATCAATGTAACTCATCGGGAAGAAACGTAATCATAATCTATGTTAAAAAGTATATATATGTTCTTTCTTTGGGAAATTTTTCTGAACATCTGTTTAATATGTTAAACGCACCAACTTATTAAATACAGGAGCATCAAAAGCTTTAATGAAGCTAAGTTTCTTAGTGACCTATCTGTATGTGTTTGGCGTTCTATAGGTTATTTGTGTAGTCCTGATCAAGCGCTTGATCAATGGTATGCAAAATTCATCAACATTATAAATAAACACGCTCCTGTCATTGAACGCAGAGTTAAACGTGTATGTCAACCGGCATGGATGAACAGAGAAATTTTAAAAACAATGAAAGAAAGGGATTATCATAAAAACGTAGGAAACATGTTGAATTTTAAAATGTTAAAGCAAAGAGTTGCGTATTTGATTAAAGCATCTAAACGAGATTATTTTGCAAATAAATTAGAAGCAGGAAAAAATAATCCGGCTACTATATGGAAAATTCTAAAAGATATAAATCCCAAGGCAAACAAATTACCTTCAATAATCTGTGATGATAATGGAAGTGAAATTCAAAACCCACAAATGCAATCTGAACATTTTAATATATATTTCAGTACAATCGCGTCAAAACTGACACACTCCATGATAAAACAAAGGCCAATGGCATTTGATAAGCTATCAGATCGTGTTTTTACTAAAAATTCCAGAAAATATAGAGTTTCGAATTCCATATATAACCGTTGAATATGTGTCCAGAGAACTTAGCAACTTAAAAAACAAATAAGTCATCTGGTTATGATGAATTGAACGCACACTTCCTCAAAGCAGCAGCATCAATAATTGCACCCTCAATTACACTTATTATAAACAAAAGCATAGCTACGGGAGAATTCCCCCAAAATGTGGAAATGTGCAAAAGTAAAGCCTCTACATAAATCTGATTCAAAAACCAATGTTAGCAATTATAGGCCTATCTCTATATTACCCATTATCTCTAAGGTTGTTGAACGACACATACATGATCATATTTATAAATTTATAACCAAGTATAATTTATTGGTGGAGTAGCAATCAGGCTTCAGACCTAACCATTCATGTGAAACTGCTTTGTTAAATCTAGTAGAAAGATGGCGCTTTTCGATAGATAATGGCGACCTTATTGGTTCTATTATGATTGACTTTAAAAAGGCCTTTGATCTTGTCAAACATGACATCCTATTACAAAAATCAAGTATTTACAAATTCAGCTATAATACATTAAAGTGGTTTTCTTCATATTTAAATGGCAGACAACAATACGTTTCAATTTCTGGAAAGAATTATAAACCACTGCCCATCGATATAGAAGTACCACAAGGCTCAGTTTTAGGGCCACTTCTGTTCATTTTATATGTTAATGATTTACCCATGTGTGTCAACAATCTTATGGATCTGTATGCCGATGATACAACTATTTTCTATAAGTCGTATATCCTTTCACACATTGGTTATTGTAGTCTTGTATTTTTCCCGTCTTCACCTACATTATTGGATAGTTTAGAAAAACTACAAAAACGGGCTGCTAGGGTGATATTAGACATGCCTTACAGGACACCATCTGCACAACTATATGAAACATTAAACTGGACAAATTTAACTAAAAGAATGCAAATTAAAATGGGTATTATGACATATAAATCTAGAAATGGTCTGGCTCCTGGTTACATGAAAGACATGTTCACTTCAGTTGGGGTGGCGCACACTAGAAATTTACGTTCCAAAACACACAATCACTTACAACTTCCGAGGATTAAAACGGAATATGACAGAAAAAGCTTCAAATACACTGCAGCGCAACTCTGGAATTCTCTGCCTGAAACGATTACTCAGTCTTCTACTCTGCTGACATTCAAATCAAATATACATGAATATATTACTAAATTATAGTGATATATGGGCAATGTGATTTCAACTTTTTACTTGTGTTCTAATATTGCATATTTTGTTTATTTGTAAATAGCTATGTATGTGTGTATGTGTGAATGAATGTGTACGACCTTGCGCGTATGTATGCGTGAACGGTGATTCGAACTCAGATTATCAGATTACTCCCTTTATCTAAATAACCCTATTTCTTTGTCATCAACAATTAACAATAATTAACCATTATATGGAGGCAGCGGCGAAATTGGACATACTAAGTAGCTAATTGTTTCTACGTGTATGAAGTAAGTGAGTTAAGCGTCTAGTGTGGCTCAGGAACTCAGGCTTCAGTAGCTCAGGATCGCCGATTCTTGTACAATCTAATATAGGTTGTACGAGTTCTTCAGTTGAATAATTACTAGCACCTAAATGGCAATTTTTCAGACGGCAAGCGTCGATAGACTGAATGTGTGCATGCCTAATGGATTCCAACGCTGGATCGCTGATTATAAGGTGTTTCCAGTTCAGATTTACATATATTTGACATAATGGATTGGCGATATCTTTTTGAAATCTACTTCGGCTCTCTTGTAGTACATACATTCCAGTGAGAAGTTTCACTTTGACCGATATACGGGCTGCATCTCTTTCAGAAGAGCAGTCGGCTTTTAGTACAGGATTCTGTTTTAATGGAATAAATGGTATTTCATTCAGGTACCTCAGTGAACTGTACCATAGTACTGTCCTGGATATGGCTTCCTTCCAGTACAGCTGAATACCATAGTACTATCCTCGATTTGGCGTAACTCACTACGGCATAGTGACTCTCAGTAAAACGCGAAAAGATGAAGAGAACTCAGAGAAAGCAGTCCCGTGTGTGAATATGACTGAAAATGACGCGCGTAGGCAAACCATGGTTAAAGAAGTCGTGACGCAGTGCAATAATAAACGGGAAGTGCGAGTTCATCAGCAGAAAGAACAGAAGTCCATCTCCGTAGTCACCAACGCCAAGAAGCCGATTAATTACTATACTGCGGATTCTACTAAGGAAACTTTGATTATTGGATCGTCAATTATCAAAGGTATAAATGAGAGCGGGCTCCATGCGTCAGTGCAGATTATGTGTATCAGGGGAGCGAAGATTCAAACTATCCGTGACATCGTATATTCAATCGAACTCATGAACTATAAAAATGTGGTAGTGATGGCAGGGACTAATAACTCAGACGGTGACCTGTGTGAGGCAATGAGTGAATTAGACGAATTAGTGCGAGATATTCACAGTTTAGCGCCCCATTGTCAAGTCTATATTTGTGAACTAGTGCCACGTGCGGACAATCCACGAAGACAGAAATTCGTCGGCAGATTCAATCGCCACCTGGACGTACGAGCTCTATTTTTAGACTTCACCGTTATAGAAACATCCGGACATTTCTACTCAAAGAACCGACCAGGAACTATAGAAAACTCGCTGTACTACGCGGATAAACTACACATAAACAGGACCGGAGCCTCAGTACTGGTACATTGTATTAATGACTATGTACAGATCGTCGTTTCGGCCAGTTGCAAGAACTGTGGAGAACCTAACCATAAGTCATTCATGTGTCGCCACGGCCAACCAGTGAGATGTTACACATGCCAAGCCCATGGCCACAAGTCCAACAGGTGTCCGGGGCGCTAGGAGTCTGGCTAAGAAGAAGTGCCAACGGGTGACACGTATTTTAAGGTAAGATCAAATTCCTTGCCTACAAACTCACATGATAATAAATATAATCATAATAGTATTATTGACAATGTTTATAATGTGGTCGTCAGCAACAGATATGATCTCTTAACTATCATCGAAAACATTCACAATGTAATTACACCATTTACTACTGCACCAGTCTATGCATCCGATTCAACTGGACATTGGAATATTGAACACTTAATGCCTAGATTAAGCCAATTAAAAATAATTCTGGAGAAAACTACACAAGAAATTGAAATATTTGGTATAACAGAAACGTATATAAGCGGCGGCGTCGCCGACAATTTAATAGATACTCACGGTTAAAATGTTGAGAGGAAAGATAGACCGAACAATGTAGGAGGTGGGATTGTAATATACATAGCCGAAAATCAGTCACATCGTAGGAGACTTGACTTAGAATCACCGAATACAGAGGCATTATGGATCGAGGTTACGGCGTTTAAATCGAAATCATTTTTATTATGTTGCGTTTATAGACCTCCAAATTCTCCCGTTAGCTGGATCGACGATTTTGAAGCCCTACTTGACCCTGCATACTCAGATAACACGGATATAATTCTATAATTTTGATTTTCTAAAAGAAGTCACGCCAAAATGGCTATCAGTAATGGAGTTATTTCATCTTGAACAATTAGTCAATAGCGCAACTAGAAGTACGGACAAAACAGCTACGCTAATAGACCATATATACGTTACAGAGAGAAACAAATTTACGTCAGTAAGCGTAGGAGATTTAGGATCAAGTGATCACTATTCCGTTTTTGGTGCGCGACAAAACACCAGACAAAAATCACATAGTCATCACACTATAAAGTATAGATGCAGAAAACGGTTTGACAATCAGAAATTTCTTCAGAATCTTTCCGATTGCAACTGGGAGATAATTGATTTGCTAAATGACCCAGATGAAGCGCTACAGGTATGGCAGGACGCATTTATAGGCATTCTAAATAAACACGCCCCTATTGTTGAGCGTAGAGTAAAGCGATTCTCTCAGCCAGGATGGATAACAGATGAAATTTTGAAGGCCATAAAGGACAGGGATTATTATAAGAAAGCTAAAGATATGATTAAATATAAAGAGTTGAAACGTAAGGTAATGTCGCTAATCGAAAGATCTAAGAAAAACTACTTTAGCACAGCGTTGGCTTACAATAAAAAGAATCCTTCACATATATGGACAATAATGAAGAGTATTAATCCGAAACCTAACAAAATGCCATTGACTTTGCTTGATAGTGACAGTAATGAAATTAAAGACGTCGAAAAACATTGCGAAATGTTCAATCAGTATTTCACTACCATCGCGGCAGATCTCGCAAATTCCATAAAGACGCAATCTCACATAATTTCAGACGACATTAAAACGCATGTTAGAACGAAAATCCTGAGCGAAATTGAGTTTACGATACCGAGAATAACTGTTAATAACGTTTACGGGGAACTTAGTCGGTTAAAAACAAATAAATCCGCGGGCCATGACGGATTGAATGCACATTTCTTAAAATTATCGGCACCAGTCATAGCGCCATCAATTACACGTATTATAAATATAAGTATTGTTACAGACGTGTTTCCAACAATGTGGAAATGCGCTAAGGTGAAACCGTTATACAAATCAGAAAACAAAGGAGAGGTTAATAACTATAGACCAATATCAATTTTACATTATTATATCATGCGAAACTGCACTGCTTAAGCTAGTCGAAAAATTGAGATTTGCGATAGATAATGGTGATTATGTCGGCGCTATATTGATGGATTTTAAGAAAGCTTTTGATTGAGTTAATCACGATATTTTACTAGAAAAGTTAGGCCTATATCAATTTGATAAGCTTGCGTTAAAATAGTTTTCATCTTATTTAGAAAATAGAAAACAATATGTGTCAATTTCTGACAAAATTTCCGGACATCTGCCGGTAACCGTAGGCGTACATCAAGGTTCTGTATTGGGACCACTCTTATTTATCATGTATGTAAACGATCTTCATATGGGAATAACTTGTAATGTTGATATGTACTGCGATGATACGACGATGCACTGTAATTTTGAAAAACTTCCACAGATAACAGACCAACTGACTAGCAATATGTCTGTGATAGAAAATTGGTGTCAAAATAATAAAATGGTGTTAAATACGGAGAAAACAAAACTTTTAATGATAAGCACTAAGCGTAAACAAGGGCAGGTAAATCATGAGGAAATTAAGATACCAATATCTAATGGTGAACTAGTCATTGTAAACGAGGCGAAACTTGTAGGCGTACATATTAATGACACTCTTTCATGGGACCAGCACGTAAGAAACATTTGCAGCAAAATAGCTTCACTTATCTATACGTTAAAGAAAAATAAGAAATATATGAATGTTGATGAGCGAAACCTGTTTTACAAGGCATACATCCTTTCACACATTGATTACTGCTGTCTTGTCTATTACGCTGGCACGCCTACAAAGTTAAATAAACTTGACAAATTACAAAAGCGTGCAGCTCGAATAATATTAGAAGTCCCCTTTCGAACACCGTCAAAGCAAATGTATGTAGAATTAAACTGGACTACACTAACGCAAAGAATGACGATTAAAACACATATTATGACATATAAATCATTAAACGACCTTGCACCGAAGTACATGAAAGATCTGTTCACATGTGTAGAAGACACGCATACACTGAATTTACGGTAAAAAACGAACGGTCAATTAAAGCCTCCAAAAATAAGAACGGATTACGGGGAAAACAGTTTTACATACACAGCAACAAAAATGTGGAATTCTTTAACTATTAATATTAAACATTCTCCGACACTCGGATCATTCATCGCAAATATGTGTGATTGTTTACCCGTATAATGATGATAATAATAATGTTTTCATTTTCTTCTGTTTTGCCCCATTGCCCCGGAGATAATGTTACCCGTCTTCGCCGCGAAATCTCCTGCGATTTACAACAATCAAGGACACGCCAGGAGTGGCCAAGTGTGACCACCTAAATCACCTCCACCAATAGCTTTGCTTAATTTACAGAGGACATTGAAAACGAATTGTGCACAAAACAATAACAAAAGTAACTGATAATTACAGTGCCGGACAATCCAATATTATCAAATATAAGTACTAGGAAGAACAATAACCCTGATCATTTAGCACAATAGAGATAAAACATACAAAAATGACCATTTGTTGATCAAGAGAGGCGTGTTCCCGAAAAATGAGCAGCGGAATGAATGACTCAGAAACCTGATAATTAGTAATAAGAACCTAGTTATAACTGCAAATTAAAATCACTGAGAACAGTTATAATGTGTATATCCCGTTAGGTTAGCAATATGTTGAACAAAATTCCCATCTGCTGGCCAGGAGTCAACTGTTTTCGAGGGCTCCTCCCTGGAATCATTGGCTCAGCAACTGAACCTGTCGTTGCAGTGATGAATCTTCGAGAAGAGTCTTCTCCTGGTCTACACATACACGTCTTCTATTAAATAATATTCAACAATTGTTTATTTATAATCATTGGAATTAAATTAATGTCTGCTTTAAAGACAGTTAGAGCACTCTCTAGAGCATTGTCTGTTGGGAAGTGTCCATCTGGGGACCGAAAGGTCAACTGCTCTTTGTGGGTTTACCACTGGAATGACTGGTTCACTGACTGAGCCTGTCATTCGGGTCATACATTTTCAGGAGGAGTGTTCTTTTGGTCTGCATATGATCATTTCCGAGCAATGTAATGCTAATAGTTCTTTGTGTTATCGTTTATAAAGGCTCTCTCGTTTGCACTCTCTCTCTCTCTCTCTCTCTCTCTCTCTCTCTCTCCCTCTCCCTCTCTCTCTCTCACTCTCTCTCTCTCTCTCTCTCTCTCTCTCTCTCTCTCTCTCTCTCTCTCTCTCTCTCTCTCCCTCTTTCGCTCGCTAATTTAACTACCGTTATATAATATTTCTATTTGAAAAGGATATTTGTATGTTAAACGAGCATGCCACAAGATCTTTTTCTCTAAATACATTTATTACAATAAAAATATGTTTAAAAAAAAAAAGAAAAAAAAAGAGAACCTTAAACATACAATGAAAGGACATTGGCGGCCTAGGAGAGGAGTGTTTCCGACAATGGAGCACTGGAATGACTGGCTCGGTAACCGAGTCAATCATTCCTGTGTCCAATTGTCGTAAACACTCCTCCGGGCCAGCAAATGACCATTTCACATATCGCCAATCCAAAGGTTAGAGTTTCAGGATAGTCATATAGTACATGCATGGAACATACTTCTCCTAATGTAAATAGTTTTGTGTATGCATTGTGAAATTGTATTATACTATTGTCCGTCACATTATTATGTGATTGTGCACACTTACGGGCCATATGCTTACTTTGTGATGAATATATCTATCGTATATTTTTCAACTTTCCCGATCCTTTATCATTAGAGCAGGAAATGTAGACACGAAATAGGTTCCCTTGCTGTATAATTTTGATACTAATTTGACTGGATAGTGTTGCTGCCGAAGGTATCAAGACCTTTCATTCAAATTATGCTTAAGATATGCAACAGCTTAATAGCATGACTTGAGTTCTAATACTAGTGTTGAAATGGTTAGATGTTGGCGTAGACCTACTATATTGGATGTAAACCCACGGGAGTGTATGTACATGAGTCCATGTGCGTGTGGTAGTGAGTATGTGTGATTGGGAGTGCATGTGCTTTGGTGAGTTCTTAATTTCAGTAAACTATATATGCCTAATTAACCTTTAAGATACAAACCTTCGATTGAACTTTCTGATTTTATCCTACATTATGTCAAATTTGGTGATTCTTCCGCTCTTTGACCCATAAATGCACAAGCCTAGAAACAAGTCCATAAAATCGGCTAGAGAAATGACCATTTGCAGTCCAGAGGACTATTTTTGAAAATTTATGACAGGAATTGACAGGCGCGATAATCGAGCCAGTCTTTACGGTGGTAAATTTCCAAGAATGGCATTGTCTTGTTCTGGAAACGGACATTTCACAATAGATAGACCTAATCGAGGTTTTCCTGACAAATTTAGTCACTAAAGGGTTAAGACATTCGACGGCGTGGGTAATGATAATAATTTTATTAAATCTATTGTTTCTGTATGTATGTATAATCGTATCTTATAATGTGCTTAGCTGTATTTGTCTACGAAATTGAGAATTAGTTTCTATATTTTAGCACATAAAAATATCGTTATTTCTATTTCTTGCATTGTTTCCAAAGCATTTCAGCAGAAAAGAAAGGAATTTACTTTACAATGCTAAATATATCAATGCTAATTTGATTGAAAGTTTGCTGCTGTTGAAAGCATCAATAGCTTTTGTTCAAATTACTCTTAATACATTCAGAATATTATGTGATTATAAGAAATAGATTCCCTAAGTTCCTTGTCTGTACATAGATGTATAAATTTGTACATATTATATATTTTTTTTAAATGTGTATGTATGTTAATGAGGGCCTCTGCTAGATCAGGCCGTGTACTTGAAGTGCTACCCTCAATAAATAACGATTATTATTATTATTATTATTATTATTATTATTATTATTATTATTATTATTATTATTACTCGCTTAACTAGAAACGAGATTAATTTGTTCGCATTGTTTAACTAAGGCCGTGTTCTCACTAGAGACTTAATCCGGAATAACATCATACTGAAGTATGCCGTTATTATCCCCAGGTTTCTAAAAAACGTCGGGGATATTGTAATCGACCCCATCCGTATGTCCGTCTATCCGTCACGCTCTCCTCCCAAACCATTGGGTGGAATTAAATCAAATTTGGCATGTGGGGTATCCATATGACTCTGCTTTGCAAGACGATATTTAGATTTGGCTCCGCCCCTCCCCAACCCCCCCCCACCCCCAGTTGGGGGGGGGGGGCGTGGCAGGGTTCAAAAGGTCATATCAGTTGTAACACAACTCCTCTGAAATCGTTAGACGTAACTCAACCAAATTTAATATCTGAGTTACCCATATGATTGCGGAGTGCAAGAGGCCAGTTAGATTTGGCTCCGCCCACAGGGGATGGGGAGGGGTCAAAAGGTCAAATTTGAACCTGCTGAAATTGATTGTAATGCATCTTCTCCAAAACCGTTTAACAAATTTGGTCTGTGGGTTACCAATATCAATGTGGAGTACGTGAGTACATTTACATTTGACCCCGCCCCAAGGGGTGGGTGGGGTTGCGGGTCAAAAGGTCAAATATTGATTGTAATGCAACTCCTCTGACACTGCTGGACGGAATTCAACCAAATTTAGTATGTCAGTTACCCATATCAATGTGGAGTGGATGAGCACGTTTGGGCCCGCTCCGACGGGGTGGGGATGGGGTCAAAAGGTCATGAAATTGATTGTAATACAACTCCTCTGAAATCGTTTGACGGAACTCAAGCAAATTTGATATCTGAGTTACCCATATGATTGCGGAGTGCAAGAGGCCATTTAGATTTGGCTCCACCCACATGGGGTGGGAGAGGGGTCAAAAGGTCAAATTTTAACATGCGGAAATTGATTTAATGCATCTGCTCCGAAACCATTGGATAGAATTTAACCAAATTTGGTGTATGAGTTACCCATTTCAACATGGAGTGGATGAGCACATTTACATTCAGCCGCGGCCCCAGGGGTGAGGGATGGGGTCAAAAGGCCATGAAATTGATTGTAATGCAACTTCTCTGACACTGTTGGACGGAAATCAACCAAATTTAGTGTGTCAGTTACCCATATCAATGTGGAGTTGATGAGCACATTTACATTTGATCCCGCCCCCCAGGGGTGGGCGATGGGGAGGGGGGGGGTGCGGTCAAAAGGCCATGAAATTGATTGCAATGCAACTCCTCCGACATTATTGTACGCAATTCAACTAAATTTGGTATGTGAGTTGCCCATATGATTGCGGGGTGCAAAAGGATGTTTACATTTGGCTCCACCCCGGGGGTGGGTTGTGGGGTGTGTCAAAAGTTCAAAGCGGTGAACATGGGGATTTGCGATGACGCATCATCGACCGATCAATCTAGTTCCTGATTAACACTCTAGTGAGAACACGGCCTAAGGCCATGTTCTCATTAGAGGGTTAATCCTGAATAAAGCTATACGTCAGTATGGCGTTATTCAGGAGTTAGGCCGTCTTCTCACTGGAGAGTTAATCGGGAATAACCCCATACATCAGTATGGCGTTACGCTGGTTAAGTCTCTAATGAGAACACGGCCTAAAGTCGTGTTCTCACTGGAGAGTTAATCGGGAATAACGCCATACCTCAGTATTGCGTTACGCGGTTAAGTCTCTATTGAGAACACGGCCTAAGTCTTTAGTGAGAACACGGCCTAGGCTTCTTTCTCATTGCTTAATCTTATTTAACTATTTCGTGCGCTATGTAGGTCAATATATAGCCGATATATCTATTCGCATTCACATTGGTGGAAGATAATCCTGGACTGCACGGTAGCGGTAGCGCTACCGGGTGGAGAGTGAGCAAAATGATGACCGTAGCGCTATCTGGCGGAGAGTGAAAGAAAGTGCTGATGGTAACGCTACCTGGCAAATTTTGAGGGAAGAGGTTGGCGATATAATGGAAGATAAATCGCCGATTTTGTGGAATTAAGTTTCAGAAAATAAGTTATGTATTTATCCCGGGACAAGATACAGTCCAATGAGAACGCTAGCTGATATAGTTGGTGTCTACCGAAATAGTGGTTGTATGAGAACACGGACTTAGGCCGTGTTCTCACCGGAGAGTTAATCAGGAATAACGCCATACCTCATTATTGCGTTACACCACCGGTTACGTCTCTAGTGAGAACGCGGCCTTAGGCAGTGCTCTTACTAGACAGTTAATTGGGAATAATGCCATACAATTCCCGCCATCCTTCAGTATCGCGTTATTCCGATTTAAGTCTCTAATAATGAAAACACGGCCTTAGATTACTTGAATAATATTTCGTTTTACACACATTTTTACATCCTCAATGTCACGTGCATTGATTTTGATGTACTACGAGTAGATTGCAATGGAGCTATCCAGTTTCTCAGTCAATCATATGGCATCATAGTCAACCACGTCACGTCATTGTAGGATGGCGTTAAAATAAATCACGTACGAATTGTATGTCTTTACCATTTAATAAACAGTATGTTGAACATTTTGAAACTAATTTGGCTGGGCGCTGTTCCTCTCATAGGCAGCAACAGTGCCCAGTCAAATTAGTTACAACATATTCAATAGCCTACCTATATAGTTCTCTGGAAAATGAGATTCGGAGAATACAGGGATCGATTGTTGCCAACACAGGCAAAGCGTGGGTGGAGCTTAGCCAGAGATGGGCGTGTAATAGCTAAAGCTGGATTCCTCTATTGAAAAGCAGGGCACATTAAAGACTGATTAGTTTAAATTGAACCCTTTAATCTTTGTAATTCAATGGCTTAATTTCAAGACAAATATACAGGAAAGCTTTTGAATATTTAAAAAATAATTTGACTAGAACCTTTTGCTGCACTATTCAGCAACCGCTCCCAGACACATTGGGCTAAACAATATTCAACACAATATTCCTAACCTAGAATGTGTCGTTCCTGGTCTATACAGATTTTAAAGAGCTGCGAAAATGTAATCGTATATTGCATATAGTATCAAAAAACGCAATTGTAAAGGTGCACATTCGCACACATAATTCTCTAAAATAGAATTGTCAAGATTGTATACATTTAGAGGCCTAATTTGTGGACCGCGATGTCATGATACGAAATAGATGTTACCATATGATGATTTTATTCCGTATAAATTAATTAAAACAATTTTGTGATGAAGTTAAATTCGGACTCATGTCTCTAATTCAATTTCACAACGTAAAATATTTTATTAATGTATGCGTAATGAAATCATCATATGTTAAGATTTATTTCGTTTCATACGCAAAAGGATACAATTTTACTAATATTATTTTCAAGCATTTTGGTGTGAATGCGCCGCCTCGATTTTAAAATCCAGTCAGTGTCCAAATTGCGCCACCCCACTGCTTATGTAATTGTGGCTGATTCGATTGTGATTGGAGAAAATATGGTGGGCAAGGCATCGCCCGTCTCAATGTTGCGTTCTATGACACTGTTAGTAGTCCCATCAATACGATGAACGTTCTCAAGAAACATGGTAAGGGCAGCAAGATCAGGTCAGACATCGACTTTAAGAGCATTTTCAACGGGTCTTTATGATTGGTCAACGGCGACATGGAGTGGACTCTGTTCGCCTATGAGTTGTGTGCGGCGCCTGCATCGATTACTGATGAGCTTGGTTGTGTCCGCAACGCCAACCAGTCGCATCATAGTCTATGGTAGCTTCACCAGCCGACGCATTCTCGCGTTATCCGTAGCAGAGAAATCTTGGTACTTGCCGAAGACAATGATTTTCTCAATAGAATCTGGATAGTGACTAAGACGACTCTGGGTGGACACGAGCAGATCTGAGGAACTGGCGCAGTGTGGAATGGGCACACGATATAGTAGAAAATATGTGAAACATCCACAATGATGATCCCTTCGACAAGTACCAAGATATCTGTGCTAGGGATAACGCGAGAATGCGTCGGGCTGGTGAAGTTATCATAGACTATGCGCTCTCAATTATCATCCCTCTGTCCCAAACAGATGCAACCCTGATGAGCAAGAACAACAAGAGGAGGGTAGCGAGCGTGTTGTGTTCCTTCAGTACAGGAGGGAACGCGATGAGTGGCAGATTCTATCACTTGAATAGTTAGCATAAGATAAGGTGCGTTTCCCTTTAAGATTAGGTTAGGATTCTATGTATATTTATTGAGAATATCATTAGCAATAAAACGGACCCTTTCGTGATCTCTCGGAATGTCCATGTGTCATCTAAGAGAAGAGTAAATTTCCAAAAAAATAGTCTTCTCTTAGCCGACAAATGGACAATGACTAAAACAATTAACCCTTTAATCATCAAGTGGGCCAAAACGACCTGTTCCGAAAGCTGCTTCTTTTATAAATTCCATTGGTAAAGTTACAAAAATGTCATGTATTGTCCAGCACATGGACATTCACTGCGCAAAGTGTCCAATTTTCCGTAACAATCTTGACCTTTAAACGGTTAGTTGTTATAAATAGCATTTTGAGCGCTTTGAGGCGCTGCTGACACGAGGGGTGTGGGTGGGTGGTGTGGTGTGGGGTGGGGTGTTGTGGGGTGGGGTGGGGTGGTGTGGTGGGGGAGGGGGGTTAAATAGCATATTATTTTTTATTCAATACTTGCATAATTTCAATGTGCTAATATATATATATAACACATTAATTGTGGTAATAACATCGTCTACGCATCAGTTATTAAAGTCATTGCTAGGCATAAAATATGGTGGCAGGTTGAAGTTCTAAGGGCATTCGCGTTCGAAACACACGGTCGATTTGTATAATACACTGGGAAGCGCGTTAGAAGCTAATGGACTGTTTTTTATTGTACTATAAATCTCTCTCTTAAAAGGATTTACTAGATAAAATGTCTTATGTAGGTTGTATTGCAGATATTTTCACAATGTGAAGTAATAACGCCAGAGTAGTAAATCAGATATATTACATATAGGTAGGTGTTGCGCATTTTATGACAACAGTACCAAATTTGGCGTACAATTGGGAAATGTCCTAAGGAAGATCTTTAGCTGTAGGGCCATCTCACATTTTTCATATGAGGGAAATGGAGGCCATTTTCCAAAGTGGTCATCAAATCTTAGCGTGACCACCCAATATGTGATTATACCTAGAAGAATTGTAACACATTTTTCTTTGTATTTCAGATAGCTTCGCACGTGGCACGTGCTCGACGCGCTCATCAGGTCACAGCGATACCTGCATATGCAGAAATCGTTTGCTGAGTACATCAGCAGTCTGGAAGAATAACATGTGAAGCTGATAGCAAACTTTATATTAATGCTTTGACCAGGATCGTTTTATAGTTCTTCTTTTTGCATCGCTACAATTATGACAAATGGATTCCAGTCCATATGCGTGACATGGATGCACTAGTAATCAAGCATCCTGGTGTATTTGCTAAACTTCTCAAAGGCAGCCTTACTGTGAGGAAAACAGCACGTGTCTTTTCTGCTCTGGCCATTGACCAGCCGCGCGAGTAGAACAATGTGACAGTTAAAGGTGTTGGAGGAGCAGTGAGCCTCACAGAGAATCCTACAGGTTTGCAGTGATTGATGGTATCCGGTCCTGAAATGGTCCGAGCGATCGGACAATAGACAAGAGAAAGGAAACATATCGCCGGCATCCTGAGCAGACGCCGCATGCACAGACCACTTTCTTGAATGGTGCAACCTCATTAAAGCGTGCCATAGAACCCATTCAACGATGAAAGTGGTGATCGCCTCGAACTGGACAATAGAGATCCAGCGATGATAGACGCATTGCATGTGATATTGAGAAAATTGGACACGAATTGTATGGCACCTTTGTGAAAGAATGTCTTATACACTGAAAATACCATTGCTGATCCAATCAATAAGAACAGACTACTCTTGTTTGGTCGATCTCCAATCAGAAAGAAGTCAAGAACACTTGATATCATCTCTAAGGAAGAACTTTTCCATCTTTTCTAGACTATACATTGCAACACATATACGAGATGGAGACATCAGCGAGTTCTTTGCCCACCAGCATTATCAGAAATGGGCACGATAAGAACGGGAACAGAATCTAGCCTGGTACGTTACTTAAAGGATTTGCTACCTATGCAGGATAGTGTTCACATGCCCGATGTTAGCATTGTCATCCTTGATGGAACTGTTATCGTCGACATGCTTCGACCTGACCACGCCATGACACTAAATTACTATGCAACAGGAATAGTCCTCCTAGATGAGTACTACCATGGGAACTTAAATGCAGTTACACGAAATAGAAGGGAAGGCGAGTTTTCAGACGCGTGGGGCCATCCAGTGAAATTCCTCGAAACTGGCAGGAGTGTCTTCGAATTCATTACATCAAGATGGAGCTGCCCGCCTCCCTAGCGACACGTGCCACTGCCATTATCACCAACAAACAAGTAATTAGTACACATTACACTCGTGTGCTATGTATTCAGCCCCAAGATATATCTCCCTGCAATCTTGAAGAGTCTGATACATGAATTTCCCTCCATGTGCAAGATGCTATAAAACAAGGCTATAACAAGTCGATACGGATGTAGTTATTCTGGACTGACAACAGCACACTGCCTCAACATCTCAGAGCTGTGGCTTGCTCTTGTAACTGGTTATGGCGGTTTTATAGTATCAACCCCTAATATGTTTACAAGGGGAAATTGGTCTGAAACAGACCAGAGTAAGAGCAGTACATGGCGGGAATTACAAGCGTGTAGTGCATGTTGGTGACTTTCGTCACAACATTGTTTGCCATGGTGGCTAATTCTGATTGGTTAACAAAATTGAGCTGATTGTGCTCCTTCTGACCATTGGTCATTCTACATGCTAGTAGCCGTAGCGTTAACACCTAGCTTTCAGTGAAAAAATTTAAAAAATCTAAATTTTTCCCTAAAATTATAGCTTATATTTTGTGTTTTTGCCATCCATTATTGTGCGCTATCCCGAGTCCTGTTAGGCGTTTGAAGAAGTAGCTGTAACCCTCTCAGCTAGACCTTGCAAAATTTCCCACTATACTAAATTACGTGGGCGGTATGAGGAATACGTTTCCAAGAACTTTTACCTTTAAATGTTTTTAATGGGGTTTCGTGTCGGTTTTGAAGGTCGTACTTCTTCTGCGTTTGACTTTGTTCTGTAATGCAGCCGCAAGTATGAGTTTGCGGTTTGATAATAATAATAATAATAATAATAATAATAATAATAATAATAATAATAATAATAATAATAAAAATAATAATAATAATAATAATAATAACAATAATAATAATAATAATAATAATAATAATAATAATAATAATAATAATAATAATTTTACGGTTTTGAATGTTTATTATTCAACATTCTATGTATTGTATGTGTTGTCTAGGTGGGTAATATACGCACGGTTGGCGTAGCAGTGTTTACCATATTTAATGTTTATGTGATAGTGGAGGCCAAACAGTTTGGTTTATGTGGATATGTTATATAGAGGCATATGAATTACAATGGGCCCTGCCCATCCCTAGTTAAGGTCATCCCATGCTTCGCCCGTTTTAGGATCGATCTATCCCTGCACTCACTGAATTTCAATATCCACAAAACTAGACAGGTTAGCTCCTGAATATTTTGGAATTAAATTGACTTGGCGTTGTTGCTGCCTATGCACACGTGTTTATTAAATAGTACGAATAGGCAGCAACAGCGATCAGTCAAATGAGTTTCAACATATTCAACAACATAGATCTTATTAAACATTGGGATTTCACTTGCCACATTACGCTCAAATGTATGTTTCTGAAGCACGATTTCGCTTTATTTCTAAAAACGATTTCTAAAACGAATAATCTGTGGTTTTCTTTGTTTCATTGTAAATGACTGTATTGTCCTAGGGTTGAGTCATAGATGTTTCTTCTTACCGTGTTGTTTTGGCATTGAAATATACGACTTGCATTGTAGACATAGGGATATAGTGCCCTTCTATTGTAGACATAGGCAGTTTCTGCCCTTCTATTGTAGACATAGGAATATACTGCCCTTCTATTGTAGACATAGGAATATTCTGCCCTTCTATTGTAGACATAGGCATATACTGCCCTTCTATTGTAGACATAGGCATATTCTGCCCTTCTATTGTAGACATAGGCATATTCTGCCCTTCTATTGTAGACATAGGAATATTCTGCCCTTCTATTGTAGACATAGGCATATACTGCCCTTCTATTGTAGACATAGGCATATTCTGCCCTTCTATTGTAGACATAGGCATATTCTGCCCTTCTATTGTAGACATAGGCATATTCTGCCCTTCTATTGTAGACATAGGAATATACTGCCCTTCTATTGTAGACATAGGAATATACTGCCCTTCTATTGTAGACATAGGAATATACTGCCCTTCTATTGTAGACATAGGCATATTCTGCCCTTCTATTGTAGACATAGGCATATTCTGCCCTTCTATTGTAGACATTAGGAATATACTGCCCTTCTATTGTAGACATAGGAATATACTGCCCTTCTATTGTAGACATAGGAATATACTGCCCTTCCATAGTAGACATAGGAATATACTGCCCTTCCATTATAGACATAGCAATATACTGCACTTGCATTGTATATACAGCTCTTTCATTGCTATGAACAGGTTGCATCTTGTTTCGTAAAATCGAAGGTGATTTATTCTCCCCGGTGTATGATAATCCAGTAACCCAGTGGATGAATCCAGTTTTAGCTACGCCCCCCCCCCGCCCATCTCTAGCTAAACTCCAACCACTCTATGACTGCGTTTGGTAAAAGAATGCAAAAGCGGTTGGTTGGAATAAGGTTCATTTGAAAATTTTAAATTAACTACTCACTTCTTTCCAGCCCACCCCTCCCCCTCCAACTCATCCGCTGGGTAATGTCAGAATTAAGTTGGTAAATACTCAATGAATATAGTGCTACGAGGTAAACGATTATGGAATGTTATTTATGCTAAGAGGTCCAAAATCAGAATTTATGAAATTATTTAAACCAAATGCCTGAAAATAAAATTGTTAAGTTTCTAAACCTTTAGCGTCTTACATCGTGTATCTAAATGTAATGAAACGATATAAATCTTAGCATATGATTTCATTTCGTATAAATTAATAGAATTTTGTTAGTTGTCAAGTTGAATTAGGGACTCGTGTCTCTAATTCAATTTCGCAGCTTTAGAAATTAGATTAATTAGTACCTAGTCGAATCATCGTATGTTAAGATTTATTTCGTTTCCTTACATCTAGGCTAATAACTTAGGCCTCTAAAAGTAGAAAAAAATAAACAAATTTTTTTCTCCAAGGAAGTTAGTGTGAATATGCACCTTTAAGTGTGTGCACTTTATGACAGAGAATACTTGAATAGTATTCATTTTATGCTGAATTTGTAAACAAATAATCTATACTCCGATCCCTGGATTGTCATTATAGGGAATAAGAAGACAATTCTGTTGATATTCAACGTTGTATGGTATTATAAACAGAATAGGTAGGTCATGTATTTTTTTAGATCAATGAATTGTGTTGACGTCATAGTTTAGCTAGTTGTGTAAATTCTTCCTTTCACCCTATTATCGAAGTCGATTTTATATAGCCATCTACGTCTTTATATTAATTGGTGAGCCATGATCAGGACAACTGAAATTTCACTAGAAAGCTTAGTAAGAATTTTCAGAAGCATCTTGTAAGTAAAGTCTTATAAAATGCTAGCTTAATATAATCAGCATTGCGTCATTATGGTGAATTTGCTAAAAAGTTAACGACAGGCTCCAGAATCCATATGGCGGGGCCTACATGGTATAGAATGAATCTACACAACGCAATGCGTTTCAAGAAATATAATTGTAACCTATATTAATCAAATTTGAGTCGAAAGCTTCGTCTTTGAAAAGCGTGATACCTTATCAAAATGTGCATTCCTGACTGGGCGGTATGACGTCATAGGTTGAACGTATATCACTCTGTCATCCAAGCTATTACAAAAAATTCGAATTAAGATTTATATGCGCTTTCCGTCAGCGCTGTTAGTAATATAGACACCATATTTGCGAAAATGTTGAGCAATATTTAATAGCAAGATATGTGTCTGATTTCTATGATGACCCCTATTTTGATATTAACTTCTGATGGTGAGATTAATGAAGGACGCGATATAATAGACATAATATTAATAAAATTGCCGCTTTTGAAGTAACGCTTAACAGTGTGATTGCCACTGTAGTATAGTCAATCTAAAAATGACCTCGGCATGCCATCTTTCAGTGGATAGGTTTGGCAAATTGTGGTCTCTCGTGCCATGAAATTTGTAAAATGTCATGTTGCAATGATGAGGATTGGCAACATATCATTCTTCAATGGTCAGGAGTGGTAAGAAATCATGTTTCAGGGTGGAAATATCATTTTTCAGCACTAAGAATTGGTAAATTACTGTCCTGCAGTGCTTAGAATTGGCAACGGATCAACTTTCCTCACTCACAATTGGTGAATGTCATCTTTCAAGTGTTAGGTTTGGCAAATTGTGATTTCTCATGGCGTGAAATTTGTAAAATGTCATGCTGCAATGATGAGGATTGCCAACATATCATCCTTCAATGGTTAGAAGTGGTAAGAATCGACAACAGATCAGCTTTCCTGACTCACAATTGGTAAATGTCATCTTTCAGGGATTAGGTTTGGTAAAAGGTCATCTCTCATGGTATGAAATTTATAAAATGCCACGTTGCAATGATCAGGATTGGTACTATATCATCCTTCAGTATTCAGAAGTGGTAACAAATCATGTTTCAGGGTAGAAATATCATTTTTCAGCACTAAGAATAGGTAAATTACTATCTACAGTGCTTAGAATTGACAACAGATCAGCTTTCCTCACTCACAATTGGTAAATGTCATCTTTCTGGGATTAGGTTTGGAAAAATGTCATCTCTCATGGCATGAAATTTGTTAAATGCCATGTTGCAATGTTCAGGATTGGCAACATATCATCCTTCAGTATTCAGAAGTGGTAACAAATTATGTTTCAGAGTAGAAATATCATTTTTTTCAGCACTAGGAATTGGTAAATTATTGTCGTTTGTAAATTATTGTCTTTCAATGCTTAGAATTGACAACAGATACCACTCCAGGTACATTACATCTAAGTGAAAGTGTATCCGGGTATGTAAACGCCCATTAAATACAGTCATGGTTCAAATTGGATTTTAATTGTTATGCCATCTAGTGTTTGAATATGTTGTTCTGTGTGATCATAGACGTGCTGCACCAGTTCATGAGAAGGGGTCCATCGCCGCTTAATCAAATAAAACCCATGAACATTATAATATATAGAGCGCAGCGCTGAGACATTAGTGGTAATGGTGTTTGTTTTTGTAGCTTTCACATCAGCTAAAGACCGGGTAAGCTAGATATAAAATGTATAGCTTAAGATGTCATAATTGAAAAATAGATTAAATTCAGGCACACACATGTACACTCCAAGTTGCCTGCATTTATTTGAAGAAATGTATGTCTAGGTATATGTAAATACATTGCATTCGGTAAAAACGAGGATTGTATGTATTAATGAATAACATACCAAAAGTGTGTGGATTATCACCTACCACACCAAGCTAGGTTTACGTCATCATAGATTACTATATCATAGCATAATTTAATAATTTCATCTGAAGAAGAGGAAAATGACAAGAGGAAATGACATAAATCTTAGCACAGTATATCATTTTTAAGAATTCGCTTGTGATTCTCCTCGAGCAGAGAGGGGTCTAGGATACAAATAAAACGTAAGAAGAAAATTCGAAATCCGGTCGCACGGCAGATATTTGAACGCTCATAAAGCATAGATTTACACCTAACATAACACTAAATAACCATGCCAGTTTAAAAATAGGATATAGGCCAGGATAAAGGAAAAATAAGAGATTTAAATTCTCAAGCGGCGACCTTAAGGGAAATGTACGCGCTCATCAAATCAATGATAAGCGCGGCGCAATAGAATGCGGGTTATATATTTCCCACCGTCAGAATTGGGTAGATTTATTTTGGTCATTTGCCATTGTTTCTTCGCCATAAATCTACTGACAGAAATTAGGTTGAGATTTTGCCTGGGTGCACCTAAGAATTTTCTTAAATTGACTGGACTACCGGAGCAGATACTGCTCCGAATGTTTATTCTAGGTAGACATAATTCTAAATAGTTCTTACATACATTCCAAAACATTTCTAACTAGGTCTGCTTATAATTTCGTACTAGTCTCAGAACTTGAAATATTGCAGTTAATATAATTGATCTGTATCTCTATAATATTTAGGCCATCTTAACGAGTCGTTTCCTCTCCTAAAAATCTGAAAATGACGAAGTTATCCTAGATGTTTAACTGTGCGATAAATACCTTAAAGTAATGCTAATCTCATCTCAAATGTTGTATAGATTATGGTTTATAGATTCCATATCATTCATATCCTGTCACTTTCCCTTATCTGTATCACAATTATCTGCTTTGTAATATCGCGTAAATGTTGAACAGTCACCGCCATCATTTTCTCTCCTCAAACGATAGTGTGTGATGTCATGTAAGTGCCAATCCATTACATTATTTATTATGTAACACTTATCCCGTTGAATATTTCGAAACTAATTTGACTGGAAGTTGTTGTGGCAGCAACAACAACAACGTCCAGTCAAATTAGTTTCAAAATTTTCAACAGTGTACCTGGATAATTGCTTTTATCCAGCATTGCCCAGCAATAGCTGGCACCTCTATGACTGCAAGTATATACCAAGGCAGACAAGTTTTTTCTGATTGCCTGAAAAGTAAATCGTCACCGCCATCATATATCAACATTTAGCTATTAAAACCTGAATATCTTAGGTTGTCGGCATTATAAAAAGCTGAAATGCCAGGTGGATGGCAAATTCTAACACATGAATGGTTAGTGTACGATAAGGTGAGATTTCCTTTTTTCCATCATAATCCGTTCGACAGCCATACTAGTTATTGAGATAGCACCATCCAAATGCATATACCTCCGAAGTTTATTTAACCCTTTCAACATTAAAAGCAAAAACATCAACCAAATTTCCGATTTACTAAGCATTCTGTTGAGTATTTTGAAACTAATTTGACTGAGAGCAGTTGCGGCCTATGGCAGCAACACCTTCCTGTCAAATTAGTTTCAAAATATTCAACAGCTTTCCTGTATAGTTAACTTGATATTATCACTCTAGGAATTCAGGTTTCAAAAGGCTAAGTAAGAGTCATGATCACGTTTAATATCATGATGTGATTCGACCTATGACGTCATAGGTTGAATTAGCTGGCAGATATTTATAAGGGCATCGCGGTTTTTCACACGATTTTACTAAGATTTAAAGATAAATGTCACAGGAAGTTCTTGCACAATATGTGTTGACCCCTCTTGGGATCTCCTTTAAAGAGTACATTTGTTATCTTCTATTCTTATCATAACATTATGACAAAATAGTCAACTAAATTTTGGAATCAATCGTCTATGAATAAAATCGCATTCTTAATTTCAATTAACACATTGTTTGACATTAGCTGGCAGGGCGATCTTCAAAGACTAAGAGATAAGGATTTTATCCCTCATCATCATGATATTTACGTCTGGAGATGCAGTAAATTCCATTTGAGAGCATCTAGATATCATATTTACTGGGTGTGATGTGATAGTTGGGTGTGGAGGGTTTACTTAGGGGATTGTGTACGGGTTGCACAGCCGGTCGAATAAACTGGCTACCCCTCGGTCATCTTGGATCTCGAAAAATCGAAGAATGCAGGTTTCCTAGATATAGACTAGATTCAATCCATTGGCCCAAACAAGGCTGTATGCCCAATATGGCGCTTTAAATCCGCTCTGTTAACGATAAAGTCACTAAGCCACCTGACTATTTACTTACTTGACTACGAGCCGTCTTGCTTCTTCATCTGAGTAGATACTATGCTTCGCTAGAACTCTAACAAACAACTAAACGTACACAACTCCGTATCATCGACTTAAAATGATAACTGTCTTCACGCTTCAGTTAGTGCGTTTTCTGTTATCAATAAAAAAAATAATGTCCAGCCTCTCTAGGATTACAGGAGATAAAAACAAGTTAAACTACTCCCCCCAGCCCCTCGCCCCACCCCAGTCCCTCTATAACAGCAAATCTACTCAAGGACGGCTAGCATTTTATTGTTGACACGTTTTAATTTGTTGACACGTTTTAATCGTATTCCAAGGTGACTTGTTTCAAGCCAGCTAAATTTGCAATCTGTTAAATATTTTGAGGAAGTACAATTTGATGAAAGTTTGTTTCTGTTGATGGCAACAACACCGACAAAAATGACGACGACGACGACGACGACGACGACGACGGTCAATAAGTTTTTTTCACAATAATCAGCACTATCATAGTCTTCAGCACAGTATTCAGCAAGCAGAGTGAGATACTCGTGTTGTTGGAGTAAACCCTTGGAACACTGTTTTCCCATAATTCCACTCTCAAAACATTAAAGCTGTTGAATAATTTGAAACTAATTTGACAGGAAGCTGTTGCTGCTATAGGATTAGTTTCAAAATATTCAAAAGACTATTTGTTCAATCGTAAAATATGTTGGTGTCTTAAGCTGTCCGGTTCAAATGGTTAATAGTAACTTAATATAAAATAAGGACGTATTTATACGTACACCTCCCACGAGAGTCCAGATGTCCAGATAAACTGAATTATTTATATGATCACAATATACGAAGAAAGTAATAAAAAATCTTGCCTAGAAATGTACTAATGTTTGTTTATAATATGTGCGCTTCAGCTTTTGATTAAACGGCAAATTAATAACAAAATCTCATGTATTTTATACATTTTAGTCACGCCGCATATCTACCTATTCAGCTAGCATTGCATCAAGTTCTACACTTCATCAAACATACCGGTCACAGCTCGCTGTCAGATGGTTTGATAACTGTCATTAGCTCACGGCTGAAAATTCACTTGGATTCAACCGCACAGCGTTTAAGGTCACAGTAGAAAATATCCCAGTTATGGATCTGCGGCTATTATTATCATAATTACATAACCCTGCCTGGTACACTTGTTTTGAGCTGCACGTAGCAGTCTGTCTGTCTGTCTGTCTGTCTGTCTGTCTGTCTGTCTGTCTGTCTGTCTGTCTGTCTGTCTGTCTGTCTGTCTGTCTGTCTGTCTGTCTGTCTGTCTGTCTGTCTGTCTGTCTGTCTGTCTGTCTGTCTGTCTGTCTGTCTGTCTGTCTGTCTGTCTGTCTGTCTGTCTGTCTGTCTGTCTGTCTGTCTGTCTGTCTGTCTGTCTGTCTGTCTGTCTGTCTGTCTGTCTGTCTGTCTGTCTGTCTGTCTGTCTGTCTGTCTGTCTGTCTGTCTGTCTGTCTGTCGGCCGGTCGGATGGTCGGTCAGTCGGTCGGCTGGTCGATTGGTCGGTCGGTCACAAAAGCGTATTTGTCAAGAACTCTTATTCGACTGGCGATATATTGACTAGATTTGGTTGAAAGATTGCACGAAGTTCCCGAAGAAGTCTGATAAATTTGGGCCCAACAGATTGAAGGTCAAGATCACGGCAACATGATTAATTAAATATCATTATTTTAAAACTAATTTGTCTATAACTCTGGTTGTTTTTGGACATATCGTGACCAACCTTGGGTCGAAGACTACCCGTCCTGTGCCGACGAAGTGTGGATACATTTGGGAGACAAAAGGTCAAATACTATGGTCATAGTGACATAATTAAAAATTCTTCCAAACGCGAATAACGCAAGTAAATGTAACGTGCCTATTTACATACATAGAGCAGTCGTTGTCTATATATTATGTTGAATATTTTTAATGTTAATGGATGCGATATAAATGGAATTGCTATGTAACATAAAGAAAAGAAGCAAATACTCAGTGTTATATCTTAGGACTTTGGTTTTCAATGAGCGAATCATAGGTGAAAAGCACATCACTTACCACAAGTAATTTTGATAATATCGTTAGACATTTCCAAAATCCCTTCAAGCAACGCGTTCCGCACTTTCATAGAAGTAGAATCATGTATGAGATCAACCACGTATAGGCATATAGCAATGTGTGTGCGACTATAACACGCCTAATCATTAGTTTGTTGGACACAAATGGCCTTATGTAATTCCGTGGGACTTTTCCGTAAATTTATGGCACCACACATTTTTGGAGCCGTCATATATTCCTGAAAGTGAAAAGATTTGGTGCCAGTTTTTCTTTTGTGTTTTAGACCCATTTTCACAAAATATTTGACACATCGTGTACGGTATGCAAAATCTGGAGAAGTTTGGCTACTGTGATGGCTACTGTGATGGAAGTATGGCATGCTGCCATTCAAAATGCTCTTCATTAAGAATTATGCAACAATATCATATTCATAAATTTATAAATAAAAGCAACATTTCTAGTAGGAATTTTTTACATTATATATATATAACTGTTAATTTGAATGGGAAACAAATTCAATATAATACTGGGAACATGCATTTTCTAAAACAGATATGATTATGTGTATTCATTCGCCTTTCCAGAATATCCATCTATCAATCTTACATAATCAGCTAAGCGGTGTGTAGGATGACGTCATAAACATTACGCCATAACTGATTCTATACGGCCCGTCTTTAACTTTTAATAGTCCGACACGTTGTACGAATTGTATGTCTCTACTATTTAATCAACATGGTGTTAGATATTTTGAAACTAATTTAACTGGACTCTGTGGCTGCCATATGCAGAAACAGCGCCCAGGCAAATTGGTTCCAAAATATCCAATATCTTACCTGTATAACTTTCTGGAAATCGATAGTCAGGGAGGTCAGAGATCGATCGATCCCAATACGAGCGAGGTGTGCGTGGAGCTTAGCTAGAGATGGGCGAGCCATGGCTAAAATGGCAAGGTCCATTATCTTCATCACTACCATTGTCATCACTTTGCACATTTATCCTGCTATCAATATTCTTGCATTAATCATTTGCTGCTTCACAGCTGCACATCTCTCAAGCAAGAATATGATGAACATATGTATGCACTACAGTTGCTCTTCTACTAATGCCACGATATATCTTTTAGTGGTGACTTTAAATCACTGATTATTGGGATATAATTATTCCAGTGCAGCTGCCAACCACATAGAGTAGGTGATGGTAAATCTGGATGGGCTTGATCATTGAGATACTACATCATAGTCTGGTAATGTGTTTGCGATAGGTCATCGCAAAAAGCATGTGATGTGGGTGGCAACTACTCTGCTTCAGATCGCACCTTCTTAAAGAGCATCCATCTCAAATGGTCAATGTCAATTATCTTTGTCCCTGGTACATACATCCGGCACACATACATCTCAAGAGATGCCTTGATTTGTGAAGGTTGTAACGCATTACCAAGTTGTTGGACTTGCGACGGGTATTCCAGCAGCTAATCTGGCCTTCACCAGAAAATTGGCCAACTCTGTCACAGTCTTACAGATATGGAAGCCAGGTAAAGCAGTAATAAAATACTCATCTAAAACCATCATATATTGGCTTCAGTCTTATGGTATAACATTTCACTGATGACCCAGTATTAAAGCCATGTTTCCATAGTAAGCTGTCTAAAATCATACAACGCCAGTATGAATATATCTGTTTCTGGAGACATGATATGTATGGTACGTCTGCGTCTTGCAGCATTTAATGCATGCAAAAATATCAGTGTACCTGCCTCTTTTTGCTCTGTGGATAGGTGTGTTAGAACATATTCGTGTGCTATAGCACAGATACGTGTTGCACTACATGATTGTATCTTTACCATCGAAATGGCCCACAGTTTTTCTAAGCTAATTATAGAGTCAGACTATGCTTTGTTTTCTTGCTGTCTAAGAATTGCTTCAAGCTGTCTTCTGTTGAATTTGAATCCTTACACATGTAATGTCTGTCATTAGCTTTCTTGCTCGCTCGACGATTTCGAGTTTTTTGCCTTAATGTGACACCAGTATCATGATGATCAAATATAACACGAGTCACGTCATATCCTTTTCTGCATTTGGATGGATTTTCCTGGAAAATAGCAACTCCATCCATGATAAGAACTTTCTCTGGTTCAGGAGAAATCTGGATTGTATCCATTGTGTCAGCTTCAAATCCATCTACCATTGTCCTGTCTTCACCCACTCGGCCAATAACATCTATATAAACCGTAGACTCCATTGAAACCTATTGCAGAAAACTCGTCACTCTGCTATTCTTTTAATAAGAACGTTCTGTTCCACCGCTTTCGAATAAGGAACGTGACACATTTGAACATTCTAATCTGCCAACTGCGTCTTAGATGTCAGTATGTGGCTGTGAACGAGCTACAATAATCATCCTGGCAAATAGAGAATGGTTTTCCTTTATTATTGGCGAAAGTTAAAATTTTCGCCAATGTATGAATTGGTTCCATTTGTCCGTTTGTCTGTTTGTCCGTTGGTCTGTTTGTCTGTCGGCGTCCAATTCTGGTTTAGGTTTTTGTTTATGTAAACTTAGGCTTATATCCCAGCATTGGTTCTCCCGATTGGGACCACACATGTACGCATGCTTCCGTATATCGAAGGGATTCAGCACATGGAATTTGAGGTCATGAGGTTAAAGGCCAATGTCACTGTGATGCGGGAACCTTGAAATTCTGTTTTAGGTTAAATCTTTAGCTTAGCTCAACATAGCATCCTAAATCTCCCGATTGGTTCATCCGATTGGGACCAGACTTGGATGCATGCTTCCCTATATCGACAAGGTGGAGCATAGTATGATGGATGACATGAGGTCAAGGTCACTGTGAAGTGGGAACTTGGTATAAAACTCTTTTATTTTAAGTTTTTGTTTAGCTCAACATATCATCCTAGAGCTCCTGATTAGTTCATCTGATTAGGACCAGACTTGGATACATGCTTCCCTATATCGATGAGATTGAGCATTGTCTTATGGAGGTCATGAGGTCAATGTAACTGTCAAGTGGGAACTTGTCTGTCTGTCTGTTTGTCGGCGTCCAATCTCAGTTGAGCTAATATATTGGTGTGGATTCACCCTATTCAGACTACATTTGGACACATGCTTCCTTAGCTCAATGGGATTGAGCCCAATGATATTGAGATGAGGATGTCAAAAGTTCAAGGTCAATGTGACCTTGATATAAAACCCTACTTTTCACGGTTAAGTTTCGCATTTAGCTCAACATATCGTCGTATATCTCAGGATTGGTTCACCATACTTGAATTTAACAAGGTGACTTGCTTACTTATATGAAGTGCGTATTTGAATAATGATATTGAGGTCAGAGGTCAAGGTCATTGTAACATTTGTCTAAAATGCAGACCGTAACAGTTTGGTTCTGCTTAGCTCGTCTGGCCTTTATTTCAGAATTGGCCAAATTATTGGAGCTACACATCGTCATATAGTTACCTCAACCAGAATGAGCAGCACAGACATTAAGATTTTTTAGGCCACAGTCATTGTGATCTTGATACAAATCTAGATTTGCATTTTGAAGTGCGAAATTCCAAAACTTTCGCCAATATCCCGTCAGTGTAATACGAATGTCTTGTTTCAACTGGTTTCTTGTCCAGGTTCAAGCGAACTATTTTTCCGGCATCAGTCGATGTCTTCAGATTTAGCTTAGCCATTATGTGCCATAGAATTTCATCTCCATTAATACGCTCTGAAACAAACTTCGTGAATGTTTCTGCGCCAACTGTATCACGTCACAGAATGCCACATGCCACTTCGTCCTAAGTGATAGATTTTGTGACGAAGTTCATCAGTTCTCGTGTTTCAATCTTGAATTTGCTGTTTACATCAACAACTGCATGGAGATGCTTGATGTTGTTTTCCTGACTTCTAGTTCCTTATCCTATGTCTGGGGATGATGTGATCTTTTAGTTCTGGTAATACAAGTCATGTTTTCTACCTCAAGGGACAGCCTTGCTAGCTCTGGAGCTACAACGAAGAAACAGGCCAGTGTTGCTGGGTTCTTTAACTGCTATGCAAATTTTCCTGACAGCATCGTAGTGAGAAACTTCGTGGAGATCTTCATGTGACGTTTCCAAGCATCTGTCTTTGTTAAGCTTTGATGAGCACGAGCGTGTACATCTAGAGTATGTGATGTCTGGACTACTATTTGCTCCATCTTCAGGCCTCATTTTCTGAGTTTATGAGAGCACGGAAACTGCGTCTTTGTTTATGCAACCATACTCATGTCAGAGATTTTCATGCGCAATTCTATGCTTATGAACTGTTTCATGGAAACATTGTCTGTGCCACGAAGCCTCAGCATGGAAAGGTTGATTTGCATTGGCATCGTGTAAACTTTTGTGTACAAAGATTGTTGTACCATAGCTTGCACGCAATAGTATACAATATATTCTGATAGGATCCAACCCGTGATGCATTAAGAACACACCCCATCCCACCCACCCACCCACCCACTCACCCACCCACCCACCCACCCCACCCCAAGTATCCTGGCATACGGTAGATAATTTAAAGCCAGTTTTGTTGTCAGTATTATCTATTTGCTAGGTAGCACACATCTCCATCATGGTAGTTAGTAGTTCATGGTTAATGAATCTAGACTACGTCTACAGCACTAAGTAAGGACAAAGAATAGATACAGATTAGTGCAAAGAAAACTGATCTTAGTAAAGTTAATTTATCTGAACTTTATAGGATGATCATATATTTAGCACAATCTGAGCGTCATTCGTTTATTTGGTCAAGACTTAATATGTGAAAACGTACGTCCCATACGGACTTAAGACCACCCATCTTAAATATCCATCATCCTTTGGCCTTAATACCAGTTTACAATAGCAAATGAATTACAATAATCAGAAGACAGTCTTTAGTGATTTTATTATTGTCCATACGGTGGCTGTTATGAACAGTTTTAACCGCAATTTTACAGTATTCATATAAAAGGCATATCGGAAATTGTAAAATTAGTTCAGAATCTCATAAAAATAAAATAGCCCAGTAGAACTTTCCATGGCGGGAATTTTGAATGGCAGAAATAAATATATACACCTGTGCAAAAGTTAAGCACCAGCAAAAACAATAGAACGTAGAAACATGATGGTACAACTAGGCTGCCATACTTTTTGTCCCCGCGTTAGCTGACATAATTCCAAGTACGAAATGCACATGCATGCATGACTTCACGCCGCTTGATGTCCGTGCGTGGCGGGAAACAGCACACGTGTTCAGTTATGTAAAAGTCCAGTTTGAGCTGTAGAACATTACATACAGATTTAGGCGACAAGATTAGGAATTTTGTGTTCATGACCGTGGTTTATTTGTAAAGAGAGAATTAGCTCTTGATTGTGAACCGCTATGGCAAGACGAAGGTTAAGTGATCGTGTGAAATGGCAAATCATAGGCATGCATACCACTGGTATGTCATGCAGAGAGATTGGCAGACAGCTGAACATTAACCATACTGTAATCAGTCGTTTGATTGCAAAACATGGGCAAACTAACGAGGTGAAGGACAGGCCTAGATCTAGAAGCCCGAAGAAGACTACTGCCCGTGATGATCGAGCCCTAGTACGCCTTGTTAGGAGATCTCCATTCACCAACAGCAGAGTGCTCAGCCAGCAATGGGAAACGCGCAATAGAGTGTCAATGTCTACCGTCAAAAGGAGACTGTATGCTGCTGGCATGAAAGCTAGATGACCTGTCAGACGTCCTCTCCTCACTGCACACCACAAAGAGGAGCGTCTGAGGTGGTGCAACGAAAGAAGACACTGGAACATGAGATCCTGGAGACGGGTACACTGGTCCGATGAAAGTCGGTTCCTGCTTCATGCCACAGATGGTCGAACTCGTGTATGGAGGTCCAGACGCACGGCGTACGACCAACGTAACATCATGGAAGAAGTTCCATTTGGTGGAGGTTCCGTTATGATATGGGGGTGCATCTCATTTGATTGTAAGCTGGATCTGTTGACTGTACCTGGAACACTAAATGGACAAAGATATCAAGATTCCATACTGGATAGAGTTGTGGTCCCTCATTTTGTAAATCATGCACCTGGAACCCACCCTATATTCATGGATGACAACGACCGACCACATCGTGCTAGAGCTGTGCATGAATACCTCCGCCAGAATGCCATCGAAACCCTACCATGGCCAGCAAGGAGCCCTGACATGAACCCTATTGAGCATATCTGGGACATTCTGGGAAACATGGTGAGAAGGAGGGATCCTCATGTGCAGAACCTACAGGAATTAACAGACGCACTCCATCTTGAATGGCAACGAATACCACAATGGCGTATCAGTCGGTTGGTGACCAGCATGAGACGTCGTGTCCAGGCCGTCATCCAGGCACAAGGTGGATATACCCGGTATTAATAATGACAGTCTCAAACTCGTGCACAGATGTTAAACTTCGTTTTCAGACACCATTAATGACAATCTAGCCACGTGTGTCAACTGTAGGGAAATAGTTGTCAGTTGTGTCAACGTAACCATATTCAGGCCTCGTTTTCAAGTTCAAACAAAAACATACAATGTTTCCCCACCATCATAATCAGCATTCCTCTAGTTGCATTATTACCTCTTGCACTAAGATGGATGGGTACATAAATGTTTATGCTATTGCTTTCTTCATAGCACATGAATATACCCTCGCATGTGCGTAAAAATAGGGTGGTGCTTAACTTTTGCACAGGTGTATATTTGCCATGAAAAGTACTCCTGTTTTTAAATGGTTCCTTCTGTACCTATGCGCGTCATTTATTTTTGCCCAAAAATAGGCCAAACAATTAAAAGAAAGACTAGCACCCAAATTTTTCACTTTTAGGAAAAGATAAGGTGCCATAAATTTAGAGAAAAATTCCACGGAGCCAGAAATCCTGACATAGTGCCGCGTACTAACAAGGTCTTTGGCTAATTAAACAAGGACAAATTTGTCTAATACCCGTGTCGTTGATATATCTTTCAGTCGGGCTGCCGTAAGGTCAAACGCGTCTATTTTGCAAATTGTGTTGCTGAAAGCTGTTACTGTTGCGTTTTAATTTTTGACAATAAAACTGGTATACGTCTTTGGCGCCCCACATATACGCATCGACCCAAGTTCTGAAAGGATAGCTCCATTAGAGTTAGTGAAAAATACTTTTAAAATGTCTATTTTGAATACAATCTTGCTGAAAGCCGTTGCTGTTGCGATTTAGCCTTTGTTTAATCGTAAAGTATGTTGATGTTTCCACGCAAATTTGGAGAAGATTGCCACAGTAGAACCAGAGTTATTTAAGAATGCGTAAAATGTATATTTTGTAAACTGTTGCTAAATTCTATTGCTGTTGCGTTTTAGACTTCAACATTGGCACACGTGCTCGGGATTACACGGCCGCTTTCCACCCAAGTTTGGAGAAGATTGCCACAGTAGAACCAGAGTTATTTAAGAATGCGTTCAAATGTATATTTTGAAAGCTGTTACTAAAAGCTGTTGCTGTTGGGTTTTAGACCCAAAAAGTAGCAAATCTGTTCGGGACCCCATGGGCACACTTCCCTCTAACTTTCCAAAGCTATAACAATATAAAAACCAGAGTTCTGCAAAGGTCTCTTAAGAACAACCAGAAGAAGAAGAAGTACTCCATGATCGCAAATACCCTTGCGTCTATTGACGCCCGTAAATACTACCCATTCTCCTTTGCGGGCCCTAGGCGACTGACTCGCTTGCCTACCCATAAGACATGCTCTAGTGACTGGATGTATTAGAAGAGTGTTCGATTGATCACACGGATGGCAGCTCAGTAAATTGCAATGCCCCTCTAGTTAGTTAGTTAGTTAGTTAGTTAGTTAGTTAGTTAGTTAGTTAGTTAGTTAGTTAGTTAGTTAATCAATTAATTAGTTAGTTGGATGGTTGGTTGGTTATTTAGTTACTTAGTTACTGAGTTAGTTGGTTGGTTGGTTGGTTGGTTGGTTGGTTAATTAACTGGCTGGTTGGTTGTTTAGTTAGTTAGTTAGTTAATCGGTTAGTTGTTCGTTCATTCGCTCGCTCGCTCGTCCGTCCCTCCGTTCGTTCGTTCGTTCGTTCGTTCGTTCGTTCGTTCGTTCGTTAGTTAGTTCGCTCGTTATTCAGTCACAAAATCGTATTCGGGCTGTCGTTTCAAGAGTCTCTCGTATAAGGCTTACAGTGGTCAAACTTAGTGTATGTATACGTTTGTTTGTTCGTTCGTGTGACTGAAGAAAAAACGAGCGAACGGGCGAGCGAGCGAGCGAGCGAGCGAGCGAGCGAGCGAACGAACGAACAAACAAACGACTAACTGCCCAACTGACTAACTGACTAACTGACTAACTTACTAACTGATATATTATATTGTGCTTTATAAGTTTATATTTACGTGTGCCATGTAGTTGCGAAAACATGGTTAATTTCATTACCGGAGATAAAACGATGTCGATAGACACTCGGTAGCTACAGGCGAAGCGTGAAAAGCAGGTCACACAGACAAACATTTGTCACGCTACATACGTTAAGCTTACAATGTATGCATACACTAAGTTTGACCACTCTAAGCCTTATACGAGAGACTCATTCGCGCTATATCCCGCAAACCGTTGTGTGGAATTCAAGTAAAAAAGTTATGTGTGAGTTACTCATATGATCACGGTGTGCAAGACAAGATTTACACTAGGCGCCGGTGGAGGTGTAAGGGTCGTGGTGGGGTGTGTGGGTGGAAGTCAAATTTGGCGGGATTAAACCAAATTTGGTATGTTAGTTACCCACATGATTGAGGACTGTGAGAAAATGTTTTCATTATGCTCCATCCCAGGTGTGTCTATCTGTATATCTGATGGAAGAGTAATTTGCCATTTTTGATAAAGCTGCCAGGGTTGCAACTATCTTCTCGCCCCTGTTTCATTAGAACTCATGAAACACCATACCTTATGGGACTGCAAAATGTGTGTCTCAGCATCAGTAACATCATCTTTCCGCTACTATGCATTCAATAATGACAAATGCGATTTAATCCTCATAAATATAACTGCTACACTACCGTCTACAATTCACCTTTCCAGAGTATCCACCCATCATCTGACCTCGTATTCACCAAATCTCAAATACTCCGACACGTTGTATGAATTGTATGTCTTTGTAATTCTTTGCTATTTAAGAAACATGCTGTTGAATATTTTGAAACTAATTTGACCGGGTGCTTTTGCTGCCTTAGGCAGCAACAGCGCCCAGTCAAATTAGTTTCAAAATATTCAACAGCCTACCTGTATAGTTTTCTTGAGATCGATAGTCAGGAAGTTCAGAGATCGGTCGATCCGAACACGAGGGAGGTGTGGGTGGAGCTTAGCTAGAGATGGGCGGGGTATATCTAAAAATGGAAAGGTCCATTGCGGAATAGCATTACTATTGCGAAAGACAGAATTCCATTCACCTAAATGTTTTAATGAGACAGTTTTATACTGTAAACACGAAAGATACATGTAATTCACCCTACATGTAACATAGTTTACAGGAGCCCTTACAAGATACTTTCTGAGTACACCACTGCCATGACTGCTATTAAACATATATGAAAATGACATGTCACGCAACTTAAATACATTTTCAGGGAAGATTCACATGGCAGAAAACAATTACCCAGAAATAGGTCTAAATTATTAACTAGGTTTCTGAGTATGCATTTTGACAAGTTTTATTTTGCTATGCAGCATACTCTACTTTGGCAATCATATTGTTATATTTAGGTGATTTAAGCACTGGGATCTACATTCAGTAGTGAATATCTGGACCAAATTGAAGAGGAAATCAGGTTTTAATGATTTGTCTGACAATGCATTTCAGTAAGCTTTAATTAGATAGGCGAACTGCCAGTGTTTTACTGATAATTTAGAAACGTATAGCAAAAAAGATGAGTTGACATAAAAATAACATTTACTGACGTCAACATTTCTTTTGCATGATGATATAATTCTAGAGTTTTAATATGTTGTCTACTGGTCATTGGTCTTTACATTACACAAGAAATAATTTGTGTGGGAATTTGTTTTAGGTTACAGTATTCTTTGTGACTATATCTACTCTACCACCCTTGCATTAACTCTACTGGCATTATTAATGGCCACAATCAGCCTATGTTTATAATCGGTCCAGCTACCAATGACCGCGGAAATGGTAAACCCTCTTGTGTCAAGTTAATCCTTTATTGGCAAAGGCGGCCAAAGCAGCATCTGATGGTGAAGGCCGAGGCATGCCAAGACTATTTTCGAAAATTTGGCGGTGGAATCAACAGTAGTAAATTAAAAAGCTTTCTCCTGCCCTGTAAAGGAATGCTGATAAAGCAAAGATTTTCTTTGTCATAACCGCTTTAATAGTCTAGCTTGCCAATAATCCGTTTACAATGCTCTTGGGAAACCGGTACCGCTTTAATAGTCAGACCCGCCAAAATCCCTTTACTGTGCTCTGGGGATATCTTCATTTGCTGGTCAAGAGAAAGCTACTTTTGTAAATTCCCTTTGGGGGGATTTACACAAATAAACTCTCGGCCTGCAAAAATTTCCTTTAAATGTTTTGATGTTAATTGATTTAAGTTGCATTTTGAATGCCTTGAGGCTCTGTTGACACAAGATGGGGCCAATGTGCAGCAGGAACTGAATATTACTTGCTACAATGTGCATTCTTAATTATTATGTTGCGGACAAGAGCCTAGTCGGTGCACATCTTATCTCGGAACCTTGGACATGCTAGGACACATTTCAATCCATTGCATAAGCATTGCTTGGTGCCACACGGATTCATTGTTGTCGCTTTACATGTGCAACCAATGAAGTTTAGTACCTTCGATGGTACAGCATCAACATCCGTCATTTTTGATCATAAAGAGTCATTTCCTCTTTCCATCACCAATCGGGTTTGTCAAGTTCATCATTGCTAAGACTTAGCCATCTGACAACATGGAGGTGAACGCATAGGCTGTGGAAATAAGCTGCACGCTCATTTGGTGGAAGTCATTGTGTCTCTATCTTACTCACTTTCGCTACCATCGGCATGCATCAGGCATATCTCCGAAGAAGGTCCTGCACATCTCTGGCCTCAGCCATTGGCTTCAGAAAATTAGTCTTGCCGTCGCCGTGTGTTGTAGAGTTGAAGCGCTCTCACTCCCAGCAAGAATGAGCAGAATACGCTTCTGTATCTCTGCTGGTACTACCTCAACAGCTTCGTTGAAAGTGTATAATTGCCTACATTTCGATCGTTTCGCTTCCTTCCTTAAGAAAATGTATGCCAGTTTATCGTCCCAATGAGACAACAACATTGTGTAGGTTTCAGTATTCTCAGAAACAATTATGACTGGCTGGCCATTACTGGCTTAGTCCATTGCTGTTATTACTATTAGTGCATCTGCGTCTCTGTCCCTCTGAGCCGTGCCTGTATCTGTAACCAATCACCAACAGAGATATTGTCTAGATTAACCGGCAACCGTTCTCAAAGTCATCGATTGAACGTCCATCATAATACCCATCAAACACAATGCAGCTCATTTTGCCATCTTATATAGTGTAGCAGCCAGCCACCATTTAACACAAGCAGGCTATGGTTGGGTAGTAGGGCTTAGCTACGTCGATGTTTGTCAAAATTTTCTAGTTTGCTCTGGCCAGTTGTGATGTATCCACCGTCTTCATGGGGTGGGGGTTGAATAAAGAGATATGAACTACGACCATTTTGTGTCCAAAGTAAAGAAGAATATTTTCGTCCTCTCTTTGCGCTAGTACGGTATATAACATAAATTGATGGATTAATTCGCATAGTTTGTTTATCGAGCTTGATGCCAGGTTTGAGATCATCGATTGTGCATACGATCTGAGACCTCTTCATGGATCTTTCCCTTACAGATGTATCACCAATGCTCTTTTGTGTCTCTTCAGCGAGATTCTCAGTTTCGCCACAGTTGATGCCATCCTCTTTGCGTGCAGTCAAACCACTGACCAGAAATAACAGTTGCAAAACATTGCTATCGAACAGTTCATGAACTTGAAACCAGTCCATCTCTCTCATAGCTCTCGAATTATGCTTGCGTTTTAGCTCTCCCCATGTCGACATCTGAATCGCTCGTAAGGGGTATCTTCCCAGTCAGTGGTACACAGTGCAGACCTACTGATGCATCATGCTTTCCGGCAGGTCTCTTCCTCTTGTCAGGCCATCACAGCGATGCAGTGACCTCATCAAAATATGTTCCATTATTTCAGTCCACAGTCCAGTCCATGAACGAGCATTCCTTCACACAGTACTGTACGTAGCATTCCTCAACGAATTTTCTATGCATTCATGGGTGAGAAGTAGGTAGTTTCTGCATTTCCTGAGATACAGTCCGACTCTTTTAGCATAGTGTATTTGTCTGGCAAGTAGGTTGAGAAACTTGCTCATAAAAATAAGATGATTCTAAGATGATTCTTCCACACCCAGAGCGGCCGAGCCTTTCAGAGCTGATAAAATCATTTATGGCGTTGATGATTTTTCAACCGTTAACCAGTGACACTCGCATTTGCCGCTGATAAATGTGCGATCAATTTGAAGGAAAGTTGTTGCTGTTATATCCAGCAACAACTTTCATTCAAATTGTTATATACGTATCAAGCCTAATACGTTTCAACTCTATGGTAGAAAATACGCAATTAAAATCGAGCTGCTTTGCACACGATATCCGCTGTCGAGGTAGTTTTTCTCAGCAGTGCAAATACTATCATTAGCTTTACAGCAATGGTGTTATACTGCGCATTGCCCTAGGGCGAGGACAATATACTCCGAAATAATGGCGACAGAGAATTTCAAACTAAAATGTCGGCTCCAAAGAAAACGATTGTCATTAAATTTTCCTAAATGTTTCCTAATGTAATTACTTCAGGACAACTTTTAAAAACCCGTAAAACAACTGCAAACATATTTGCTGTCAAACGAGGAAGGATTCGTGGTGTTAGACGTTCGGTTTGATAGGAAAATAACTTTAAAACCCCATTTTATACTACCCATAGTCCATTATAATTCACTCCAAAAAGCCGAAAGTAATCTTTAACTTCAAACAATCCTCCAAAAGGAACTGATGGGCATTCTGGGTACATTTACGCGTCAAATGGCATTCAAAAGCTTTAAGTTGAAATATTATCCAGGTTGACCAACCATACTGGCTCCTACAACTAGACTATATGTCGAAGCGTTCCCTGGGTGTATAACGCCCACCGACAAACAGCACGAGTTAAAAGGCATCTGCATACTAAGCATTTAAATTTAGTCTCATTGCTTATTCTTATCTAAATGCTATTTATTTGCTTGCTGGAATAGTACATGGTGCAAAGTATACAGAATACAGTTATATTTAGAAAAGACTTTGAATTTTTTATTATATAAATGTGAAACTAAAATAGGCCTATGTGATTGTGTTAACTCGTGGCATGGCTCGTACGATATTCCCCAGGACAATGTCAATAAGGTGACGTTAACAGACAGGGTTTGTACTCATTTTCCAATGTTACATTCAGTCACTGTTCCTTGAGTTTCCACATTCAAAATTACAAAATTCCATGAGAACCATGCATGGCTTAGAGGATCACGTGTAATGGAATAATAATGATAGGATTTCATGGCAAGTGTCTATTTCTCTGAGCATGGCGGATTACCCTTACGATACCCTTACGAAATGCAATAAATATCAGCTACCTGGACATTCTGCTTTCATTCAACAGTTTTCGTTCCGTCTACCTGGCTGCCTGCCTGCCCACCCGCCCATCCGTCCGTCCGTCCGTCCATCCATCCGTATGTCCGTCTGTCTATCTGTCTAATGTTTTGACTTTCCTGACAAAACCGTTTACATTGCAAGTAAAGTCGCACGTGTTTATTATTGAAAGACACAGTGGTTCAACGCATTGTTGACTTCCATGTTGAACATGACATCAAAGTGGAAGATTGTCGCAGCTAGTTTTATGGCAATTTCAGTAATATGAGCGGTGGATTGAGCGGGGAGTTTAGGAGTTGACTATGCTCACAGAAAATGGTCACGTGCCACACACTTGTTGAATTTAGTGGAACAACACATTGCAGTGTGTTCCCAAAATGCTGTAAATGTCTTTGAATCTCCAATATGTGTTTCTCTCTGCATCAACATCGCGATGAACACTTGATGCAATGGCTTTATTCGAGCGGAAGCTAGCAACTTTGAAAAGAATGCCTGACACTATATAGTCATGTCGCGTTGGTGTCATAAAGACTTTGCTGATTGGGTAGTGTAACGTTCTTTAGAAAGGCTTACTGAAGATGCTAAGCAAAGGACTACTTGTCATCAAGAAAGTCCGAGGTTGACATTCAGTTATTACCAAACTAGAAACATGAGTTCTGACGATACTGTAACATAACATAATGCTTTACAAATTTGCCAGATGTGTATGCATAAATAGTAATGGGGTATAATAGATGCCATGTTTTATAGGCTTTCATAGTCACATGAGTTGGAGTGGGCGGGCTTAATTGACCATATTTGGAGTGTAGAAAAGTGGCGTGTGCTGGTGTGTGTTCTTGTACAGACATGCCCACCAGCACACGCCCCTTTTTGGGATCCCATATATGGTCAATTAAGTCTCGCCAACTCGAAATCACATAACTTGTGAAAGCCAATCAAAAAGCGTCTCTATGAAGATCAAGACGTGAGAAAGACTGTTCTAATTATTGATTTTGTTGGGTTTTTTAAATGGACATTGTGGTCTTATACTATTTTCTAAGATATTATAAAATACACTGTGAACATATCTTTTTTCGTTATCTCCTCTTCCTCTTCTTGTGAATCTTGTAAATGGTTTAAAATATGTATAAAGCATATATCTTGCTACACTTACATAGTACCACTAACAACAGTAGAAGATACATTACTGCTAGTACTGTTTCTGACAATACTATAAGTATGATGAGAGCTGACCAATGGATGTACAGCTATCGATTGGGGATGTAGTAATAGACGCACGTTATACGCATACTTGTCAAACATAATACCAATTGCCCATCTATCAATGGACGTGCAATCTGATTGGCTGTGCGATAGTTGCACATAAATTATCGATTAGCCCTGTAGTGATAGACTAGCATACATTATTGATTACTCCTGCAATGGTGGACGCACAATCTGATTGACTGAGCGATAGACGTACATAAATTAGCGATTATAACTATTGATAGACACACATAAATTAGTGATTACTCTTGTAGCCAGGGGCATGCAATCTGATTGGCTGAGCGATAGCTATGCAGAGATTATCGATTAGGTTTCTAGCAATAGACACACAAATTAAGACCAGCTCTTACTTCGATATTGCTATATTGGTACAAGTAGTTAAACTTTGAGTGGCAATCGATTATTGTAACACTGGCGTGTGTGCCTGAAGCAATAGGCACAAATTATAAACACCTATACATGTAATATTTGTGGGGTATTACTTATTGATACAATCGAGATTTTCTTCATTAGTAGCCAAAAGTGTGAATTAATCAATATTTTGAGCCAATGCCACTTTAATAATTATTCACTGCACTGCAGCTTTCGCCACTATGCCAGCCAAAAATACCAGCTACAACATTAGCTGAATGAATTGACAGCTAAAAGCAAGAAGATACAGCAAGTCTGAATTAGTGGATATTTTGGACTAATGCCACTTCAATGATCATTCGCTGCACTGCAGCTTTGACGATTACGCCTGACAAGTATAGCACCACAAAGGGAGCATGACTACTTTCAAAACACATGAAAGCAAATTGACAATCAATTATTGAATAGTGGTGCAAGGGATAGCTGTGCTTTAAGCATCAGTCCTCTTAATCAGATGTTGTAACAGCCAAAATTGTTAGAAACACGTTAATGTTGATTTATTTGGTAATATAAGTATGTATCACCTTTGCACACAATCTTGTCTAATAGTTAAAAACAGTCATTACTACTAGCACAGGGGAAACTTTATTTTACTTTTTAATTGCCAGAATGGCAAGAAAAGCAGTCTTGTATTTGTCTGTACGTCAGCTGTCAGTAAAAGGCTTCCTAACCATCAGTCAATACCGATTACCGGCTATAGTGGTCTGATTGTGTGAGCGGTAGATGTGTATAAAATATCGATACCTGTGCAGTGATAGAGGCACATTGATGAAATCATAGATGCAGATTTATCGAGTACATGTGTAGCAATAGATGCACACGTAACTCGTGAAATCATAGACACAAAATTATCGATTGCCCCTCTAACAATAGCCAGAAAGTGGTGAAATTATAGAAGCGGATTTATCGATTACTCACCAGACACATATACATTATATCCACACGTTGCCAATATTGATTATTGGCCAAGTGGCCTCTTTTGGGCATCTACTGCAGTTATGATACAGTCAAAAGTAACGTACACAAGTTGACAGAATGAACCAATACACAATCAATTATTGAAAATTGTTACAATGCGACAGTGTCACGTTTTTGTCCTCTCACTTCCTGATTATTGGAACAGGCACGTGTTCATGCTGATTAATTAGTGACGTCTTTATATAGCAGGTTACCCCCACAAACTTGTATAAATTTCAATAAATACCAGTACGATAGCATAGTCATATCAACCACATAGTTACCCTATAAGAGAAAGCTACCGTATTGCTATTCAAAAGGCTAAATGAAATCGTAACACGATTGCATAGAGCATTTACAGTCACAACTTACAAAATTGATGGAAAATATGGAGAAATAGACTATGTTTCGAGCATTACTACTATCGTGGCTGCTGGTGGTACTGCTACCCAACCCAACCATATCATGCTATCAGGTGCGATGTAGCTCGTTCGAGGCACAAGAGCAATGCCCCTCAAGCCCGGACGATTGCTGCTCTGACATCCACGAGGCGACACATGAGCATGCCAGGTGGGCCTCCGACGCAGTGGAGCTTGTCCTGTGATGGTGCCCTCACTAGCGTTGCGCCGGGCTCATACATACGGCAGTGCAGTACCAAGCGACAACAGAAGAGACGAGTTAGTCAGTGTTAGCCATTTTGCAAAAACATTTACACACCGTTACATATTTGTCAAATGATTAATATTTAACATTTTAAGACTCTTAATTCTCTTCGGAAACATACCTGAAACGCTGACCTAGTGGATCCAGTGGACAGGTTTTCGATGTTCACAATTTATATCATGAAGTTTTACTGATTTGCGCTGTGCCCTAAATAATGATACTTCCGTATTTTGGGGACATAGTGCAAATTTAGCTAGTTTGTGTTAGCTCAAAATTTACATTTTAAAAAGTTGTTTAATTGTTCTACTAATATGCTCCTAACACAATATAGTAGTGTACCCAGTGGGAAGATTGCGATTTTCAATGCTTAAATCAAGAACTTCAATGTTTTATAGCGCTGTAAAATATCTATTTTTGTGACTTGTGGGCAAAGTAGCAGTGTGATAGTTAAAAAAAACTTGTAAATTTGAAACACACTGGACCTTTCCGGTTTTAGCTAAGCCCCGCCCATCTCTAGCTAAGCTCCACCCACACCACGCTCGTGTTGGGATCCATCGATCTCTAAACACCCTGCCTATCAATTTCCAAAAAACTACACAGGTAAGATGTTGAATATTTTGAAACTAATTTGACTGGGTGCTGTTGCTGTCTAAGGCGGCAACAGCGCCCAGTCAAATTAGTTTCAATATATTCAACAGCATGTTTATCAAATAGCAAAAAATTACAAAGACATACAATTCAAACAACGTGTTGAACTGTTTGAGATTTGATGACGGTCTATATGGAACCCTTTGTGACTTAATGATTGTGACGTCATCATACACGCGCTGAGCTGATTATGACGTCATACGAGGGCAGATGATGGCTGAATACTCTGGAAAGGTGAATTGTAGCGGTATATGTCCTTGTAGACAGGAATCTGTCTGTCACAAACTAATATTTTGGCATGTCAAACGTATCTCACGTCCATAGTCCTCTTAGCTAATGTTACTTAGTTCGACGTACGAGAGCAACACCAGTCAGACATGGCCAATTACGCCTCTGACACCCACGAGGTGGCACACGAGTACGCCAGTCGTGCATCTCATGACGGTGCAGCTCGCCCTACGATAGTATCACGTGACTTGCGAAAGTCAATCAAAAAGAATGTCTATCCGACTCCCTTACTCCTTACCTAGTCGGGAATCTAAATATCAAGATTTGAACACAACATTTGATCTGTATGAGCCTCATATGACAGATAGTTGGATAGACGGACTGGCCAGACAATCTCTGACCCAGCGTCAAAGGCTCCCCGTCAAATGGTTTCAAAATATTCAATATCTTATCTGTATAAATATACCTTGAAATTGATATTCTCAGACGTGCTAAGTGGGCGGAGCATATCTAGAGATGGGCGAGGCATAACAGAAATTGGTCTCACTAATGCATCTTGATTATGCGGTGTTATGGAATTTAGGCCTATTCTTTCTCTTTAGTAACTTCAGAACGGCTAGAGTCTTGTAATTTCGATATTTCTGTAAATCCCCGCACAGCTACACACATCCACATGCAGCACCCGCCCGACCATTAACAGTTAATCGTTTCATTGGAATTGCTCAGATGTAGACACATTCTGTTCATGCCACTAATTGCAGCGTGGCACCGTCCACAGATGTCGGTGGAAGGCAACACACACCAGTGATGGATCTAAGGCTGCCCCCACCCCCAGCCCCACCCCTCCCCTCCCCGCCAGGGCTTTAGTTACCTGCTGGTGCGGCGGAGTGGAAAAGCTTTCAAGAGTTAACTGTGATGAAATTTTTGGTGCCCCCCCCCACCCACCAACCAACCCCCCCACCCCCCCCCCCCCCACCCCCACTCCCACCCCCCCCCCCCACCCCCCCTCCCACCCCCACCCCCCCCACCCCGCCAAATGATATCCTGGATCCGTCCCTGCACACCAATCCTTAATTCTCATATCAACGACTTTCAGGTAGGCAAATTGTTCAATATGCAACAGGTTTAACAATTTGCCGGCATGTGTAATCCCAATCGTCGGTGAATTCTTAGATAATACGCTAATGTTAAGATAGAAAGCCAGACAAGTAAACATATACGCACTGATAATGTACACAAGATGCTAGCTAGGGGAGCGGCTAATACACTCACAACAAACAATTCCTCAATACGCTTAATGACTTAGTACGCTTAGGTTTAAAGAGAAATAGGATTGAACCTTCGACCTCAGCCGTAATAATGGAAGACAAGGCAAATGGTTGTATATTTTAATATATTCTTGTTGTATTGTATTCCTCGCTAAAGTAGTACATTAATTTGAAAAATGCTGCTCTCGAAAGGTACTAGGCCTATGTTTAGTTTCTGTGTTTCTATGTAGTCGTGGTATTCTCAGCAGTGGAAGTGTTTTGTAGACATGCATACAGCATAGAGGTTCGCGCCAGGAAGTACATTCCTTAACATTGTGTGGATGATGGATTGATTACGCGATTATACACGCATGTACCATTGCAAACACAATGCCGATGTTTAGAGAAGTTAGACAGAAATTCGTTGCTATCGATAGAGCAACCACCTTCAGTCAAATTGCGCTCAACTTATCCATCCTGCTCCTAAATTAAATTCACTGTCTTAATGTTTCTCTTTTGGTGAACCACTTAATAGATAGGAAATGTATTAACAGCGCGTGCCGGCGTATATACATCGTGGTTAGTCGAGGTTGCCAGAATAGATGAGGGTTCATTAACTAGTACCCTATGCGCTGAATATGGTTTTTGGCATTTAACTCTTTAACCACAGAATTTGTTCAAGAAAAATTCAATTTTCTCATAGAAAATGTCCATTTGCAGAAAAAGAGAAGACTATTTTTGAAAATTTACCAAGTTTTAAATCTTCAAAAATAGTCTTCTCTTGGTCTGAAAATGGACATATCTCAAGATCACTGCCGAATCCTTTTTGGCTGATATGAGTGTTAAAGGGTTAACCCTTAGAACCCGACAAGCCAAGAAAGAAAGATAGTTCACGATGCAAAAACTACTCCGCTGAATATTTTGAAGAAAATTTGACTGGAAGCTGTTGCTGCCAGATTAGATTCCTGACAAGTTAGCTTCAAAATATTCAACAGCTTTCCTGTATTGTTCACTTGAAAATGAGATCCTGGTAATTCATGGTTGAAAGGGTCGAAAGATGCTCGCGCTGGTTTAGTGTTTGATAGAAATGTGCGCCGCTTGACTTAGACGTAAATTCCGAAAATCTGTATAGCAAATTGCACTAGGATTACGCGTACTATCTGTGTCTTTTAAACGTAAATGATGATTTGTATATAATGTAATTATTTAAAATTTTCAAAGTTTAAATGTAATACTCTTGGCTAATTCTGGCCTCTGACGACAACAACAACAACAACAACAACAACAACAACAACAACTGAATTATGAAAACGTATGCCTTTCTTATTGTATCATGCGTGTGGTCAGTGCGGAGTAGAAACCACGTCTATCGCATACAGTCAAGCATGTCGTCATTAAACGAGTGGTAACAATGGCGGCCTCTAAACACAGATGGTCATTTAATTAAAGCAGACTGCTCAAATACAGCTCATAAATAATATGATACGTTTTGAAAAACAAAAACAAAAACATTTCAGTTAACTTAGTACAATTTTAAACACGATGTAAGAAATGTTTTGTTGAATATTCTGAACATAATAGACCTTTCCACTTTATCCATCCATCCTATGACGTCACCAGCACCCTGTCAAATTAGTAACAAAATATCCAACAGCTTACCTGTAAAATTTTTAGGAAATTGATATTTATGGCCTTCGGAGATCGATCAATCCCATCACGGCGAGGTGTGGGTGGAGCTTCGCTAGTGATGGGCGGAGCGTAGCTAAAACTGGAACGGTCCATTGGATTAGAAGATAAGACAGCAATGTCTTCCAAACCGGTAAAGTTCAAAATATTCAACAGTTTTTTCTGATGTGAGATGTGTTTGTATGCTCATTCGCCTTTTAGGCCAACATGCTGGGGTTTCTTCAAAACGGAGGATGTTTAAGCCACGATCATTCACCCCCGAATCCACGATTCTATTTTAGACAGGCGTGATTGATTGCTTATGGTGAATGGACCTTTCCAGTTTATCCATCCATCATATGACGTCATATTCAACCACGTGGCGTGCATGGTGACATCATGATCAATGACGTCATGAATGATGTATAATTGATGACTAACCGTTGAACATTGTACGAATTACTATGATATATTTTTATTATTTAATAAAGATGATGTTGAATATATTGAAACTAATTTGACTGGGTGCTGTTGCTGCCATAGGCAGCAACAGCGCCCAGTCAAATTAGTTTCAAAATATTCAACAGCTTACCTGTGTAGTTTTCTGGAAATTAATAGTCAGGCAGTTAGGGATCGATCGATTCCAACACGGCGAAGTGTGGGCGGAGATTAGCTAAAGATATGCGGGGTATAGCGAAAACTGGAAAGGTCCATTGCATTAAGTTGCCTGAGCCACTAACGTTTGAAATCCCAGTTCGTATCTCAATTTCAAGACAACCATACCGGAATAAATAGTGTTGCTTATTCTGATACTAATTTGACTGAAATGTGTTGTAACCATAGGCAGTAGCAGCTAACAGCAACTGCTCCCAGTCAAATTATTTACAAAATCTTCTAAAACGTATTCCTTACATCATAGAGAGTATATCGTTTCTGGTCGTTGGACGTTAATGTATTAATTGCCATACAGCTTTGGTACAGTGACCAGCAACAACCGTTAATGTTGATGACGTTACAAATTTGACGAGATAAGCATGAAAATATTCATGAACATTCATCTAGTCTACGCATGTCTAGCGGGATTCCAAACCGGGAGTGTGATGTCACTTCCACAAGAAGGAATGCACAATGGCGCCATGGATAAGCCTAACATCCAGGCGGCGCCTACCGAGCTGAATATTTTCCCCGCAGAGATGATTTCACCATTTTTTATCGAAGCCTCTTGGACACGGAAGAAAGCGTTGCTGAAAATGCACGCTAATACATGCGGTAGAATGAAGTTTTGCAACCAATCTCTCAGTGAGAATCCAATCGCCGACATACCGTGTTTTAAGTGTCATCGATGTTCCTGCGACGAGCAGTGCCATAAGTATGGTGACTGTTGTGTGGATAGATTCGTTTCAATAAATGAGAAAATCTTACAGACAAAGAAAGATTTTAAAGCTACAATTACGGAAGATAAAGGAGGCTTTGAATGTTTTCCTTACCACCCATCGCCATATGGTCGATCTCAGCAGAATACAGGGCAACAGGAATCAGTTTTCATCGTCGTTAAATGCCCGGATTTAAGCTCTGAGAGACAGAGGCGCTTATGTGAAGACAAAGGCTCTTACTCCTTGCAGAATGTAGCACTAGTCACGTCGATGGCTACTAATTTCACCTACAGAAATATTGACTGCGCTCATTGTCACGGAGACGGAAATGAAATTATGTTCTGGAAGATAGAACCGCGATGTACAGCGGACATAATGTCTGATGACGTCACATCTTCTCAGGAATTGTTGCAAAAGGCGATAGACGAGCCTGCCTGTGGTATTTACCTAAAGCCACCAGCGTCATCTTCTTTACGGTCATGTAAATCACCTGTTGTCAAATCATGTCCGTCTTATTTCATTGGAAGTGATCGAACTCAAACAAACCCGGCACTTGTGCGTGAACTATGTGAAAGCGAAATCTATGCACCGGTTACAGTTGGTAAGACCGCTTATATTAATGTGTTTTGCGCCGTGTGTCATAGAGAGACACCGTGGCTCTCTGAGTATATGTGTAGACTGGACAGCGCTAGCGGTTTTGCACCCCTGTCACTTCTTATTAACATCAGACAGCCATTCAAACCAGTTACCAGTGACAGATTGTTGATGAGAAGTCATCCTGCTGGTCACGTCAGTTTAGAGTATATGCAGGATCGACTTGTGTGTCCAGACATGGAAGTGTATAATCCAATTCAGGTGAGTAATTTTAACATATTAGCAAATGAGATGGAGGAAGCGGTGAAGCGGTGAACGTGTGCGTACGCGGGTAGATGGCCCGGCGGGTGAGTTGGCGGGCAGGAAGACGTGCGGGCGGGCGAGTGGGTGAGTGGGCAGGCGGGTGATCGAGCGAACAAGTGAGTTAGTGAGTGAGTGAGCGAGTGGGGTGAGTGAGTGAGTGAGTGAGTGAGTGAGTGAGTGAGTGAGTGAGTGAGTGAGCGAGCGAGCGAGCGAGCGAGCGAGCGAGCGAGCGATCGAGCGAGCGATCGGGCGGGCGGGCGGGCGGGCGGGCGGGCGGGCGGGCGGGCGGGCGGGCGAACTGGCGAGCGATCGAACGAGCGGGCGAACGAACGAGCGGGTGGGTGGGCGGACGGGCGGGTGAGTAGGTGTCCCAATTGACGGACCGACTGAGAGACACGAGTTTATTGAGCTGCTACTAATTTCGGAATCATTTAGCAATGCCGAACTATGTCAATATGTCAATAGTAAACAATTAAAATTGTAACTATTTCCCGGGTTTGTCAATATAATCTCATGCTGGTGTGTGGAAAATGGATCTATTTTAGTACGTGTATGTGTCTGACTGTTGTAAACCAGCAAGCAATAATTTCAATGGGCAATAACTCTGGACCTGCTTAATATTTTAAGAAACAATTTCGCTGAAAGCTATTGATGGCTTAGCTTAATACGTTCAGTCAAATTGTTTTTAAGATACTTAGCAGATCCAGCGTTAACTCTATTGTAAAATGTAGTCCTCAGAAATTTTGCAGGCAGACAATTAAATAACTATAGTTATTACTTTCTGTTTCAGAAGTCCTGCAGTCTGCCTCAATGTCGCAAGCGAACCATTTTAAGTGATGTGTCGACATGCAACACTGTCTACGCTACTATAGCGGGACAAGGTTATAAATGGAGCTACGTCATGAGCGCGGATCAAGACATTCCCATGCAGAGAAAGGATGATGTTTTCAATCAGTTCATCTTCCACTTCCGTCAAAATATGCTTCGAAATAGTATATCCGCTTCTTTTTATATCGATCTAAGTATTGTTGTTCCGGACATAGGAAGTGCAGACGGGAGAAATGCTTCAGTTTCGTTCAGTAGTTTTGCGGTTGATGGAAGCTTTGTTTCCGATAACTACATTGCGGTTGATAAATTTGAAAATAAGTTGACAAGTTTGTTGATGGGAGCGTGGGCGTGGCGAACAACAGATACAGTGGTTACCTTGGTAGGGAACACATCTGAACACCTAGAAATCAGTGTATTTCATTTATTTACACGCGATTTAAGTGATTCTGATTCAAATTTCAAAGCTATACATTTGAAAAGGTTTGATCTGTCACAAACAACATACAAGATAGGGCGACTTCTTGAATCTACTAGGATTCGCTATGCAGAGTTTCCTTACAAACCAATGCTGAAGTGTCCGTTTGTACAACTAAACATAACCACGGCTGATGTAGCAGCATCACAAGGCAATGTTACTATCACGGCAAACGATCAGCGCATTATTGCCAAGGATGCAGAAATTGAAATCGTCGAAAGAGCTATATTCGTGTGTAGCGAGGCTCTGTCCAGAGCGACAAGAGTGATCACATTGTTGAGGTCCAACGGTTCAAACGCTACTATTTCGGATGACGATGACCAATGGGATAATGGTCTAGCGGTGACGTCAGTGGTGTGCGCTGTGGTGTCACTCACGGGCATGGTGCTCACATTGGTGACGTATTCACTTTTCCCACGCCTCCGGACTTTGCCCGGATTGACATTGATGGCTCTAGTGACTAACTTGTTCCTCGCACAATTCTTGTTTCAATTTGGCGCAGCTTCAACGGTCGGTATCGAGTATTTGTGTCAGATTATTGGTATCCTAATACACTATTTCTGGCTGGCAGCGTTTGGATGGATGGCGGTGTGTGGTTACAACATGTTCGTTGTTTTCACGAATCTCTTGCAGTCTCGCTCTCAAGTCTCCCGCAGGATGAAGAAGATACTGCGGTCGGCTGCATTCGCTAACAGTGTGCCAATTCCGTTCATAGTTGGAGTAATTACGCGAAATCTCATAAGGTCCAGCAATCAAAGTATAGGTTATGGTTCATCCATATGCTACATTTCTCAAAACATAGATAAAGGTATCTTTTTCGCTTTACCTCTAGGTATCATGCTGCTAATAAATATCGTTTGTTTTGTAAAAACGGCAATTTCACTTCGGGAACACTCAGATGTGCATAGACACTCCGCACAACCAGAGAGGAAGAACTTTGCCGTGTTGATCAAACTCTCCGCGCTGATGGGATTTGGATGGATACTTGGCTTGGTGGCTGCATATGTTAATCATGTAGCGATGTGGTACGTTTTCATCATCGTGAACGGGTCACAGGGCATTTTTATCTTCGTGGCGTACTGCTTGAATAGGCGGATAATTGATGATTACAAACATCTTCTCGGAATGGACAAATCAGAAAACCGAAAGGATCGCAGTCCTGGGAATATCACTACGAAAACGGCGACTACCGAAATTACACATTTGACTAATGAAGTAAATTTGAAAAATTTGAATGATTTAAAAATTGACAGAATTAAATACAGTAAAAACTGACTGTTATTTAGTCCAATGGGAGACCGCGCTCTAATCACGGGATGTAACTCGCTAGAGGGCGCGACTAACAATGCTGTCCATGAAGCGTGGCATGAGTTTTTTCTCATCATAATAAAACCTTGAATATGACATGACTGAATATTTTTTAATTAATTTGACTGAAAGCAACAACTTTTTCTTAAACCTTTAATGATCAACAAGAAAGTAAAATAAATTGCTTAGTAAATGTCTATTTAGTATATTTTTGAAAATTTACTACTGGAATGGCTGGCTCGTTAATTTAGCCAGGCTTTCCAGTGGTTAATTCTGAAAAATAGTCTTCTGTTGGTTTACAAATTCTCGAGGCAACTGCAAAGGCTGTTTTTGCAGGTTTGACCATTTAAGGGTTAAATCCGTGTACTAGCATTCAACAGCTTTGCTGTAAGGTAACCTTGAAGTGGAGTGCGTGAGTGAGTGATATACTATGATGTCATCGGTTAACAAGGTCTAGTGAATAGTACATTACCTGTACACTAACCCATCCTGCATTAACCATTTAATTGTCAAGCTGGTGAATAAGCAACTCTACAGTGGCCGTGAGGATTATCCATTTGCAGGCCAAGAGAAGAGTATTTTTGACAATTTACTACTTGAATGACTGGCTCGGTAACCGTCATTCCAGTGGTAAATTTTCAAAAAATAATCTGCTCTTGGCCTGCAAATGGACACTGGCTAAGCGAGAACTCAAATTTTCCTTATCATTACCCCTTTGAATGTCAAGCCAGTCAAAACGGCCTCTGCAGTTGTTATGAAACATGTCGTAGGACACCAGAAAGCTATTTTTGTAAATTCTTCATATACTGCCAAAAAATCAGATTTTCGTGAAAAATCTTAACCACTAAAGGGTTAATTGATTTAAGTAGCCATTTGATCGCTTTAAGCCGCTGCTTACACAAGCGGTGTTTCCATTTGCATCTAAATTTTGGAGGGATCAGCAACATCGTACCCTGAAAGCTGGGGACCCAAGTTCAAATCTGGGGTTGCAAACTGAAATTTGGGGTTCCATTGCAGTTTTTCTCACGCATGCTAAAATTAGTGAGTACCATGGACTGACAACTATGAATTATGGAATCTTATGTTAGATTTTCTATGTATTTTGTGCAAAAACCTATTCAACTAATTAATATTTAACGGTCATACAGTATTTTAGGAATCCCATACGACCCACTGCCATAAATTTTGGGGTCCCAAGTGGCAATTTGGGGTATATACCCTTAAGAGTACCCTTATGAGAATCTCTGGACACGAGGGAGGTTAATTGCTCACGCCGCCAAAAGCCGGCGTCAGTATTGCGGTTGGTGCCGGCTGTGTGTGTGTGTGTGTGTGTGTGTGTGTGTGTGTGTGTGTGTGTGTGTGTGTGTGTGTGTGTGTGTGTGTGTGTGTGTGTGTGTGTGTGTGTGTGTGTGTGTGTGTGTGTGTGTGTGTGTGTGTGTGTGTGTGTGTGTGTGTGTGTGTGTGTGTGTGTGTGTGTGTGTGTGTGTGTGTGTGTGTGTGTGTGTGTGTGTGTGTGTGTGTGTGTGTGTGTGTGTGTGTGTGTGTGTGTGTGTGTGTGTGTGTGTGTGTGTGTGTGTGTGTGTGTGTGTGTGTGTGTGTGTGTGTGTGTGTGTGTGTGTGTGTGTGTGTGTGTGTGTGTGTGTGTGTGTGTGTGTGTGTGTGTGTGTGTGTGTGTGTGTGTGTGTGTGTGTGTGTGTGTGTGTGTGTGTGTGTGTGTGTGTGTGTGTGTGTGTGTGTGTGTGTGTGTGTGTGTGTGTGTGTGTGTGTGTGTGTGTGTGTGTGTGTGTGTGTGTGTGTGTGTGTGTGTGTGTGTGTGTGTGTGTGTGTGTGTGTGTGTGTGTGTGTGTGTGTGTGTGTGTGTGTGTGTGTGTGTGTGTGTGTGTGTGTGTGTGTGTGTGTGTGTGTGTGTGTGTGTGTGTGTGTGTGTGTGTGTGTGTGTGTGTGTGTGTGTGTGTGTGTGTGTGTGTGTGTGTGTGTGTGTGTGTGTGTGTGTGTGTGTGTGTGTGTGTGTGTGTGTGTGTGTGTGTGTGTGTGTGTGTGTGTGTGTGTGTGTGTGTGTGTGTGTGTGTGTGTGTGTGTGTGTGTGTGTGTGTGTGTGTGTGTGTGTGTGTGTGTGTGTGTGTGTGTGTGTGTGTGTGTGTGTGTGTGTGTGTGTGTGTGTGTGTGTGTGTGTGTGTGTGTGTGTGTGTGTGTGTGTGTGTGTGTGTGTGTGTGTGTGTGTGTGTGTGTGTGTGTGTGTGTGTGTGTGTGTGTGTGTGTGTGTGTGTGTGTGTGTGTGTGTGTGTGTGTGTGTGTGTGTGTGTGTGTGTGTGTGTGTGTGTGTGTGTGTGTGTGTGTGTGTGTGTGTGTGTGTGTGTGTGTGTGTGTGTGTGTGTGTGTGTGTGTGTGTGTGTGTGTGTGTGTGTGTGTGTGTGTGTGTGTGTGTGTGTGTGTGTGTGTGTGTGTGTGTGTGTGTGTGTGTGTGTGTGTGTGTGTGTGTGTGTGTGGGTGTCTATCCGATGCATATCACCGGAATCGTTAGAATCCTCAAATTTAGCACATACGTTCATATTGTAAGTGGTCAGAAAATTTTTAGTTTGAGGTAAAAATGTCAAATATCACGGTTACGGGTCACTTGGAGCATACATTTTCCTCGATAACTAATTTAATTTCATGTTAAAAGTTCAAATATGAGGTCGTGGGTTGACTTAGTGTATTGTCAAAATCGAGTGAAAATGCAGCTGTCAGCATCTTCCCGTGTACATTCTATAGTTGTTGCTGTTCTGTTGGCCAATTAATCTGTCTGTTCGTCTGGCAAATAGTTTATGTCTCTGACAGAAGCGCTTGTGTCATAACTGTAGCGTGTAACATTTGTCTGAAAAATTATCTCAAAGGCCTACTTATTAGACAAAACATTATAGCAGTATGCTTCCTTGGTGTATGTATATATATTTTTCCTGGCATGTAATAAAACTTATCCCTTTTTGAAACGACAACATATGATATAATAATATAAATTATTCATGATTTTAGAAATTGTTTGATGAAAATGCTGTAGCACTGGAAACTGATACTGCCTAAGCTTGCATTAAAATTTTAATCCCTACATCATGTTTTCTACCCCTTATTTATACTTCTACATCAAATACAACAAGAGCACATGTGTCCAACACCCACGACGTTGATATATTTCTAATCGGGCTGCCGTGAGATCAACAATGTATATTTTGAAAACAATGTTGTTGAAAGCTGTTGCCGTTGCGTTTTAGATTTTGATGCCAGAAATGGCATACTACTACTACTACTACTACTACTACTACTACTACTACTACTACCACTACTGCTGCTGCTGCTGCTACTGCTGCTGCTACTGCTGCTGCTGCTGCTGCTACTACTGCTGCTGCTGCTGCTGCTGCTGCTGCTGCTGCTACTGCTGCTGCTGCTGCTGCTGCTGCTGCTACTACTACTACTACTACTACTACTACCACCACCACTACTACTACTACTACTACTACTACTACTACTACCACTACTACTACTACTACTACTACAACTACTACTACTACTACTAGTCTACTACTACTACTACTACTACTACTACTATTACTACTACTACTACTACTACTACTACTACTACTACTACTACTACTACTACCAATTTGAAATTTATTTATTTGGTACGGAACGAAATTACACGTTTTGACTATACAGAGATCTACAATATAACATAGAAAGTTGACATAATATAACAGTTTACCTAGAATTTACAGAAACAAAAGCATAATTCGAACGAACATGGAATTACATAATATATACAATCAGCCTTGTGCGACTAGCCACATAGTTCTGGAAGCAAGAGGATGGCGCTTATCCATGACAGGCGGTCAGAATACCACCTGTCTTAAAAATACGCACACTTGCTAATCGAGGGATCCAATCTGTCACTCATGTAATTGACGTCATATTAAATTACTTTATTAGAGGGCTAATGTCATAATCATTAGTAGGTTTAACACAGTCGGGAAAAATTGAATAGTCCGCAATGAAGTGTACCAATTGTATGTGTTTGATCGATTTATAGTTTAATAACTGTTCTGTTGAAAAATTTGAATCTAACCTGACAGGGAGCCGTTGTTGCCATAGGCAGCCACTGTTCACAGGCAAAAAAGCTTCAAAATATACAACATTTTAACTGTACAGTTACTCTGAAATTGATGTAACATAGTAAATGGTTCATTGTTTCTCATTGGTATTACATTGAGTGTTACTGGTTAGGTAACAGTGCAAGGGAGATAACTGTTAAAAAGGGCTGGGTTAATTTGGTTAGTTAAATACAAGGGAGGTAATTAATGAAATTTGTCATTTGTATTTTTGCAAAGTTATCTGTCTCGCGTGGTCTAGTCCTGTCTATATCTATGTTTGGTGTAAATATCAATCTCGTCAATGACCCTTTTACGGCAGGATAATTGATGTGTTTTTTAAACGAGCGTTTCTATGTTTTTTTAAGATTAAGTTGTAATCACAATTATCCCTGTAAATGAATTGCGTAGGTAATTCATGAATTAACATCTTCACGCGATGTGTAATGTCGCTAACGTAGGAATGTGTTCGATTTTAGTGTCGGTGGGTGAAGGGGTTAAACAGGTTTTTCCTTCCTCGTCAAGCTCGGGTTTTGATGGGCTGGAATGTTAGTGATGTGTTGGTGGATTGATTGACAGGTGTCGATTTCGGGTGAGAGTTGAGATGGTAAGGTGTGAGTGCGATTTAGGGGCACTTGAACAAACAATTGTCAGCAGACAACATCAATCCGTTAATTCGATCAATCAGTTGTGACTGAAGATGAGCCACTGGATAACGAGATAGCCGCAGACGTGTGTGACGGGTGAGTTACCAGTAGTTTTTTAAATAATTGTCGGGGCGATTGTTTTGTTGAAGAAACGCCATAATGTAGATTTTGGGAAGGGTATTAAAAAAACCGGTACCGGGATCAAATTACATAGTGAGTATGTGTAACGTTGCTAGGGTAATTTGTAGAGCTCGAATTGGTTATTAATCATAGCTTGTAGAGTGGCAATAATGAACTGATTTGAGTGGCCTGTTCGTAGCGGTACGTGGATATTATAATGAAACATGATTAAACCTGGTAACTAAATTGATCATTTTAATCTTGTATTGACCGTTAATATGCAAATTACCAGTGGGATTTATTTCCGGTAAACTATAACTAGCTCCGAATTTAATCTGTGGTAAAATGTCATATCAATAGTGCCATCGGCCAGAGGTTATGACGTCATTGTTATTGGGATCAGTAGTCTGGTCGGTTTACATTCCTAGCATAGTATTGTTGTTAAATATGACCCCATTTGCCCGTAATATTAAGTTATTGTAGAGTGTCTGCATATGCATAGTAAATGCATGTCAATGGATTGTGAATAGAGGTGTAAATCTGTGTTTGTTTTCAGGGCATTTGTTTGCTTGTATTATATATTCAGAACAGAATGTATATATCGTATCGCCTGTCAATTAGTAGTGGCTATACATTCTGCGACATGCATAGTTGTATCTGCTATGAAAACCGTGTCCAGATATCCAATATAAGTTTGGAAGAAAGTTTGAAATAAGCATTAAATTATTGGTTGTTTTGTTAATCAAAGTCTTCAGAAGAGTTGCTGTTTTAGAATGGTAAACTCTTTATTTTATTGATTTAAAATACTCAATAATAAATTAGCTGTCCCCGATAGCCAGTAATATAGAATGAAGTCACAGTCAAAGATTAAATTGGTGAGAAGCATGTGGTCTTGAAGTAAATAGACTGTAGGATTGTACATTGTTCGTTTTGTTATAGACAAAGATAATTTACTCTTGTTTCATTCTTTACAGGGTGAGGCGTATGTTGTTGTGTGATGGGTAATAAAATGCTGAAGCGGTGATGTGTCGGACCTGACATTCTTGTCCTGTATATTCCGGTAAGCGCTGTAGATTTTGGGAAATGACATGGGAAGTTTGTCTGGTAGGAAGTTTTGCTAAAATTGATATTTGCATTTGGACGACAGTTTGACACGGTTTTCAATGTTCATCTTTGTTAAAAAGCTGTTTATTGACAACAATGTCAGAGTGACCTAGATATTAAAGGATTTTAACGTTTCTGTGGACAGAATTTCCATCTAGGAAGCTATTCATGGCTACAATTTGATTTTGGCTGGGATTTGATGTTTGATCATTTGAGCTTGATTGCAATCTTGGTTGATGGTCAAATCCTTATCAGGATTAGATTGAGGTAACTTAGAGTGTTTGTGAATGACTTGGATTTGAATATACTTTGGACAGCTTGCCTGTTCAGTTCCATTGACTATTGGGAAACGGAATGCACAGTCAAAGTGTTTTCAAAAGTATCATCAATGTTTATCTTGAACAAAATTGGTTGAAGGCTTTCTGTAGGTTTCCAATGGCGCTGTTGTAAAATTGGAATTTTGCAGGCCAATTTTACTTCAAAGTTGGGATCTCCCAATTTGCAGTTGAATTGTTTTCAGAATTTCATCTAATATTGTGATGACTCGAAATAGACCAGAGACACGAACGACAGGTACAATGGTTCGCGAATATCTCATTTAATTTGGGATAAATGTGAAAATTGCATTTAGGAAATATTGTAGATTGCTATCAAACTAGTTAATTTAAATTCGGCTTTAAACCCATGTCACAATGATGTCAATATTACCTTTTTATGTTGTCAAAGGCTAAGGAACTTGTGTGCATTTTTCAATGTTTTTATGGGGAATATGTTGCTGTATAGGACAGCATCACCTTTCGCCAAATTGGTTGAACAATGAACACCAGTTCATACATTAGTTTAAATAGAAGTTTAAGAATTTTGACATGAGATTTCAGATTTATATTTGTATTGATGTAATCTATTTTCAAACTTGTACTGACCTTGTTACTCTAAAGAGATTTGAATTGGTATATGGGTATCTATAAGCTGTTATCCCAGGTTTTCTATAGTCCAGCCCATATCCAAAAGAATATTCAGTTTAAAATTGATGGATGTAATCTGTGACTCACTGTTTCTCCTAAGATCAATACTCACCATGCTGTTACTTCTGATATACAGCTGGCCTTGACAGCGGCTCTAGGATTATAGACTTAGAAAACTTTACCGACTCCTGGGAACCGGGTACCCGGCTCCCAACTGCCGAGTACCCGTTTACCATAGAGCTCATTCTTGTTTGCATAGCAACAAGAGCAATACATGCTTTTTGCATTAAGGATTTTAGTGTTTTAAATAATCTAAGTCTTTAATCAGTGATAGTTTGTGTGTTCTGAAAGGATTAACTAAGGACTATGGAGAATACCGCCCAAGACAACCAGGTTGTATTGTTCTTTATTATCCATAGTTAAAAGACTTAGGTCACTAAATTTCGTTGTCGCATGTTCCAATTTGTGACCCCATAGAATATGGGACGTGTGCTAACAACGATATATGCCAGACGATCGCCTTCTTTAACCCCAACAGGCGATCGGCAGATATGAAAATAGGTGTTTGCTACGGTATTTCTAACACGAATATCGGCTGACGTCGTTCTCCGTAGAATCCGAGCGGGTGACGTCACACCCGGTCGCTCGGATGTTTATGTGAAGAAAATTTTTTTCATTAATTCGCGCATCTTATTCTGGGTGCTGCGTACTAAAAATGGTACCGGAAACTTTAGAATGATCAAGTTTACGTGCGATCACGATCGGTTTGCAATGATCGGTGGTTTCAAAATTCTTGAGTAGATGTGTGGTCTGCGGTTTTACCGTGTGAGACAGCAGTTTGTTATACATTTTGTTGTTTTCTTCACATATCGTGCTGCTTTCGTTAGGAGTATAATTTATATTGATTAGTAAATATACCCTGAATGCTATGCGATATGATTCCTGGAGCCGTTACACATCCTGGAGGATCTATTATGGGTGTGTTGTGCCCGCCGCGTACTTGTCGTCATAATCAATGCGATCGTTGTTGTAACGTGGCGGGGTGGGGTGCGGGGAGGTTACGGTTAATTTATGAGTCAAAATATTTGAAAATTAATTGTCTGCCTTCCATCCGGGTCTCGTTCCGCTTGTTTATTTTAGGTTTGTGCTTATTTTATAGGCCAAGCCAGCCCCGCCATCATGTGACGACTGCCATAAGTTTGTCCGTGTAATGTTCAAGGACCATGTCTGTTTTAGGTGTGCCCTGTGTAATATAGATCATAGGTGTAATGTTTGTGCAGTGTGGTCCGTCGAAACGATGGTTAAGTTCCTTGCCCAGAAGGACTTGGCTGGGTCTGACGCGGGGTCAGGCGGTCCGAGAGGAAATCATGGAGCGCCCGGTTCGGCCGGTGGGGGTGCTCCACGTCCCCAGCTGGAGGTGGCGGAGATGGCACCGCCGGCGTGGTTTGGTCCGGCTATGCAGGGTTTTCTGCATAGCGTTCTGCCCACGCTGGTGTCGTCCCTGCTACCAAAGGTTGGGGGGGCAGTTTCTCCCCATGCCTGGTACGGATCCTGTCCTCGGACAGGATTCTGGACTGGTTACCGAGGGGGCCGTCTCGTACGGCCCCCTGGCGGTCCCGTCTGGCTTCGGCCAGACGGGTTCTGTCTCTCTGCGGCCACCTCCGGGTGGTCCAGTAGCGGTGGCCAGTGTGGGAGCCGTCCGCCAGGACGGCTCCACGGTTGACTCGTCTAGTGACGTCTCTTCGGAGTCTTCGGGGCCGTCTCGTACGGCCCCCTGGTGGTCCCGTCTGGCTTCGGCCAGACGGGTTCTGTCTCTCTGCGGCCACCTCCGGGTGGTCCAGTAGCGGTGGCCAGTGTGGGAGCCGTCCGCCAGGACGGCTCCACGGTTGACTCGTCTAGTGACGGCTCTTCGGAGTCTGAAGACGATGAGGCCGAGGAGGAGAGGTTGCTGCGGCCCGTGAAGCCGCAGGTGGAGAATATGGAGGTTGATTCCGTCCTGGACGGAACCGGCCTCCATTTGTCTGGTTTGGCGCAAGCCAGGTCAGCGGCTCCACCTGCGGCTGAGGCCAATCCGTTACCGTGCACCGGTTCCGCGCGGCTTGGTTTGTCACCAGCCGTCAGGGGAACGGGTGTGCCGGGCCAGGCGTGGTACTCACCTATCTCGCCTGGTCCGGCGCCCGTGGCCGGCTATGGTTCCGCGACGGTTACGGGTCCGTACGGTTTTCCGTGCGGACCTACCCCATGGACCGGAGTGTTTCATGGGGTGGCGGCGGAACCATGTGGTAGCGGAGTGCCTGGCGTGTCAGCCGTGGCTCCTTGCCGGGAGGCCATGGCTGGCAGACCCGTAAGCACGTCAACGGGTGACGTGTTTGCGGGGGTATCTACTTCGGAGATAGATTGGTCTGATGCTCTGGCGTGGCTAGCCAGAGTAGACCCGTCTGTGGTTTCGGCCACGGCCGATGAAGATGCGCCCCGTCCGTCGGTTGCGTCGATTAGGACGGGGATTTTGCCCGCGGCCCGGATCCAGTCAGTGGGACTGGATCCACGGTTCATTGATTTGTTGGATGCTATTTATAGTAAACAACTAATGACCAAGGGTCAGCTCCCTGCGGCCTCCAGGGAGGTGCGGGCAAGATGTCGTATTCCGCGGGGTGAATACGACAGGTATGGTGTAGTCCCGTCGGTCACGGAGGATGACCGATGGGTACTGGGCGTCCAGAGTGCCGGGTCGGGTGGTCCCGGTCCGGCACTAGTGGATAAGGCCCAGGTACACCAGGAAGTCCTGGCCCTATGCGATGAGGGTGTGAGGGCAGCGATGAGCGCTGTCAATCACTCTTATCGTCTACTTCAGTCGGTGTGGGCTGAAGCGGGGGCAGGCCACCCTGTGCCACCTGTGGCACTATCGTGTGTTAATGACGCTTGGTTCTGTCAATGGACGCATTGGCAAGGGTGCAAGCGCGAATGACGAAGTCCAGGAGGCAAATGGTCATTGACCATATGCGTCCGGCTACGGCAGTCAGGGAACGTCTTCTTGGGACGCCCCTGACAGGGCCTAGCATATTTGGTGGCCAAGCGCGGGCCATCTTAGAGGACACCACCAGTATTGCGCAGAATCGGTTAGCGGTAAATCTACAGCTAGAGCTAGTGCGGCAAGCAGACGCACTAGGGGCTGTTGGTAAACCGCTAACGGGACAGCCTTCAAAGAAACAGAAGAAGCATAAGAGCAAGGCGAAAGCCAGGCCTGTTGCGACTTCTGTTTCGGCTGGGTTCTCGGAGACGCCGCCGGCGAAGAAACCCAGGAAGGTTGTAGAGGCGCCTACCCTCCCCAATGTTGCTCCTGACCGCCCTAGAGGTGGGAAGGGCAAGGGGAAGGGTACGGGTAAGGCCTCAAAGGGCGGACAGAAGGGGCCGAAGCGTACCTGAGGGTACGCAAGCTCCCTTCATATCCGCCTGGACCGCACCTGTGCGACAGGAACAGCGGTGCCAGTTATACCCATCGTGCCTAGAACGAAATGGTTCTCACTCTCTCTCGTTGAGAAAGAGGGGGGTGGGGCGGACTGCGAGCCGGACAACCCCGTTAGACGTCGAGGCGTCTATGGTGGGTGGAAGGCTCATGCGTTTCGTCGAGGCCTGGCGAGGTGTGACGTCAGACAGTCTGGTCCTGGGATGGTTATCCCAGGGTTACATGCCGGAGTAGTGGGACTTTCCGCCACAAAATCTGTCTTTGGCACCTGTCTGGACACCCGTACCAAGGGAGCCAGACAAGTTAGAAGCCGTTCAAAAGGAAGTGTCAGGTTTGCTTCTGAAGGGAGCAATAAAACCAGCAAACCGGAACACTCCAGGCTTCTATTCAAACATGTTCCTTGTCCCCAAGAGCACGGGGGGATGGAGACCCATACTCAATCTCAGGCCATTAAATTGGTTTATCCATACGCCTCGGTTCCAGATGGAAATGCCGAGGTCGGTAATGGCGGGATTGAGGAAAGGAATGTGGTGTGTATCGATCGATCTGAAAGATGCATATTTCCACATTCCGGTGAATCGGAGTTGGCACAGGTTTCTGAGATTTGCGTTTCAGAATCAAGTATGGGAGTTTACAGTTCTCCCGTTTGGCCTGTCGACAGCTCCGAGGGTTTTCACAAGAGTGGTCCTTGCGGTGACAGCGTTTCTCAGAAAAGAGAACGTGGCGCTACACACCTACATAGACGACTGGCTGCTCAAGGCAGACTCGGCAGCCAGGTTGAACGTGGATACTGCTCTGACTCTGAAGTTACTTTCAGATCTAGGCTGGATAGTCAACGAGGAGAAATCCGAGTTGACGCCCACTCAACATTTCGTTTATTTGGGGATGCGATTCGACCTCGAGGAGGGCAGGGTTTACCCATCAGAGCCCAGAGTGGTGTCTCTGTTAGCCATCCTCAGGAGTTTTCGAGTGGGAAACCACATTCAGGCGAGGCGGTTCCTTCAGATGCTGGGCATGATGGTCTCCATGGAGCAGGTTATCCCGTACGCTGCTCTAATGCGAAGACCTATCCAGTTGTATCTGATGTCTCTGTGGAAACAGAACAGAACCCCTGTCAAAACTGGTGCCAGTTTTGGAGCCGATAATATCGCATCTTCTATGGTGGAAACAGCGTCAGAATCTCCTAATAGGGGTTTTGCTGCACATACCCCACCCCCAGCTGTCCGTTTACACGGATGCATCGCTGGAGGGGTGGGGTGCCTGCCTGGGAGAACACCAGGTCTCGGGCACATGGACTCTCCCGGAAAGTCAGCTGCATATCAATCTGTTGGAAATGATGGCAGTGGAACTGGCGTTGGAAGAGTTCCTTCCGATGATCAGGGGCAAGGTGATATTGATACGGTCGGACAATTCGACAGTAGTATCATATATAAATCGCCAAGGCGGGACCAGGTCGCCCACCCTGTGCATCAGGGTGTGGCACTTGATTCAATGGTGCAGGAATTACTCGGTTGTTTTGAAAGCAGCTCATATTCCTGGCCGATTGAACATTCTGGCGGATGCTTTGTCTCGCAGACAGAGAATCTTGCCAACAGAATGGTCCCTCAACCCTCCAGTTCTACGACGGATCTTCGAGCATTGGGGCAAACCCAACGTGGACTTGTTAGCCACAAAGGAAAATGCTCAAATCATGACATATGTCTCGCCGATTCCAGATCCAAATGCCGTCGATACAGACGCTCTGGCGATAAGCTGGAGAGGAATGCATGCGTACGCGTACCCACCCACCATTCTTCTACCGAAGGTATTGGTGAAGGTCAGGGAGGAGCCGTGTCTGGTCCTGTTAATAGCGCCGTATTGGCCGAGCAGGGCGTGGTTCACGGATCTTCTAGATCTGCTGGTGGAAAATCCTGTGCAGTTGCCCGAGATTCCGAACAAAATCTCCCAGGCCAAGGGACGCTTCCTACACGAGCGTCCCGAAATGTTCAAATTGACTGCGTGGATGTTGTCAAACAACGTTCCACGTCGGAAGGCTTTTCTCGACATGCTGCTGATTTCATCGCGGCTGCGAGAAGGAGGTCAACCTTCAAGTCATATAACAACAAGGTTAACAGATTTGCAGACTGGTGTGAAGAAAAGGGTATTGATACCTTTCAATCCACTATTCAGCAAATAGCAGACTTTCTCTGTGAGCTGTTCTTTGCAGGACTAGCTCCCGTCACAATTGCTGGATACAAGTCAGCTTTGGCATCAGTTATCCCTTGTCTAGCCAACATGGATAGTCCAGAGGTGGCCCAGTTAAACGTGATGTTGAAGGGAATGAGCAATCTCCGCCCGAGACAACCGGTAGTCATTCCAGCCTGGAGTCTATCTTTAGTGCATAATGTACTGGCCAAGCACCCATTCGAACCGTTGCGTTCGGCTAGTCTAAAGCATTTGACTCTAAAGGCGGCCTTTCTATTGGCAGCTTCCTCAGCTAGAAGGCGCAGTGAGATCCATGTGCTTTCGGCAGAGAGGAACCGATTTATTGTTTCTGGAGAAGGTCTGCGTCTTCTGCCAAGAGCAGAATTTTTGTCAAAGAACCAATCTTTGAGATATCCCGGCAAACCGATCATTATACCGAAGTTAACCAGGTTTGATCGTGATGCCAGTGTCTGGTGCCCGGTCCGTGCTTTGACTAAGTACAAGAAACGGACTGACTCGTTACGGTCAAACGATAGACATCTGTGGATCTGCCATAAAAAGCCTTATGGTGCCGCATCCATGGATACTATCTCTCGTTGGGTGGTCGAATGCATTCAGACTACTCACGAGATGGCGACTGGGCACCAGGTGCAGGGCGTAAGGGCACACGATGTTAGAGGAATAGCCGCCTCGACCGCCCTTTACAATGGTGTTCCGTTAGAGGACATCATGGCCGTTGCACAATGGCACTGTGAGTCCTCATTTACGGATTACTATATGAGGGATGTGTCAGACTCAGCCAATCCACTCGCTTTAGCTGTTTTGAAACGATAGTTAGTGACCACACTGCTTTTCCCCTTTTTTCACTTTGGTAAGAAAAGAACCTAAAGCAGGCATGGTCAAGCGAGAGGATGTCAACCAGATTGTGTCACTGATGGCCGAACCGGTGAATGGTTGGAGGCGGTATGTCTGAAGTCCTGTTATCATAAGGTAATTCAACAAGTGAGAGTTTTTTGTATTATGTATATGTATCATGTTCATTCATCTTATATATTCATGCTCATTCCCAGGCTAATACAAGCGATGTGCAGGGAGTAGTTAACCCTCTTGGCATATTGGTGTTTTCAGGCGAGATACATGTTCGTTAGTTCTCTCCCTTTTCTTAGGAGGAAAAAGGGTGGGGGGGGGGGCTGTGACGCGAATGTGATTCGGTTCCGTGAACTTGACGGTCCTTTTAGGTCTCCGTTAGTCAAGTTTGAAGTCTAAAATCTTTCTCCAAGGGGCAAAATTAGCATGTATGGCTTGCCCCTTCCCACCACGTTACTGATCAAATCTGGTGTATATCAGAAGTAACAGAATGGTGAGTATTGATCGAAGGAGAATGCAGGAAATGTCAATTTCCCTTTCTCCGAGATCTAACAATACTCACCATTCTGTTACGGACCCAGCCTCCCAGCCCCACGGAGGCAAGCCATAGTTTTCTCTTGTTTGGTGGCTATGCAAACAATATGAGCTCTATGGTAAACGGGTACTCGGCAGTTGGGAGCCGAGTACCCGGTTCCCAGGAGTCGGTAAAGCTTTCTAAGTCTATAATCCTAGAGCCGATGTCAAGGCCAGCTGTATATCAGAAGTAACAGAATGGTGAGTATTGTTAGATCTCGGAGAAAGGGAAATTGATATTTCCTGCAATCTTGAAACATTATTGATAAAAATCAATTATGTTCCGGGGTGACATTGCGTTTGGGATTGTATTTCTGTTTGAAATATTTGGCGATGAAATGTGACAGAGTAGAGAAGTATTTGGTGTAGATTGAAACATCGTAATCATATGGAATCATGACTTTGCTCTTACTTGGTGTGATCTACAATGTAATATCCAGTTCAGAAATATGTGGAAAGATATTGAAAGTCTAATTAAGTTACTATCTTTGTTCTGAGGTGATTGAATATTCATTATTTTCAAAATCTTACTAATTGAGAAGATAATGATGGTCAATGACTTCACATGGATTATTATATTTTGGAACCTCCATGGCAGGAAAATTGAAATTATTTGACATTGATTTGCCGCCCTCTAAGTCATTGATCTTTCAAGTTTACTATGGCTGCCGCCTTAATCTGAGAATTTACAATAATACATTGATTTAACATAGTATAAGAACCTATTATTTATAGTTGGTGTTTCCTTGAAATTGAAATTGACATGCTTGCCGCCATGTATGTGCATGTATAAAATGTTGACACATTATTGAATATACATTCGCAAACATGGAAACGTATTTTAAAATGTTGATGATAACTGATCTAATAAATTCTTTGTTATATTTTTTTATGGTTGTTCAGGGGGTCAGTGAGGGGAGAAATTTTACTCATGTAAATTCAATACTGTACCGGAGCAGAGATGGTGTCATTGATCAGTCAGTGAATCGATGCAATAAAATTTGGACACTGGAAGTTTGGATGTCAAGTTATCAATGAAAGGAATTTAAGTTAATGAAAAATTAAAGGTTTTGTCAACTTCTTCAAAATTTTGGACCATTACATATAGGATAATTTTAGGATTAGGTATTATTTAGAATTATAAATATAGTACATTATAAAGAAAGTAAACATTTGATTTTGAATTTTATCACTCGTTCGTTGAATATTTCTTCATTACTCTACTAAAGAATAATTGCAAATATTGAAAAATCCTATAATTACTAAAGCCCTGTAGATCAAATTTGACCCTTCGAACCATGTAAGTGGACTGAAACTTTTTAAGGAATATATTCCCCATAAATTCTTCTAGGAAATCGTTTAAAAATTAGGCTTTAGAACTCCAGTCAGAAAGTTGACAATTTACACTTTTGATCGCCACTATCCAATCAACGTCCATAAAATTGTGACATACAATTCATACGATTAGCTCCCTTACATTGAGATTATGGAAGTCGGTGTGCAAGGTATATAAATTCATCCCAACTTGCGCAGAACGTATGTGGAGCTTAGTTAAAAGACGGCATAGACATTTAGGTCGTCAGGGAGCTGATGTCACAGTCTTTAAAAGGTTTGACGTAGCAATTCCGTTATGAAGTGTACGAATTGTATGTCTTTGATCGATCTACAAGTTAATAAACATTATGTTGAGTAGTTTGAAATAAACCTGACCGAGTGCCGTTGCTACGGTAGACAGTCACTGCCCGGAGGCAAATTAGCCTCAATATATCCAACAGTTTAGCTGCATGTATAGTTACTCTGAGACTGAGATTCTGGGAATTCTAGGTTCAAATTATATAAATTGGTCCCAACACACGCAAAACTTGGACGGCGATAATCTAGAAATGGGCGGTGCATAAGTATAAATTGGTACCTCTATTCTTGTGGTCCATAATGCGGTGGTCGCTTCAGACAATTAGCAACAATAGACTACTACTACTACTGCTACTGCTGCTACTGCTGCTGCTGCTACTGCTACTGCTACTACTGCTACTGCTGCTGCTACTTCTACTTCTGCTGCTGCTGCTGCTACTGCTACTTCTACTGCTACTGCTACTGCTGCTGCTGCTGCTACTACTACCACTGCCACTGCCACTGCTACTGCTACTACTGGTACTGCTATTACTGATGGTGGGATGGATGGATGGATCCTGCCCATCCGTCATCCCCAATCCACTTCCTTCCATGGATGGGTGTGTGGGATGGATGGATGGATGGATGAGTGGGTGGGTGGGTAGGTGTGTGGGTGGGTAGGTGTGTGGGTGGGTAGGTGTGTGGGTGGATGGGTGGGTGGGTGGGTGGGTGGATGGATGGATGGATCCTTCCTCCCTCTCTCCGACTAAGCTCTATCCTTCCTTTATGCGCGTCCCCATCCCACCTCCCCATCCTGCCCGCCTCCCCATCCGTCCATGGATGGATGGATGGGGCGTGGGATGGATGGATGTTTAGATGTCTGGGTGGATGGATAGATGGATGGATGGATGAATCCGTCCATCTGCCTTGCCAGCCAGCTGGCTGTCTGTGTGTCTGTGTGTCCGCCAAGCCACTCACTCACATACAATTAAGGGAGCTGAATACTACTTTCTTTCTACATGTATGAACAAAGTTTAATTATAAACACTACAGTGGCCTTTCGGGTGTGGTAAACAGAATTCTATCAAATGGCAAAATATGTCCTCCAAACTTGATTCATTTTTTCGGCATCAAATGATCAAAAGGCATCAAAAGGCAAAATGGAGTGTCGCAACAAAAGCATATAACACCTTTGAATGATCGGTTCATGATCTCGTGAAGGAAACACTACTCACTTATCAATCCAATTCGGAAGAGTAAAATTTCACTAATCTGTGTGGAGTGAAACCAGTCCACTAATCATTGGCTTTATTAATGATGTTTGTGATAAACCCGGATCAAAGGAAACTCAAACCTTGCACAAAGTTCCATTGTTCAAATTAAACCATAGTAGTTTTTCAAAGGAGATTGAGTAATTCAGTAACGGTATATAAAGCTGTCTATACTGAAGGGCTGACAGATTTGTCATACAGGCAACTGATGAAGCGCATCCCTGCGAAATGCATTTAGCCAATTGACGGTGTCCATAATTACTGTGAGTAACTTATAATATTGCGTATTGTATTGTTGTATTGTTAACCCTCGCATATTACATGTTAATTCTATAATTTGTCTTTCAGGTGTAAGTAATATATTGGTTCAATTTGTAGTTGATGTGAATGAATTTGTGTGCTTGAATTTGAGTTTGCCTGATCGAATCTTTCTTACCTGCTCAACTGCCTGTCTGATTGCTAGTTAGATTGAACGCTTGTCTGTCTGAATGGCTATTGCGAGGAAGAATGGTCGTAGGAAGAATGGAGATGTAAAGGGGTTCATCTGCGCATGCGCGCCTGCTAAAGCTGTATTACCAAATAATTCAGTGCGTCCACCATATTGCTACGCTACGTAGGCATTTAGATGCCGAAACTCTCCCTGATGGGCTTAGCAGGAAGGTGGAAGAGCTGAATGGATTTTGTAAGCCAGCTATGCCAGATGATGACATCTACTTTGCCATCTGGAATGTGAATTTTGAGTGGGCAAAATATACCATTAAGGCCATGTTAAATCACTATAATGAACAACTTGGTAGTATTAGAACTGAAGTAGTCCTCACACAGGCAATGCCACATTTAGACCTAGGTCGTGCTAAATCCAATGATATACGCTGGGCAAAAAACAATTATAATAGAAAGCTCGACATTAATGCGATTAGTTCTTTTTACGATTTTGTGCGACCGATAGATCCATCTCAGCAACCAATTCAAAATCTCGCACAAGCCACGCCTCTGGTCATGATACCAACTGTGGCCCCACAATCACAAATGAAAAAACGCCTCGGATCACCTGAAACTTCGCCGCCAGTCACAAAACGAGTAGACAATAAAATCTCTCCATTGCTACCATTAGATTCGGTCCCTAGAGATATGCTATTTGAAGCATCATTAATCCCACTACCCGACTCTCCACTAGGCAATCTAAATGACCCACACGAATATCCGCCCGTGCCACAGAGGGAAAGGGTTAATGGTAGCAAATCTGGTCCACGGACTGGCGCTTCTCAGAAATCCTCTCAGAGCAGTCAACCATCGGGTCTCAAGACCCCATCCCCAACAGGGAAACTGCCACAGCCCAGCTTCCCTCCAACTCCAGGTCCAAGTAATGCACCGGAGGTGCGTCCTATTAAATTTGCAAATAGACACAAACAACCAACCATGTTGGAGAGAAACATTTTTTGGAAATTTCGTCATGAAATCGAAAACAAAATTGACTGCCGACTACCTGTTCTCACGAACAAAGTACTCATCTTTGGAGCTTCGAACCTGAGTCGCATTAATGTTGAGCCCCACCCTGAAACGCAAGTTGCCTGCTACCCAGGAGCTAAATTGTGTCATGCTAGAGGACTAATTCAAAAGTACACTGGATCATTTAAACCAGAGAAAATAGTGATTAACATTGGCATTAATGATATGAATGAACCCATCTCTAGTTCAAAACATAGATTAATGCTGCTTCTCAGTGCGATTAATTAATCCAAATTCCCAAAGACTGCGATTTACTTCGCAAAACTTAACTATTCAAGTCGGTTGACAGCTCAGCAGAAGTTGGCGATTCAGTCCATCAATTCGACGGCTGAATCATCAAAATCTGTGACTGTCATTCCTGCACTTAGACTCTCCGAATTTAATGTTGTTAAGGATAACATTCATTGGACTGAGAAGACAGCTAACTCTATGTATTCTGCCTGGCTTAAATTCCAAAATTTAAACTAGACAAGGGCCAAGGTAACATCCGCCCGGAAACAGGACTGGGCAGTAATATTGTAAATCTACCTGGCTCCCCATTAGGTGAAGCAGAGCAGTCACTGATCAATTTGGTCTTACATTTGTCCCAACACCAAAACCTAAAACAGGTTTGGATGCTCTTTTAGATAATGGCTGTATGGAAACATCTGAATTTAGTTACCGTATTAAGTTAGCAGACTTCTTTCGTAACTCTAATAGTAACATTCCACCATTCATTGAAAAAACTGGCTGGGCACCAAACGTAAAAACCTGGACCCAGCGATCGGTGAAAGCATAGAACTCTTTTCAGAGCGTGTTAAAAATTCTGCATTCCCTAATGATCAACCAAATTTACCCTATGAGGAACGCCAGGCCTTAATTGAATTGTCTAAAAACAGCGAAATTGTCATCAAACCTGATGATAAAGGGTCGGCGACTGTAATAATGCTTAAAGATAACTATAAACGTGAAGCACAACGACAACTTAGTAACCCAAAGCATTACCAGAAACTAAGCAAACCACTTTGGCAAAATAATTGCAGCAAATTTAATGAGATTCTTAAAAAATTGCTCGATAGCAAGAAGATCACCGAAAAGCAAAGTATCTCTTTGCTAAACTTGAGTCAAAACCACGGACTTTCTATCTTTTGCCAAAAATTCATAAACCCATAGATTCGTGGTTGGACCCAATGTCACCGCCTGGGCGACCTATAATCTCTGATTGTGGCTCGGAATCCTACAGAATCGTGAATACATCGATTACCATCTACAGCCAATAGCAAATAGACACCCCACCCCAGCTTCTTGAAAAACACAGAAGACTTCTTATCACAGGTCTCTGAGACCTGGATACCTCCAAATTCATTCTTGGTCACGCTTGACATCGATGCTATGTATACAAGCATTGACATCGAGAATGGTATAAATTCTATCCGTAAAGCATTCGTGAACTACCCAGACACCAACAGGCCAGACAGAGAAGTAATAGCTCTATTAGAGCTGAGTCTGAAAGGCAATGATTTTGAATTCGATGGCGAAATTTACCAACAAATTTGCGGCTGCGCGATGGGCAAGCGCTTTAGCCCATGTTTTGCCAATATTTATGTAGCAGAGTGGGAGGAGGAAGCGTTAGAAAAGTGTCCAAAACATCCCCTCATTTATCGCAGGTACCTTGATGACATTTTCATGATTTGCCAACATACGAAGGCAGAGTTTGATGAATTTTTCGAAATTCTGAACAATCACGATCCGAATATCAAATTAAAAGCAACTATTGTCGAGATGTCTGTAGATTTCCTGGATGTAACTGTATATTAAGGTCTAAAGTATGAAACAACTGGCTACTTAGACTACAAAGTGTATTTCAAACCAACCGATTCGCATCAGCTATTGCACAAAAAATCTTTCCATCCACCGCATACTTTTAAAGGTATAGTAAAATCACAAATAATCCGTTTTTACAGGAATTCGAGTGATAGGAAAAACTTTGAAGAAGCGTGCTCTACCCTATTCAAAGCCCTCAAACCACGGGGTTACTCCTCACGATTCTTGCGCAAAATCAAATCTGAAACATTGGACGGCTTGGAAACCATTCCAGATAATGCCTCAAATCGTCGGCCTACACAAATTTCTCACAATCGTCCGATTATAGGTGTAGGCGAATCTCGCAAATGCGGAAAGAAAAGGTGCAAGTTAGATGAATTTCTCCCAAACCAGAATACTTTCACGAGCTTTCAGAATAAAAGCAAGTTCCAACTTCAGTCTAATCTAGATTGTGACTCTGAAAATGTTATTTATCTAATTTCATGCAAATTGTGCCAAAAACAGTATGTCGGCGAAACCAAATGTCCATTAAGATGGCGGGCAACTCGACACCTCTCAGATATTAGGCTAGAGGAAGACACACATGTTTCCGAACATTTTAATCTTCCTGACCATTTAGTCCTTCGTGACTTTGAAATTATGCCGATTGAACAGCCACCCCTTTCAAATACGGTAGAAGAAACTGATAAACAAAGAAAACTTCGAGAATCGTTTTGGATTAAAGAACTCGAAACACAGTGGCCAAGGGGAATAAACTCGGACCCAGGCGTATCTGATCAACGTGACAAAATTCCATTCATTCTGACCTATAATCGGAAAAACGTTGAAATTTCCAAAATCTTGAAAGATGAGTATCAAAACCTACAGGAGAAACTGAAACAACTCTTTAACAAGCGTCCAGTAATTGCGTTTAAGAAAAATCCGAATCTACGTGACATCTTGGTAAAAGCAAAACTCAAATAGCTATCCAGAATATCCATCTCAATCATTCAACATTATCCCTTGCATGATGGTCAGCCAAAAACTGTCAATTTAGTGATCTTGGGCAATGTCCATTTGCCGGCGGGGATTGGAGTATTTTTGAAAATTTACCGGTGTAATGACTGGCTCGTGAACCGAGACAGTCGTTCAAGTGGCATATTCTCGGGAATGACCTTGTCTGTGCCTGCAAATGTACATTAAATATGTAAGCGAATATTTGGATTCTACTGAACAAATTGAACCAGTAAAGGGTTAACATTAATGCCATATGGCTTTCCTCAAACAAAATGACAAATCTCAGGCAGTAAGATAAACCAGAATATCTAAAAATTTTGAATTTTTTCAATTATTGAAGATTCTGAGCCAGTGCGTTGACAATATTGACTACTACTGCTGCTGCTGCTGCTGCTGCTGCTGCTACTTCTACTGCTGCTACTGCTACTGCTACTACTACTACGGTGCATAAGTATGAATGGGTACCTCTATTCTTGTGGTCCATAATGCGGTGGTCGCTTCAGACAATTAGCAACATTAGACTACTACTACTACTGCTACTGCTACTGCTACTGCTACTGCTACAGCTGTTACTGCTACAGCTGTTACTGCTACTGCTCCTACTGCTACTGCTGCTACTGCTGCCACTGCTACTGCTACTACTACTACTGCTACTGCTACTCAAACAAAATGACAAATCTCAGGCAGTAAGATAAACCAAAATATCTTAAATTTTTTCAATTATTGAAGATTCTGAGCCAGTGCGTTGACAATATTTACGACGACGACGACGACGACGACGATCACAACAGCAACAACAACAACGTGTAGTAGTATATTTTTGAAAATGTATCACTGGGCTAACTGGCTCAATTACTGAGCCAGTCATTCCAGTGGTAAAGTTTCAAGAATAGTATTCACTTGGGCTGCAAATGAACATCTATGGCCTCCACAAAATAATAGGTAAGGGCTACTTAGTCAATATAAGGTCAGTAGTGTTTAAAGCAATTTTAAAGAATGTGACTCTATAAGACGAAATATTATGTCTGGTGCATTGTTATATTCAAGCTTGCTATGGTCAGCATAGTGGTCAACAAAGGCTGGTCACTAAATACAGGCTGTTGCATAATGCATGTCATTGTCATAGTAAAAAGCGATAACCGCCACTAGACGAGGGCATTGTTAGTTTGAATAAATTCAATCCGCGATATATTGAAATTCGGCATTGCTTAAATTCGCATCTCGCCGGGACCGCGTTTTCCTGTGCTGCCATCTAGCGGCGAGATTTTCAACTGCCCGGCCCATTGCAAATCTCCTTCTGGACGCAACTGCGGGAATTCACAGAGAAGCGCACGGACACATAGGCCTGCTCACGTATGGATGAACACAGTACTATTCTGTCCGAATATTCGAATATTCATTCACGTAGACAAATATGAACAAATATTCGTATAGCATACGAATGTTCGAATACTTATGAAAAATTACAAAATTGACCTAAAGGACAATTCCGGGATGATAAAAAGTGTGCTTTATTTGAAAGATTATTACATGTTTAATTAAATTGCGCCAGAATAATAACCAGATAGAATTAGCGTAACCAACTATCACTAGATAAAGTCGGTAAAATTGACCATTTTTCGCACATCTGGGCGCTGCCATTTTATCACGTCTAGCGACGTCAGCCCCGCACCACTGCCATTGCTATGACTGGAGGAGCGAGGCCAATAGATGAGGGTATATATTTTAAGGAAGTATTCGTAAATGATAATAGCAAACGAACCGCTGAAGTGATTCCAATGATTCTAGGATCTCTAAATAGGTGCCGACCTCGGGATTAATATGATATAATGGATGTTAATATCGGACAAGAGGTTCAAAAGACTGAAATATATTTTCTAAAAAGTATTCATCTTAGATACGATCTGAGAATATGTTATCCTTTTTTGGTAAAATTCAGCATGAGATGTTTTTTGTCTCGCAGACTATCTTTGTGTATTGTCATTAAATTGGAGTGTGCTTGAAACTGAATTAAATGGCGATTTGCCTGACCAATTATAATTTTGCTCACGTAAATATTGCCAGAGATCTCACCAAATGAATTAACATTTTGACATAAAATCTGGGATTTTCATATTGCCCACCAAGCTGTAGTAATATCAATAATTAAGATATTTTGATGGAATCTTTCCCGTTATGTGATAACATTGTAAAGCTTCGGCACAGCACATTCTGTCATTGTAGCCGTAATACTCATTCTGATATGGGATGATGGATAGATAAATTTTTGTTTGAAATTTTGCTGGCGTAGTTTTTCCCATAGAGTGTCTATTGATACATTAGGCCGATTCTAACATCCCTAGCATTGGATAAATCTTCGAATTTGCAACTACAGGTAGGTATCAGAATTATTACAATCGGTTCTGTGGTTCCGGCAATATTATGCCCACGACACACTCTATAACAGTATCTTGAGTCGGCTGAGTAATTTGACAATACGCACGTGTCAAGTGTGCCACTTCATTTAACCATTATCACATGGTATAAAATGCATAATAGCCTACTTACAGAGATAGTGTTGTGGTACATTTTGGGGGGAAATGTTGCTGAAACATGTTGCTGTCGTGCACAGCAATGACTTACAACAGCATTGTTACCAAAACTGAACACATTCTGATAGGATAGAGAAAATGGAATCTATTCTT
>CM067360.1:81003288-81173288 GCA_034401795.1 Chaetoderma sp. LZ-2023a
ATGAGAACTTTAATTGTCAAAATCACGGCTTGATCTTATCAATACATGAGGACTTTAATTGTCAAAATCAGGACTTCCTTTTATCAATACATGAGAATTTTAATTATCCTAATTTAAATAAATTGCTCATACATAGCTACACAATTTATTTATAGTTTGCTTTACGGATTTTCGTCCCTAATGAATATACATTTCCAGTGATTTGGCCTTAAAAGGGTTAATGATAGCAATTTGAAAATCAATGATAAATTCCAATCGTGTCCTAATCTTTCATAGCAGATACAACTATGCATATCGCAGAATGTATAGCCACTACTAATTGAGAGGCGATACGATATATACATTCTGTTCTGAATATATAATACAAGCAAACACATGCCCTGAAAACAAACACAGATTTACACCTCTATTCACAATCCATTGACATGCATTTACTATGCATATGCAGACACTCTACAATAACTTAATATTACGGGCAAATGGGGTCATATTTAACAACAATACTATGCTAGGAATGTAAACCGACCAGACTACTGTTCCCAATAACAATGACGTCATAACCTCTGGCCGATGGCACTATTGATATGACATTTTACCACGGATTAAATTCGGAGCTAGTTATAGTTTACCGGAAATAAATCCCACTGGTAATTTGCATATTAACGGTCAATACAAGATTAAAATGATCAATTTAGTTACCAGGTTTAATCATGTTTCATTATAATATCCACGTACCGCTACGAACAGGCCACTCAAATCAGTTCATTATCGCCACTCTACAAGCTATGATTAATAACCAATTCGAGCTCTACAAACTACCCTAGCAATGTTACACATACTCACTATGTAATTTGATCCCGGTACCGGTTTTTTTAATACCCTTCCCAAAATCTACATTATGGCGTTTCTTCAACAAAACAATCGCCCCGACAATTATTTTAAAAACTACTGGTAACTCACCCGTCACACACGTCTGCGGCTATCTCGTTATCCAGTGGCTCATCTTCAGTCACAACTGATTGATCGAATTAACGGATTGATGTTGTCTGCTGACAATTGTTTGTTCAAGTGCCCCTAAATCGCACTCACACCTTACCATCTCAACTCTCACCCGAAATCGACACCTGTCAATCAATCCACCAACACATCACTAACATTCCAGCCCATCAAAACCCGAGCTTGACGAGGAAGGAAAAACCTGTTTAACCCCTTCACCCACCGACACTAAAATCGAACACATTCCTACGTTAGCGACATTACACATCGCGTGAAGATGTTAATTCATGAATTACCTACGCAATTCATTTACAGGGATAATTGTGATTACAACTTAATCTTAAAAAAACATAGAAACGCTCGTTTAAAAAACACATCAATTATCCTGCCGTAAAAGGGTCATTGACGAGATTGATATTTACACCAAACATAGATATAGACAGGACTAGACCACGCGAGACAGATAACTTTGCAAAAATACAACTGACAAATTTTATTAATTACCTCCCTTGTATTTAACTAACCAAATTAACCCAGCCGTTTTTAACAGTTATCTCCCTTGCACTGTTACCTAACCAGTAACACTCAATGTAATACCAATGAGAAACCATGATGAACCATTTACTATGTTACATATACGAATACCAAACACTAGAAGCCAGGACCAGAAATGACCGAATATACACATATATGCATGCGCGCGCATACATATACGTACACACCCACTAATACACTGAGACAGGAGAAGAATGGGCTGTGTATAATCTGTCTAATTCATGGTCTTGATTTTTTAATAATCAGAAGTCCGATTCTCGCCAGCCTGTCCACCACCATGACCACCATGACCATTGACTTTGTGCCAAATTGGGAACCCCAACAAAGTTTGCTAAAGATGCTCCCAGGAGACACTTTTCTCAACGGACTCACATACGGACGGACAGATACACATAACTCGGCACACAGTTCAGTGGCTTCTGACTACTCGAGTGCCGCAATCTTGGCAGAATACGAGACTTTTATCTTATAGTCGTTATGATTTATAATGAATATTACATTGACTGTATTGTAACAAATTTGACTGGGACCTGTTGTTGCCTATCGCAGCAACATGTTCCAGTCGAATTAACTGCAAAATTTACAACAGCGTTCCTTTCTCTTTTGAGATTGAGGCACTGGCATTATAAGGATTAAAGGTTAATGTGCGTATGATATGATACAACCGGTGACTCAATTGAAAGGATCCAAGCAAGTAATAAGCAACGCTTATGTTCAGTATTTGACAGCTGTTGCTGCTAAACTTGTTATAAATATATTTGTTGTCATTTGCACCATAGTAAACATACAACTGGTATTGAACTATGCTAGGAACATACTATGCGCTCACCTTGGAAGCCAGCATAAGAATGACATTAGCGTTACGAGAATGGTTTTATACCAACAATTGCTCAGCGGTGAAGACAATAGAAGGAAATAATGCGGCCAGCACATAGCTATATAAAATGGCGGCTACACCTCTAGTTAGTTAAAGTATCAATAAAGGAAGTAATTGTCGTAAATTTAGCTAGGATATTTATCTTTTATGAATAATTGAGAACTTTAAGATCAGATTCTGATGAGCTTTCAGCTGAGCACCTGAAACACGATGGTGTCTTATTAACTTACTCGTGTGATACGGCATAATAAGACCATAGCTGAAGGCATATATTAATATATGCATTTAAAGCCGCTTTGTTTACACAAATTCATAAGAAAGCAGGAAGGCTAATGATGAATTTAGATAATTGACCTTTCCAGTTTTAGCTATGCCCCGCCAATCCATAGTTAAACTCCACCCACACGTCGCTCGTGTTGGAATCGATCGATCCCTGAACTCCCTGACCATCAATTTCCAGAAAACTATACAGGTAAGCTGGTGAATATTTTAAAACTATTTTGACTGGTTGCTGTTGCAACAGCACCCAGTCAAATTAGTTTCAAAATATTCCACAGCATGTTTATCAACTAGTAAAGACATACAATTAGTACACGTGACGGACTATTAAGCGTTTAAGACGGACTAAATGGAGTCATTCATGCTGCTATTGATTATGACGTAATCCTACACATGATGTAGTTGATTATGACGTCATATGGTAGATGGATAAACTGGAAAGGTCCATTACTGACAAATCAGATATCCATATTGGAAAATTCTTTGAGAAACGTTATCTTGCACGTATCGTGCCAATGATTTTCAAAAGCCAAAGCAATCTACAATTTGCTTTCACACCTGGAAAATCACCAATAGTCGCAGCAGTATTAATGACCTAAGTTATAAAGGAATGCAAAGAAAATAAAGCGCCCTGTTACATAGGCTTTATGGACACTCAGAGAGCTGTCGACGTTATGTGGCATTCTTCATTATTGCGCCATCTCTACCTCCTTGAGATAAAAGGGAAGCTATGGATTACCAACTAACGGAATGTACAGACATATCTCAGCGTGAGTCGAATGGGAGAACCATAGAAGTAGAAAGTTTTCAGTCTACAAGGCACGCTACAAGGTGGTGTCACATGTCCAAATTACAATAAACCATATGAAGTTCTGCTGTTGAAACTACTTCAGTTGGTTCAATACATCTGGGCTCAATGACACTATGCGATGACAAAACTGTCTTGGATACATCGCCAGATTGGTTACATGAGTGGGATGAATGCTGCGACAACCCATGCCTATAAGAAACGATATGTTAATGGCATTTCCAAGCGGCACGTGGTAACTTCCAATGAGCGGAAAGAATCAGAATATGAGTCGATACGAATTGAGATAAGAATGGACGTAGTGAAAGAATATAAACATTTAGGACTAGTAAGAGCAGAAGATAATAGTCCTTTAGGAAAAGACGTTATAAGAAAAGTCCTTGTAACATAGGATTTTGAAACTAATTTGACTGGGTGCTGTTATGCAACGGACTGTTAATTAAATAGTAAATCCATCAAAGACATAGAATTCCTACATATGACGGACATTTAAATGCTCATGACGGAGCTAGATACGTCATTCATTGCGCATTTTGATTGTGACGTCAGCCTGCATATGACGTAATTGTTTATGATGTCATATATTTGAGTGATTGATGAGATCTATTCATTGCTATCTCTATAGCTTTCTACCGCCCCAACGTGATGCTGGTATAACCAAATTAAACCTAGGCTAACTAAAGCCTAATTTCTTGTTATGGAGTTGACAACCATAGAGAGAGCACCCCGGCAATAATGAATCCGAATCTTTTCTATCTCACACCGGTAAACCACACTCCGCGCAACATTACTAATACTTCCTCACAGGGTCGGATTTGCCTATAAGCTAAATGAGCTATAACTTAGGGCCTCAGAGTATGAGGGGCCTCTAAATTGCTTGGCGAAAAAAAATTTAAAGGTAAAAATTTTAAAATGCAGTTACAAAATACAATAATTAATTAGAAATAGGGGCCTACTACTAGACCTACTGTTCCATTCCCGGAATCAGGGCCGAACTCATTACAGTGCATGCAAATAGTCCACATATGCAGGGCTCCTATTTTCTTACAGAATAGAGAACCCAACCCAGAATAGCGTCAAAAATATGTTAATTAACATGTTAGAGAGTCACTTATGTGGTCACTTAATGCAGGTGGAGGTGGCCTCTTAATAGAAGTAAATACATTGTTTGATTGGATTTGGGATTTAAGAGTGAGGTCTAGATAAGTGGTTTCACTTTAGTATAAAACTTAGTGGATTTTAACATTGTTCTTTGTGAATAAATCTATGATTATGCGGTAGGCTAAAATATAGTGTAACCGAGTAAGTGGATGCAAGTTTAAATTACCACGCAATTATGCCTATATTAATATTTTGAAAATTATTTGAAAAATTCTAATCATCAGTTATTGCCTGGTAGTCTTAAAATTTCACACTATTTCATGGTTACAATGGAGCTATCCTAATTTGGTCCCAGTGTTGTTTATCACTCAGAATACTGAAAATTGCTTCCCAAAGAATCTAATTTTCAAATGTTGTGGGGAACGTCCCAGCTCCCCCCACCCCCCTCACACACACACACACACCTTTCCCAGTTAACCCGCCAGCCAACAATTACTTTTGATTAGAAGGTGCAACTTATTTTTAAAACTTTAATATTTCTGTATGCATAGACTCTATCTATGTCTTAAGAGATTGGAAATAATTTGTGAAATTCTAATCTGAGCTTGTTGTCTGCTAGTTTAAAATAAATACAGTTTCATCATCTTGCATTCCTAAAATTATTGTAAGTTATAATGGCATTGATATAATACCAACATACCCTAGTGCTGAAAGCTTTCTATCCCTCAGAAATTCAGGAAATGTCTTCTCAGATAATAAAATGTTCAAATTTTCCTGGGGGAGGCCTCCGGTCCATTGTCATAGCGTAGGGCCTCAGTAGACCCGAATCCGACCCTGCTTCCGCAAAAGCTTCAGTTTCAGTTTCACGTTTATTACACTCAGGCTACCGAGGCAGCATATGAGGGTATATATTTATAACAATTATTACGGTTAATAAATAAATACTAATTACATTAATAACAGCTATAATAGACTTGGTGACTTATTTTTTCTTGGCATATAAAAGGTATTTACACATTTTTGGAGAACTGGCCTGTTCCATATTGAAAGAAGTCCTTTTGCTTTTTCTATCGTGGTATTGGTTAGGTAGTAAGAAGGGATTAGTCTTTGTCGTTCAGTGCTAAATTTTGTGCAATGAAAAAGAAAGTGCAATTCGTAACCTGTGCAATTACATGCATTACAGATGCGCTCATTTCGATCAATCCCCCCCCCCCACCTCTTGATCTCGATGTCTAGTTGGTGGTTTAATGTTCTGAAGTGGCACAGAATTATAGCGTCGCGATATGGCAATACAACAAAATATTTTTCTATTTCCGATTCACTCATTATGTTATTGTAAAACGTTAATCGGCTTGAATTGGAATTTTCAGCTCTACATTTTTCATTGAATTGATTTTGTAAAGCTATTCTTACCTGCCTAGTGATGTTAATCTTATTTACGTTTTCTGCGTTAAAGGGTGTATCAAATCCTGTTATTGTTAGTATTTCTTTAACTTTTTCTATCCATTTAAACTTGATATTTTTTGTCTCCGTATACTGTAGGCAGGTATAGTAAAGAATAGACGAAAGTTTTCCATATCCAGCGTTTACGATGTCAGCCCAAAATCGAATTATATTGCACTGTATTATAATATTTAATGGGTATTTACCTAACTCTGTATAGATCATAACATTCGGGGTACTCTTCTTCATTTGTAACATAATTTTATAAAATCGTATTTGGCAAATTTCTAGCAGTTTCGTGTTTTCAAAGCCCCAGATTTCAGACGCGTATAATATAACTGGTATAACCATAGACTCAAAAAGTGTGCACTGTAAATCTATCGGGAAATCGATCGCTTTAATTTTGTGAATTAGTGCGTCCATTGCTTTAATCCCTTGAGCTAAGTTTCGTTTTCTACAAGAAAAAAAGTTACCATTATATTTGTACACCCAAAAATAAATATTCATCTACTACTTATATGCTATGTTCACCTATTTGAAATTTTGGTTGGTTAATTTTCTTACGTTTTTTTAATATTATTATTTTAGTTTTTTAATGATTGATCTGCAATTTCCACTTTTCGCAATAGTACTGGAATACATCTAACGCATTTTGTTGCGACCTGGGTATTTCTGCCATTATCATAGTGGCATCAGCATAGAGAAGCACAATAAGATATAAATAAAGGTGTACATTATCAACTAGTTCGTTAATTGTTGTCAGCCCTGATGTGTGGTGTTCTTCTAGGTAACTTTCTAAATCATTCAGATAAATCGAAAAGAGAAAAGGGGATAAATCTTCACCTTGTCTAACGCCTATCCTACACGGGAATGCGTCTGACTTAATTGAGTTATGAAAAACAAAAGATTTAATAGACTGATACATATTAAAAATAATTTTAAAGCATTTTCCTGTAACTCCGTTTTTTATAATTTTTTCCCAGAGACCCTTTCTCCAAACAGTATCGAAAGCTTGTTTAACATCTATAAAACAGCAGTATAACTTTTTCTTTTCGGCTGATAAGAGCTGCTGTATGAGATTCAGCGAAAATATATTGTCCAGCGTGGATCTACCCTTTCTAAATCCGTTTTGCGAATCTGAAATGATTTCATATTTTTCAGCATATGCATTCAAACGAGCATTAATAATTGTGGTGAAAAGTTTCCCCTACAGCTTAAAAGTGTTATTGGTCGGTAATTTTCTGCGTCCGATGGGTCTCCTTTTTTCTTATATATTGGTATAATTTTTCCGATTAGCCATTTTTCCGGTACCCATCCGTTGTCAAATATTATATTAAATAACTTTTCATAAATGGGCATCATGGTATTAATTGTGGATTTAATATATTCGTTTAGTATCAAATCGGTACCGCATGCTTTATCATTTCCTAATTTATATACTGCGTGCCGTATTTCCTCATTTGTTATTGGGACGTCCAAATCCGGATTATCTGCTATATTTGCTATAGGATCGTCATCCACGCTGTTCTCATCACCCGCGCCGTTTACCTTTTGAAATGCTCGTAAAGTGAATGTAAATCGATATTTCCGTTGTCACTAGTGTCTCTCTTTTTGTTATTGATTATTTTCCAATATGCCTTACTGTTTGTTCGCCTAAGATTACGGAGCTTAGAATGGAGTTGAGTAGGGCCCACGCGCATTTTCTGAATACTTTTTAATGGAAATTTTACAGTCTTTATTTGCCTTTTTCAATTGTTGGTGATTAGTTGCTGTTTTATTTACGTTGTATTGCTTCTTTTTCCTATGATATATTTTTCTTTTCGCATCACATTCCTTTCCAAACCAGGCTTTGTTATTTACCCGTCGCTTACTTTTATATAGCTTTTTATATCCAAAGGTTTGCGCAGCGTTATTAATAAACATTTCCTCTATCATGTCTACAGCTGAGTTTAACGTGTCTAGGTTTTCGGAGTATTTAGCCTGATTTAATTTTTGTAATATGTTATTTACCGCTGCTTGGTCTAGGCTGTTAGTAAGTTGCTGTTTTTTACTAGGTTGCCACCGTATCCTTATATTATTATTATTATTATTATTATTATTATTATTATTATTATTATTATTATATTCGATTTCTAAGTGCAATGGATGGTGTAAATCTGATATCATTGGATCAAAAGGCCTCACATCAAATGCTTGTAAGATTTTAATGAATTGTCCGCTTCCGACTTCATAGTCTAACAAGCTGCTATGTGTGGTTGTTGCCTTACCCATGAAACAACCTACACCGACCCTCCCGTTTAGTATGTAGATGTTCGTATTTTTGGAGTAGCTTCGCACCATTTGGATTTTATTCGTCCTAAGCATTGGCTATATCGTTCTTTTGGGAGACCTAATTCAGTTAATAATTGAAGATCAGATTCGGTTGTATCATCTACATGGAAGTTTTGCAACAAAAATTCGTGGAATCTTTCAAAATCACTGTCAGTCCTCGTTTTTGCATTAAAATCACCTAAAAGACATATCTATTAGACCTACCTAGCTGAGTAACCAACCAACGAACTCGGAACGACCACAATGATTCGGAACGACTACAGGCGGTCTCCGCGTACTAATGTGTTTGGTTGGCATTTTAAGCGTCCCTATTTTTCTATGCCAGATTTTGTGGGGGGGGGGGGGGAGAGGGTGAGAGATAGAGAGAGCGAGGAATACGATCAAATGGAAGAATAGCAGAGGTGAGCTCTAGGTGCTGCCTTCGCCCCGACCTGTACGTGTTGGGCTGCTGCCCATTTAGCCCTTAAACCATAAGTTCGCGAACGGGAAGCTACTGAAAGCGGTTGGTGTTAATTATGTATTGACATACCGTATTACAGATCAGTTTGTTCATTTCCAAGTTGGCAGCGTAAGTCCCGTATAGAAGCTGGTTGACCGTAAGATTAGCAAGAGAAATATCGTTCAAGGCAAGCTGATTTTGGAAAACGACTCTTTGCTCGTTAAAAAGGGCACAATGTAAGAGGTAGTGGTTTGTAGATTCATCATTGTGCCCACAAGAACAACTGGCAGATTCTGACAGAAAGTTGTCAAATAGATGTCGGTTTAAAGAACTACAACCTTTTCGGAGCCTGCATAGCATTATGTTGGCAAACCTCGGGCCTACGTAATACCACTCAGGGGGTTGTCGTATGGGTGACATAGCCTTGAGTTTGCTTTTAAATTCTAGAAGAGTGACAGAATCTCTCACCGGCACAGGAAGCATATTCCAGGCGCGGATCGTTGCTGGGAAAAAGGATCCATAGAAGAGCTCAGTACGGCAGCGGAATGGAGTGAAGAAATTTGGATGACGGATATTATAAGGATTTCGTGTTTGGGATAGTGTGGGAAGATGGTTGACCAGAACCTCACAGGTCATCCCGTTAATAATTTTAAATAGCGTAGATAATCTATGAAATTCACGTCTGCTTGACAAGGTTTCGATGCCTGTTTCTAAGCACAGCTCGCACTACGTGTCATTCCACATACCGTTCTGAGACCATCTTTTTGGATATCCTCTAGCCGAATTACAAGATATTGTGGAATATTATCCCACACAACATCTGCATATTCTAACGATGGTCTAGTAAATGTTTTGTACATGATCTCGAGACATTTACGGTCTAGAATATATGTTAGACCTTTAAGTAAGGAGAGTTTGTGTTGAGCGTTTGCTATGAGATTACTCACATGGTTAAGCCAATTCCCTTTGTTATTAAAGGTAATGCCGAGGTGCTTATGATCAGTTGACGGTAGAATTTCAGAATCTTTGAAGTTGATTGAAAAGGATCTGGGCTCGTTGCGCAGGGAAAAAATTAGAGATGTAGTTTTCGAGGCATTAAACTCAACGAGCCACATGTTTGCCCAATGCGTCATGGTCAGTAGATCGTAATCGAGTGTGGCAGTGTGTTCTTTTAGATCATCTGACATTACATATAGGCACGTGTCATCAGCAAAAAGTCTAATATTGTGAATTATATTGCTGGGCATGTCATTAATTAAAACTAAGAATAACAAAGGACCAAGCACAGATCCTTGTGGCACTCCAGCATGTAAACGAAGTAGGGTGGACTCATTGCCGTTTATAACTACTCGCTGGTATCGGTTTCCAAGATAATTTTCGAACCATATAAGTAGATTTCCACAGATACCAAAATTCCTAAGCTTATGTAGGAGGCCGCGATGCCATACTCGATCAAAGGCTTTAGATATATCGAAGAATAGAAAGATTATTTCCTTTTGATCGTCAAGGGCTTGAGTAATATCCGTGTAGATATCAAGCAGTTGATTTACTGTAGAATGTGATGGAAGAAAGCCAGACTGATATAGAGTGATATCATGTCTAATATAGTTATAGATATGTTTAAAAACGGTTCTCTCCATAACTTTACTAAGACAACTCAACAGTGATATTGGTCTAAAATTTGAACATAAGCTCTTGTCTCCTTTCTTGAATATAGGCGTTACATTAGCGATTTTCCAAGAAGTGGGGATCTGCGCACTGGAAAGTGAGTAATTAAAGAACTGCGCTAGTATTGGGACCAATACTTGTTGGCTCTCGAATAAGAGTTTCGGACTTAATTTATCCGGGCCAACAGCTTTAGACGTGTCCAGATTGGACAGTACATCGGAGTGTTTGATATTGTAATTGAGTGGAGAGTATTGTCCGTATACATAGATAGAGGCGGTAAGCTGGCATTAGCATCGTCAATATTGGCGATGCTAGAGAAGTACCGGTTAAGGAGGCTTGCCTTTTCTAAAGAGTCGTAAGAGAATGAGCCGTCATCGCGCTTCAGAGGCGGCATTTCGCTAAAATTAGAATTAGTATCACATAGGAACGTCTTGCATATTTTCCACCACTCTTTATAACCTGTGCGTCCATGCCTTATTTTTTCAGCTAATTTATTCCTGAAGTTTTCTTTCACTGTTCGGACTAATGTATTGATAAAGTTTCTCTGTTTTTTAAAGTTGGCCACGTCTTGCTCTCGGTTAGTTTTTCTTGATTTATTGAACAATTTTTCCTTGACTCTCATTTCGTGCTTTATTTTGCTAGACATCCAGACTGTTATGTATCTTAACCGAGGAATCCATGTTTAGCTATGCCCTGCCCATTCTAACTATGCCCGCCCATTTCTATCTAAGTACCGCTCATGCTTTGTGCGTGTTTGGGTCGATTTATATACTTTGAACCTTGAATTCTCACAATCCCATTTTCAAGGTAATTATGCACGTAAGTTGTTGAATATTTTGAATTTAATTTGACTGGGTCCAGTCAAATTAGTTTCAAAATATTCGACAGACTGTTTATTAAATAGTAACGACATATGATTTGTATACTTGATGAACTTTTAAATGTTCATGACGGGCATACTTACGTCATTCATTACGCATTTTGATTATAGCGTCCGCTTACATGTGACGTAATTCGTTATGACGTCAAATACATGAGTGACATATCGGATTCCTCCATTGTCCTGTATGTCTTATGTAATTTGTATTCCCAACATGATGCTGATTATATATATTGTATGTGTTATCTATATAGCAAATAGCATTTACTAAAATACTATAGCCTATTTGAAATAAATAAGTTTGAAGTTGAACTTGAATTCGCTGCTTTATTATAATAAGCTTGCACTTTTGACACACGTACGCACACGCGAACGCACATACGCACGCATGCACGTACGCACCCACGCACAGGTACATCGACGCACGTTCGCCCCAGCCCCACCTGTCCATTATGGTCACGTTTGGAAAAATGACACCATAAAGAGGACACTGAGCACAGGCGTTCTCTGGTTCATTCATCGTCTCGTCGCCAAATACAGGTGCTCTTAATACACAGCTTTGGTCAGTCATATTCTAAACAATCTCTAACAGTTTATTTTCGCTTTGAACATGTCTAATGAATCTTAGAATGTCTTGTTTAGAGAAGGACAATCGGTCATACTGACAAACTAATGGATGGCGCATACGAGTTGTCTCCCCTCATACGCTTTTTAAAGTTCTGGGAATCGGCCGATGTTTTTAATTGGAAAATTATTCAAAATATTTTGCAAAATCTACAAGTTATGCTATCATATTGAGGTGTTTGGTTCTCCACTTCATAGTGTATGTAGACGAGAAATGGCGTCGAAAAACATTTTGAAACATGTTTCCTTTTGGAACCCGACCAATACGTATTTAACATCGACTTTTGGGACTTCAATGTTCCAAATATAAAATCGTCTTTAATATTGTTGTAAAAATATAATCTACTCGACGTTTCTAGTTCGGATTTCCAATTAGTAACAAAATGTTACTACAGCTTTTCTTTTCCATGTTCGTTTCTGGCTAATACAGTCTTCTTCAAAGATATCGTCACAATCGACTAATGGACCTGTCCACGTTTAGTTATGCCCCGCCCATCTCCATCTAAGCTCCACCCACACCATGTCCGTGTTAGGCTCGATCGATCACTGAACTCCCTGACTATCAATTTCCAGAAAACTAAGCTGTTGAATATTTCGAAATTAATTTGACGGGGTGCTGTTGCTGTAAATAGCAGCAACAGCGCCCAGTCAAATTAGTTTCAAAATATTCGACAGCATGTTTATTAAATAGTAAAGACATACATTCGTACACCATGTCCAACTATTAAGAGTTAAAGGCGGGCCAAATAGAATCACTTATGACGTAATGATTATAACGTCAGCATACACGTCACTTAGTTGGTTATGACGTCATATGACGTCATATGATCGATGGATAAACTTGGAAAGGTCCATTGACTTTAACAAAATAACGTGAAGATATTTTTGTGTATCCACAGTTAACAGGCTAACTAGCTATGTCAGTTATCTTATGCATTGTACGTACCGGTACATAACATTGTACATAACATTGTAAGTATGATAGATCCACATATGGTACATTATGTTGACCTGTGGATAAATAAACTTGAACTTAAACTTGAACTTCTGTTGTACCTTTTGAAGCCCGCATCCTTGCTTAGGGGGGGGGGGGGGGGTTGTGTGTGCGTGCGTGCGTGCGTGCGTGTGTGTTTGCGAAAGTGTGTGAGGTGAGGGTGGGGGATTGATGGATATTAACCCTATTTCGGGGTTCATTTCTAGCTATACTTTGAAACTTGAATTCCCCAGAATCTATATCTCAAGCTAAATGTACAAGTAAGCTGGTGAATATATTGAAACTAATTTGACTGGGGGCTGTTGCACCCGATTGGCAGCAACAGCGTCCAGTAAAACGAAATTATAATACTTTCAACAGAACCCCTATTAAACCTTTAATGACTAAATTTATTCAAAAAATTCAAATATTTACTTATTGAATGTCCATTTGCAGGCTAAAAGATTATTTTAGAAAATTTACCACTGGAATGACTGGCTCGATAACCGAGCCAGTCATTCCAGTGGTAAATTTTCAAAAATAGTCTTCTCTTGGCTTGCAAATAAACATTCCCCAAGACAACTACAGAGGCCGGGTTTGGCCGGTTTCGTCGTGAAATGGTTACAATGTAACTTAATCAAAGGCATTCAATTCGTATACTTTCGTGGCCAACTTTTCAATTTTAGTACACAGCTACGTCATTTTGATTGTGACGTCAGCTAACATGGGACGGCTTTTATTATGACGTCAGATACTTCAGCGACAGATCGGATTCATCTATTACCGTCGAATTCAGTTCAATTATTTAATTCCCAATTTAAGTCAAATAAGTTGCTGCCAGTCCAATCGTTTTCGAAACAACCTGTATTTCGGCACATATTTTCCTAGTTTTAAACCGATCTCGTAGTCCCTATAAACGTGCGTAATAAACGAAATGGGTAGCTATTTAAACATGCTTGGCATGAGCCTGAGTATTTGATAAGCCTTCAAGGCCACACTGTATCAATGACGTCATGGAGAGGACCGATCTGCCACTGAAGTATCTAACGTCTTAAACAAAAACGTCACTTGTTAACTGGGTTCATAATCACATATCTCCGTTGGTAAAGTTGCAATAATCCGTCAAGAAAATGTGTGAATTGTGTGACTTTGGATTTACGATTTAATAAACATTCTGTTGAATATTTTGAAACGAAATTGACCAGGAGGGGTTGATATCATGGGCAGAAACAACCCAAAGTCAAGTTAGTTTTAAAATAGTCAACAGCTGACCAGGTTAGTTACTTTGAAGCACAGATTCGGGGAATTCAGTCTTCAACGTATTAAATAGATTCCAACGCTCATAATAAGTTTGCGGAGATTAGCCAGAAATGGGTCCCACTATTATGTCCTGACATGGCAAGAAAGATCCCACTCCAGTTTGCTGATCTGCAGATATAATCCCTCGATGGGAGATTATGGTTGCTCAAACAGGTCCCGCGAGTACCATCAATAGTCTACGACGAACCGAATTTTTCCCGTGGTGCACGTTGCTAACGGTAATTTTCCCTAAATATCGACGATAATTGTTTGCCATCTGTATACCAACAAACGGTGTTCAAGAAGATTGCAGCTCGCGCTGGCAGAAAATCTGCAACACGAATCCCTGATTCATTGAATGGTTGTCAGCAGCTCTGAATAGAGGGGTCCGATTTGTCACTCGAGTAACTGACGTCATAATCAACTACATTAACTGATGTCACAAGTAAAATATCGTACCTACGTCATGAAAATCAAAAGGTCCCTTATGAAAGTTTACGAATTCACCTTTGCAGAGTACCAACCCATCATATGACGTCATAATGAAATGCGTGATGTGTACAATGACATCATAATGAATGACGTCGATAAGTACGTCACGAACGCATATTTGAAGACGGTCTATGCATTGTTTGCTTTTACTATTTAATAAATATTCTGTTGAATATTTTGAAACTAATTTGACTGGGCGCTGTTGCTGCCATAGGCAGCAACAGCACCCAGTCAAATTAGTTACAAAATATTCAACAGCTTCCCTGTATAGTTTTCAGGAAATTGATAGCTAGGGAATTTGGGGATCGATCAATCCCAACACGGCGAGGTGTGGGTGGAGCTTAGCTAGTGATGGGCGGGGCATAGCTAAAAATGGAAAGGTCCATTGTATGTCTTTGATAAATTTACAACTTAATAAACATTCTGTTGAATATTTTGAAACTAATTTGACTGTGAGTTGCTTCAAAATCTTCAACAGCTTACCTGTTATAGTTACCTTGGAATATGGTTCTTGGAATCCTAGCTTCAAGTTTTCAAATGGATTCAGCACGCGTAAAGAGTGGAAAGAGCTTAACTATAAATGAGATAGGCATGGCTAGAAATTGGTACCTCTAAGGAGGAATCCAGTTGTAGATATGCCCCTCCCAATCCCAATCTCTAGCTAAGCTCCACCCACTTTTCTATTGTGTTTAGATCGATTGATCCCTGAAATCCATGACTATTGATTTATAGAAAACTATACACTATACAGGTAAGCTGTTGAACAATTTAAAACTAATTTGACTCGGTGCTGTTGCTGCATATCGCAGCAACAGCGCCCAGCCAACCAAGCCTCTAGCAAATCAAGATCAAGCTTTTTTAAAGATCCAAGGGAAACCACCCACACAGGATTGCTGAAGACCCCCCCCCCCCCCCGGGGCAGTAGTATTCACGTTATAGAGCCGGACACACGGACGCCCTTGACATTTACAATGGTATCACGAGACTTCGGGGCGAGGCATATTATATCACATGCCGGATGTTCGATGTTTTCATAGATTCGTGTCCTCTTAGGCCTTTAACCATCAAGTTTGTTTTAAAAAAACCCTTCAATTTCCACTTAGAAAATGTCCATTTGCAGACCAAGATATTAATTTTTGAAAATTTACCGTTGGAATGACGGGCTCGGCAATCGAGCCAGACATTCGAGTGGTATATTTTCGAAACGTTTTTCTGTTACTCTTCACATTGGCGGCATTGCTCCATGCCGCTGCAGACGCCGTTTTTCGCCCGTATGAGTGTTGAAGAATGTTACGTGTTGATTTATAACGGGACTGTCCGAGACACGATAACGATTATCTCCCTTGCGCCAAAAGTCCGATCTATGAGTACAGGCTTATTTAGCAGACAGTAGCCCAGAAAGCGTGTCAATGCTTAATCCACTTACATGGCTTCCACTGTCAGCTGTATTAATCTTACCTACTGACATCACTAATATCGCAAATTGCCAAAATCGACGGGCCATAGGCGATAGAAGTTGAGAATCGTGTCTCCAGCAGATAACCTTGGGCCGGCTTATCCCGATGCCGCACCCCACCCACCCAGATAGTTAGTGATTCGTTTATGCTCGCTAAACAGCTTTCGATGTCGCAATGAGTCTAATGAAATTCACCTTTCCAGAGTATCCATCTATCATCTGACGCCATCTGGTATCATATGACGTCATAATCAGCTAAATGGCGCATAGGATGACGTCATAATCATTACGTCATAAATGGTTCTATTTGGCGCATGGTGCCATAGAAAAAAGACACATGGCACACGTCTTTAGTTTGGAGTGAAGAAACTTCTCACGTAAACAGATTTCCTTTAATTTTATTGGATCCATGTCTGTTTTCACATTTTAAAATTGTCATCTCATATTCATTTCTTCGACGTACGCATGAGAAAATGTTGATTGCATTTTATATATATATATATATATATATATATATATATATATATATATATATATATATATATATATATATATATATATATATATATATATATATATATATATATATATACACCTGTGCAAAAGCTAGGCACCAGCCTATTTTTACGCACATTCGAGGGTATATTCATGTGCTATGAAGAAAGCAATAGCATAAACATTTATGTACCCATCCATCTTAGTGCAAGAGGTAATAATGCAACTAGAGGAATGCTGATTATGATGGTGGGGAAACACTGTATGTTTTTGTTTGAACTTGAAAACGAGGCCTGAATATGGTTACGTTGACACAACTGACAACTATTGCCCTACAGTTGACACACGTGGCTAGATTGTCATTAATGGTGTCTGAAAACGAAGTTTAACATCTGTGCACGAGTTTGAGACTGTCATTATTAATACCGGGTATATCCACCTTGTGCCTGGATGACGGCCTGGACACGACGTCTCATGCTGGTCACCAACCGACTGATACGCCATTGTGGTATTCGTTGCCATTCAAGATGGAGTGCGTCTGTTAATTCCTGTAGGTTCTGCACAGGAGGATCCCTCCTTCTCACCATGTTTCCCAGAATGTCCCAGATATGCTCAATAGGGTTCATGTCAGGGCTCCTTGCTGGCCATGGTAGGGTTTCGATGGCATTCTGGCGGAGGTATTCATGCACAGCTCTAGCACGATGTGGTCGGGCGTTGTCATCCATGAATATAGGGTGGATTCCAGGTGCATGATTTACAAAATGAGGGACCACAACTCTATCCAGTATGGAATCTTGATATCTTTGTCCATTTAGTATTCCAGGTACAGTCAACAGATCCAGCTTACAATCAAATGAGATGCACCCCCATATCATAACGGAACCTCCACCAAATGGAACTTCTTCCATGATGTTACGTTGGTCGTACGCCGTGCGTCTGGACCTCCATACACGAGTTCGACCATCTGTGGCATGAAGCAGGAACCGACTTTCATCGGACCAGTGTACCCGTCTCCAGGATCTCATGTTCCAGTGTCTTCTTTCGTTGCACCACCTCAGACGCTCCTCTTTGTGGTGTGCAGTGAGGAGAGGACGTCTGACAGGTCTCCTAGCTTTCATGCCAGCAGCATACAGTCTCCTTTTGACGGTAGACATTGACACTCTATTGCGCGTTTCCCATTGCTGGCTGAGCACTCTGCTGTTGGTGAATGGAGATCTCCTAACAAGGCGTACTAGGGCTCGATCATCACGGGCAGTAGTCTTCTTCGGTCTTCCAGATCTAGGCCTGTCCTTCACCTCGTTAGTTTGCCCATGTTTTGCAATCAAACGACTGATTACAGTATGGTTAATGTTCAGCTGTCTGCCAATCTCTCTGCATGACATACCAGTGGTATGCATGCCTATGATTTGCCATTTCACACGATCACTTAACCTTCGTCTTGCCATAGCGGTTCACAATCAAGAGCTAATTCTCTCTGTACAAATAAACCACGGTCATGAACACAAAATTCCTAATCTTGTCGCCTAAATCTGTATGTAATGGTCTACACCTCAAACTGGACTTTTACATAACTGAACACGTGTGCTGTTTCCCGCCACGCACGGACATCAAGCGGCGTGAAGTCATGCATGCATGTGCATTTCGTACTTGGAATTATGTCAGCTAACGCGGGGACAAAAAGTATGGCAGCCTAGTTGTACCATCATGTTTCTACGTTCTATTGTTTTTGCTGGTGCTTAGCTTTTGCACAGGTATATATATATATATATATATATATATATATATATATATATATATATATATATATATATATATATATATATATATATATATATATATCGCTACGATGAACTATTGAAACATTGATGATGTATTAATTTCAAAATATGCAACAGCATATGCTATACACCATAAACAATTTACATTTTCGTGAATTTGTCGTTTAAAGAGTTAATGTATTTAAAAAATCATCTGATTGACAGCTGTGGCAGTGTCCGTATCGCATGGATATTATCATCGTCGTGAAATGTATGTTGACAGCAACGACATCGAGCAACATGATTTTCAAAATGTGTGCGCATTACTCCATAGAAATTGGAATGGAAAATGTTCTACCAGCTATCATAGACTATCCCCAAAACACGGCTTATTATGAATAGAATAGCTTGTTGATACACATGCGCAAACTAATCACCGCAATTGTCCTCCATTTTCGGGAGTCTAGGGACAGATCAATCAGCGGCTAATAGAGCCGAAAAACTGTAATACATATCATTATTCAGAACACAGTTTATCTTGTTTATAGTGAATAGCGAGATTTAATGACAACTACTGAGTTTTAGTCTCTCTCTCTCTCTCTCTCTCTCTCCTCTCTCTCTCTCTCTCTCTCTCTCTCTCTCTCTCTCTCTCTCTCTCTCTCTCTCTCTCTCTCTCTCTCTCTTCCTTCCTTCCCTCCCTCACACCACCCCCTCCCTCCCTCCCTCCCGTCGCTCCCTCATCTCTTTCAGACTCTCTCTCCATCCTTTTCTCCATCGTCTCTCCCACAATCTCTCTCACGCCCCCCCCCTCAGCCCCCCCCCCCCTACCTCCGCGCCCTCTCTCTCTCTCTCTCTCTCTCTCTCTCATTCTGATTTATGTAAATATAAATGTTAATTGTGTGTATAAGTTTAATTATATTCTCCCTTCCTCCCGCCCTCGCTCTCTCTCTCTCTCTCTCTCTCTCTCTCTCTCCTCTCTCTCTCTCTCTCTCTCTCTCTCTCCTGCTCTCTCTCGCTCTCCTCTCGCTCTCTCTCTCTCTCTCTCTCTCTCTCTCTCTCTCTCGCTCTCTCTCTCTCTCTCTCTCTCTCTCTCTCTCTCTCTCTCTCTCCCTCCCTCCCTCCCTCCCTCCCTCCCTCCCTCCCTCCCTCCCTCCCTCTCAATCTCCCTCTCCCTCCCCACTTCTCTCCATCTCTCACAAATTCCTCTCTCTCTCTCTCTCTCTCCCTCTCTCTCTCTCTCTCTCTCTCTCTCTCTCTCTCTCTCTCTCTCTCTCTCTCTCTCTCTCTCTCTCTCTCCTTCCATCTCCGTCTCTCTCCATTTATTTCCATGTATTAAATTCGAGCCCATAAGGTATTTCCAATAGTGTGTCATTGCATGATAGGCACACTAACGAGTCGCTTGCAGAAATGACCGGTTTTGGGATCATGAGCTTCTCTGCCCCGCTGTCAGATAATCCCACGCCTAATAGACGTAATGGCGAATCGTTTCTACGCCGTAGGGATGTGTTTAGCAATGTGTCTTCAAAATATTATGGCTCATTCCGCTCAATTTGTCGACTAATGTCAAATTTTCTCCTCTCAATTGAACCCCTAACCAGGCATTTGTTGTCATTTAGGACGAGTAAAAGTCCGTAATTATATTTCATGTCGTGGAGGAAGACGGCGGTCGAATGGCCGGAAATCATCTCCAAATACGGTACCGCTGTGCCAAAGGAGTAATTTACTTTTTCTAGCCATTAAATTGACGAGTAGACCTGTCGCGTGATTCTCATACCAATGAGACCTAACAGTGACAGGGTGTTTCGATTAATCTACGCCGGGTGTAGGTGATTGATTACCTTGGTATGTAAAACTTATTAGAGTACTGATAAAACGTCAGCGTTCGCTCTCAAGCACGTATCCTAGTCAGGCCACGCCAGTAGGAAGATTACTGCCAGGTCACTGAAACGGGGTAAGGACAAACTAGCCTACGTCTTCATTAGAATCTAAGATCTAACTGTCATATGACATCTCTATCGATAATACGACATAACTGCACGTCTCCCAGTAGCGCAACCAAGTGTAGTCGTAGAACACCACATACACGCACGCACGCGCGCGCGCAAGAACGCACACACACCTCGCACCTTCCTATCCATGAACCATGATTATGGGAAACTGAATATAAATCTATCGAATCAATTATTTGCACATGTTTTATTGGCCACAAGTTATATATGGAAAAAGATTTATAGCTGTCAAATCTGCAAGATGTGCACGCTGAAGAGTCGTGAATGGAAAATTGGTTTGTTTTTCCCGTGCTGCCAAATTACCTGTCGGAACGTGGACAGAGGCCTACCAAAAAGTGTTTACATTTAAATATTTCATAATTCTTCTCACTATACAACAATGTAAAGTCTATCTAAAATACATATATAGCACTTCAGAGAAAACACAAATGTTTCCTCATTTAAAATGCAGTAGATTTAGTTGTGGAACAGTTAGATGCCAATATAGTCACGGATGCGCAACCCCCCCCCCCCCCCCCCCCCACGCCACCCCCACCTCACCACCCCACCCCGCCCCCCCCCCCCACCCCGAAACACCACCACATCACACCACACGACCCACCACCCCAGACCGAGCAACTGACGTGCGTGTCCCACTCATACGCCCATTCAATCAGAATACACCACACCTCTCGTTTTGCACTTTCTAACTGGGAGCCTGCAACATACAGATAGTATACGTATGTCTGTGGATCCAGTATGAGATGATGTTGATCTGCCTGTCTTTCGGTGAGATTGTATAGCTCGGCTAACTGGAGAGTAAACAACGGCGGCACGCTTTGTTATTTCTGGATTGATTGACACTAGCCATGCTCAGAATCAGCAAATAATATCTGTTTTGCTAAGCGCCACTGATTCGACCTCAGCCTCAAACACCACAGTCACCCTTGGCATTTTTTCTACAGTATGGAAAACCAACGGGGAGGATATTTCTTCGGTGGCTCGTTTTGTCATATTTAGAGCCATCGATTTCTGACTTTATAGGTGAATACCTTTGGGTATAAAATCAGTCCGATCTAAACTTTGGATAATATATGTCAAATGTAAATTTTCCCATTGGAATAAATAGCAAATTATTCAGCCAGCATATTTCGCCATCTTTGTTTTACAGTAACCAAACTTGGCGTATGGATCAAGAGTATGTCGCGTATCAAAAGCAGGTTAATGTGACCTTCTTTTCACGGCTCTCTAAATTCATAGAAACTGACTGTTCTGGTGTAGTTTGCAACGTCTTGCGCATACATTAACTAAACTTGGGGTATAGATGAATTGTAGGCTAAAATGTGTTACATAGCAAGAGTAGGTCAACAACCTGCGTTTCATGGTTCATTGATTATCATAGAACATTCTTCTTCAGGCTGTAGTTTCAAGAATGTTTTGTATATAGTAACCAACCTTGGTAATTAATGCAAAAGGGACGAGATTTGTGTACATTTTCAGCTGTAAGTCACTGCTACCTATTTTCTACAGTTCAATGAACAAATAAATCTGTCTGCCTGTGTCTGTCTGTCTGTCTGTCTGTCGGTCGGTTTGTCTGTCATGCTGTCTGTCTGTCTGTCTGTCGGTCGGTCGGTCGGTCCTGTCTGTCTGGCATGTCTGTCTGGCATGTCTGTCTGGCATGTCTTATCTCAAAACTCTTCTACCCATGGTCACCAAACATGGCCTATGGGTGCATCCGAAGCTAAGGAAGTGACGTGTATGAAAAGTGTTGGTCTATTCATGTTTTATGCAACATGTTTCATTCAGGAAATTTTGTTTGGGACAGGACTATCCTCTTAGGTGTACCACTAAAATTCCAGTTTTCTTATTAGAACCAATAAGTTGTGGCAGGTGGGGTGGGGTGCGGCGGGGGCATCTCCAAAAGGCTCTAAAACCATTTCTGCCTACACAGAGAGCTACAAAAGGTTTCAAAAGTGATCCTTGTCAATTTGAGAGTGCTGATTCCGAATTTCGTATGTGTACCTTTATAAATTTGATGGAAAGTGCTCATAATTGGCATTAAAGCGGCATTTTTTTTATCTATTATGTTCTGTTCAATGTTAAAAAATGCCAGCGGACAATGTATGATATGCAGTCCATTTCTTTTCAATGCATAAGATGGAAAGATGACAAGTTTTATATTTCAGCAGAGAATTGCGTAAAAAATGGAAAGCAATGCGAGCCGTTATATAGGCGACTAGGTGAGTCTCGGCGCAATGATGGCATAAGCGGGGCTGCATTAGTGGCATTAAAACCAATACAGTTTTTTTGTTAGCTTTATATTTATACACAGCACGAGTATCAAAGGATCCATTGCGTGCGGAGAGTAAAGCATCTCTAGCTGTATTCGTGCCAGGAACAAGAATACCATTTGTACGCTGACAAGCTCAGCACGATCCAAATGGAATTCCTGTGGCCAAAAAGGTTTGGAAAATATTTCCCCTGTAAAGTAGCATCAATTAGTGTTCATTTATTAAGAGCGTTGTTGCGCTGCGGGGAAAGCTGTGAAGAAAGGTTCTCACTGAAGGAAAGCTGTATGATCTTCGGAGGATAAAGGTCACGCGAGAACCACGCGCGGTGATGTGTTTCAGAGAGCGACGTAACCCGCGAGAAATACTGAAATAATGTCATTGAATCCTGACGATTTAGGGTCAAATTTGTGGATGCACAGATGGTCGTGCTGTCATAGACGTTATCGCGATAATACAGCATTTAGTTCGAAAGGGGAAACAATATAAATCCTAAAACACACTCCAAATTATAAATTTTCATGTTTATTTTGGAGAAACATGCTTTAAGAAAGCGTTTTCCGCCCCATAGAGATGATTTGCCGTATACGTTTATGACGCATGTTAATGAACGCCAATGTAGCAAAGGAGGCATACCATTTATTCGAACGCTGGCAGCAGGTTGTTATCACGCGACAGTGAACTGGGCATCGCCGTCTCAAGGCCAACCAATGTACAGAATACTGGAGCTGACGCCTTCACCGACCTGTCCATGCGGTCTGGAAGACCAAACACCAGAACACTTCTTGCAGACCTGTTCACTTCACACGGGGCTTAGAGAGTCTCCAATAGAGGGGCAATGTGACCAATGGCGGCCTTTCTACGCACGAAGCGCTGTGGTTCTAGACAAGACCTAGAAGTAACGACGACATTTGTCTCTCAGGCTGGGCCGATGGTGCAATCGTGCGAATGACACGAAGACTACCCACTCACCAGGGACATTAAAAGTTACCAGGCGATGAAACATTTATTATCATTCCTCATTCGCTCTAATATAGCCTAGTGCCATATATTCCTTTTGGCAGCATCTATTTAACTGGCGAAAACAAACCGTATGCGCCTTCAAAACTCAAATAACAGAGCTACGGCCCTTCTCAAAATTTCAATGTATTGAAGCATAGACCTATGGCGTCATTGTATAAATCTGCTACGCATTCTGTGAGGTGACCTCGAGAAAGGCGGAATCGATACACTCAGATCAAGAATGGAGTACGGGAAGCTAAAGATTTCGGACGGGGACAATACACAGTGATCAAAGGCGAAGAAGGACTGATTGCAGCTGTAGGATGTGTCTACTACTACTGCCACAGAACACAGTAATCATAACCTACACACATTTCCCTATCGCTAACCATTTTTTCAACGATTTGTTAATCAGTTCGATGGCGAAACTCGATGCTTTGTCTGAATGCGAAATCCAGTATGGTCAACAGGCAAAATTTGATTATTTTTATGTCTTACAGTAGTGTCCTTGTTTATTAGCGATCAAACCCTTTCAATGCAGAAATCATAATACTGTATCTCAATTTCAATGCAATTATACATGTAAGCTTCTAGACATATTTGTAAGCTGGGTAATTTTAACTGGAATCTAGAAAGCAGCAATTTTCAGTCGAATTATTTTCTTACATCATACTGAATTTGTTATTTTGGTGTGTATGTTGTGTGTAGTGGCGGCTAATTAATAGTATTGTTGTTGCCCAATACTGGAGAAGTTAGCTAGCTTTATTAATCGTCAGTATAAGACTGCCGTGACAGTGAACTACCACACCCCAGATAATCGCACACAAGCAAACGATTAGTGTCTCCAAAACTCACAATTTCATTTATGCACATCGGTTTACGATGGGATATCATTTATATAAATATATTTCTAGATGGCTATTCCTAAAGCAACTACATGAAGTGCGGATCAACCAATATGATGAATATGTCATTGCTGCAAAGGCATCTTCGCTATGGTTTTGGTGTATTATCTGAATGGACCTTTCCATGTTAGCTATGCCACGCCCGTCTCTAGCCAAGCTCCACCCACACCTCGCCCGTGTTGGGATCGATTGATCTCTGAACTCTCTAACTATCAATTTCCAGAAAACTATACAGGTAAGCTGCTGCATACTTTGAAACTAATTTGACTGGGCGTCCAGTTAAATTAGTTTCAAAATATTCAACAGCATGTTTATTAAATAGTAGAGACATACAATTCGTACAATGTGTCAAACTATTAAGAGTTAATGACTGGACTAATAAAATCATTTATGACGTAATGATTATGACGTCATCCTACACGCAGCTTATCTGCGTATGACGTCATATGACGTCAGATCTTCGATGGATACTCTGGAAACTTGATTATGATGAATTACTTATATTAACATTAATATTTGGTTAAATTCATAATTTTGACACCGCAAACATTTCCTGACATGACAATGACATCATGAATTTTCAACCATGTGTGTTCTGATTACACTCTGCGTGCTTGCAGATTAGAAAAATAGCTCTAGTGAAGTTATAAAGATGGACCACAGCTTAGATTAACACGATGACGTCATACCACCCCGATCGTTCATGTGATGGGGCAATGCTGCGAATCTCACTTCATAAATTGAAGGAAACTTTACTATTTAGGAATTTGAAAACATCTAAATAATATAATTTATTATAATTTAATTTCATGTATAGAAAAGCATCATTTGCTGTATTTTGCCCCTGTTAATGTTCCCTTTTAATGATAGCACCGGTATGCAGGCCAGTATAATGAAATCAAACGCGACCTCCATATATCCACTGCGTCTCAAGCTCTGTTGCAATCTAACATAACAATGGAGGAATCCTGTTTATCCATCAATCATATGACGTCTTGATCATCTACGTGACACGTATGCTGACGTCGTAATCAATTACCTCATGAATGGCGTAATCAAGTTCGTCACGAACGCTTAATTGATGACGGACTAAGCGTTCTAGTACGAATTATGTATTTCTTTTTTAATAAACGTTCTGTTGAATATTTGGAAACTACTTCGACTGGGTGCTGTTGCTGCTATTGCTACCAGAGGAACTAGTTTCAAAATATTCCACAGTCTACCTGTATAGTTCTCTGGATATGCATAGAGTACAGGGATCGATCGATCCAGACACAGGCAACGCGTGTGTGGAGCTTAGCGAAAGATGGGCGTGGCATAGCTAAGACGGGATTCCTCCATTCTGGGCCAAACCCGTTAGTCCTTGATTGGTGAAGATAGGTCAGGAATACGAAATCTGTACTTAATAATAATTTAACATGAAGGTGTTACTTCTAATCACATTATTTACAAAATATTCAGCGACCTGCATATATATTGGGGTTTTTTTTTAATTGAGCGACTGCGTGCTACTGGATGCATCTGGTCTATGATCGGTTGGCGAGCCAGTCATTCTAGTGGTAAATGTTCAAGAAATACTCTTCTCTAGGACTTTCAAATAGCAATGGCTGAAGACCTCTGCAAAGTTGTTTTTGGTCAGTTTGACCATTAAAGGGTTAGGTTGATACAAGAGGGGTTAAGTAATGTTTATTACAATGTAAAAGATTAATTGGCGCAGTCATTTGAATAACATGTGCTGTATATTTGAAGCAATGTTTCTGAAACTTTTTGCCGTTTTACACATCATGACTGTTTCCAAAATGAACATCAGTTTTAATAGGAAATTGAAATGTATTTATGAATCTGAAATTTTAGCGTTCTCTGGATACAATTTCGTTCAGGTGTGCCTGGTGTTACTGGTGTATTGGAATTACAATCTTGTTGATTAACCAGTTGCTAGTTCTGCAGTGGCGATATATCCCCCATGCTGCAATCTTTATATTTTAAATAAGTGACTTGATAGATGATAGCAGCCTTTTATAGAGGAGTACTGATATTTTCGGGAATTATAGAAAGCATTTAAAGAGACGCCACTCCAGTAGCTTACATTGAACAATACAGTTGTGATTTCCCATGTTTTAGTAAATGAAGAACGTTGATAAATTTACAGGCAATAAACATAATTCAACAACCCAAGTTCTAAGAAATGGGCTAATAAATTCTAATGAACATAATGTAAGTCTAATAGCTGCTACTCAGCTTGTATACGTACTAAGACTATGCAATTCATTGAAAAATGACCCGGTGTAAGATTCACCACTGAAAATTTGGACTGACGTCACAGAGAACTGAATGGTTGAATTCACGCATAACTCTATGTATAATATTCAATTGCTGGTCCTAAGGTCCCACCATGAACAATAGCTTAAAGAAACAGCATCAGAGTGCTGCGCATTAAATGTCTATGATGCTACTACAACAGACCAGCCATTAATCCTGAAAATACACTGAGAATTATTACCCCCTACCGTTATACAAATTCATATCTCAGTCCCGAGGTGAAACAATCATCATAAAAACTTTCACTGCCAACCTGACAGCCTGCGACGACCAATCAAGCTTCCAACAAACTAGATTACAAGCGCACGCCACAACCCCCAGCGTAATCCATAATTAGATACTCTACATGAAAATGTTCACGTTTATCTTTGCACCTAGTGGCTTCATTAGCTGTACGCATGGAAACCAAGTGGTAAGTTCATGCAGCGCATATTAAGTTCAATAATTAGTAACATAACAACTGTTTGCGACGTTCACCAACGATACTGAATATTAATGAATCAACAGCAAACAACTTTAGTAGCACTCAAGCTAAGTGGCAGTCAATTCGAGTGCCTTTAATGAATTCAGCAGCAACAAACTCTAAATGTTTCATATTGGTACTAGTAGCATGTCTGAGTGTACCAAGACCTATACTTTATTGATAAATCATGGCATTAACCCGATTCGCAAGAGGAAATAATGAAAATACGTAATTTTAACATATTTTTCTAATATCTTACAAAAATAGTATAAGACAGTCGTAGCCATTTTTAAAATGGATGATTCGAAATGGGGTTCTTAAGATTTTACTGTTTTACCATTGCCTACGTTCTGTCACGTCTTATCCATCAATATCAGAAACTCGGGGACGATAAATGTGCTTTTCATAGATTCTCCCATATGTGGTTTCGGGTGGGGAGGGGGACCTATTTGCTTTTATATGAAGCAGCCAAAATGGGCGTGTTCTAGTGGGTTTGTTTGTACAGCGACACCCACCAGATCATATCCCGTTGGCCACTCATGTAAGGGCAACTAGGCCACCTCCCTTCGATAACCACGTGATCTGGGAGGGACAATGAAAGGCGTGTCTATTGTACCCTCTATAGTCCGATTGGTAATTACCAGGTCCAGACAACTATTCAATATGGTCCATACCCTCCGTCATCCGAACAAGGCGAGCAGTTATCACATCACTTCGTCGGAATTTCATTGCGAGCGATGATGCTGTGGCCGAAGCAACTGGTCTCGGTTCTCTGAATGAGTGATGCTGCATCCATCCACGGAACTCTCTCTCTCTCTCTCTCTCTCTCTCTCTCTCTCTCTCTCTCTCTCTCTCTCTCTCTCTCTCTCTCTCTCTCTCTCTCTCTCTCTCTCAAATATTATATTCTGTACTCTTCGATAGAGGCCTATATGTGCCATCGAGCTAAATTGTATATGTGTTATATAACATTTCATTATCATAGGATATTGTAGATCGTATTAATAAAGAAATTGTCGTATCTTAATAAGTGCATTACAATGCGCAGCGCAGCATGGGCGCTCCAATAAAAGGTTATGGGTAGTTAGACTTTTGACGATAAAGACATAGAACATAAGTATCCTTCACACATGCATAGACACAATGAAATAGAGCACCTAATTGCTAACTAAGATCCATTTGCCCGTTGATAATGCGTATCATTAAGAAAACAAGGACAAATTTGTCCAATAACAGTTTATAATTTGACTAACCGTTACAGAACTGTAACGTTCTCTGCTCCGGGCATCACCAAGTCCACTCTGTTCAACCGTTTTACCTAAGCATCTAAGTGCACATAATACTGTGTGAAATGCACCAGGGCATAGTATCTACTTCCCTTTATACTTATCATCCAGTTACTCTAACTTAAGTGTTCTTTTATATAGATCCATGTCAAATGTGACAATGGCTTTGCCCGGATTATTTGGACAAGTAATTTTATTGAGTTTGTAAAGTTTTTCCAAAACCGTAACTAAAGTACTCCACTCATGTGCATGCACGTTAATAACTGGCAATGAATGATCCCGATCAAGTTCACTTTTGTCTGATATGTAAGGCGTGCACACTAGATAATTATATGCAGAACAGACATGTAACTGGTGTTTTTGGTCATCTGTGCTAGATTGTGATGGTTGATTCTCGACAAGATTTTACTTAGTCGAAGACACAGGCGGGGAGTGGATACTGAGCTGATACTATCTGACAGAGGAGGCACACCAAAATGTCAAGTCAATTCCGTTTGAAAAACACAATCCCACTGTAAAGTGATATGACAAACTGACAAAGCTAGAACTACAACCATTCAGTAATATGAACAAAGAAAGAAGTTGTTTTTAAATCAGATTGGTAATGGACCTTTCCATTTTAGCCATGTCCTGCCCATCACTAGCTAAGCTCCACCTATGGCAGCAACAGCGCCCAGTCAAATTAGTTTCAAAATATTCAACAGAATATTTATTAAATAGTAAAAGCAAACAATTTGTACAACAACGCATAGACCGTCTTCAAATATGCGTTCGTGACGTACTTATCGGCATCATTCATGACGTCATTCATTATGATTTCATTCTACACATCACGTAGTTCATTATGACGTCACATGATGGGTGGGTGGGTACTCTGGAAAGGTGAATTATTCGGGCATTGCTGAACAAAGCAGACACCTTCACATGAGTGATATTCTAGCACATCCATTAGGATCACTGTCATTGCTACGTAAGATCAATAAGGCAGTGCTCGCCAGAGAACTGGAGAAGAATGTATCACCAGCAGAAAGCATTCCCGAACCATCAACATGCATCTTTGATGGAATGAGCTTAGTCCAGAAAATGAACGATAGCAACATAACATTAGCACATCTGGGAGAAACTGCCTTGTCCATGGTGTTGCACGAGGATATACGCAGTCAGTGGATTGATGTTGTGTTTGATCTCTATTCGGAACGTATGGAAAAATCCATCAAAGACGCTGAAAGATGTAGTTGAGTGTCAAGCATTAGTATCCAATTTCAAAAGCATTGCACCAGGCCACACTATTCAACAATGGAGGAATTATCTCTGTAGCTCTCACAACAAGACTAATCCCATCAGGTTCTTGGTCGAGAAGCGTTGGGCCTTCAAGACATAGGATTAAACTCCATGAAAAAGTGCTCTAAGTGATGTGTAAGAATATTTGTTATAATATCAACAAAGATCACTGGAAGGATATCAAAGAGTTAGAATGTTCGCATGAGAGGATCGGCACATGCATGCTTATACAAGCATTACATGCATCAGAGGCTGGTTACGAAACCTTTATGATTTCTCCTGAAGATACTGATGACCTCATTTTGTGTATTGGTTTCAGGAAAGAAATATTCTGCTCTGTGTACCAGATGTTTGGGACGCAATGCCGGACAAGGTTCCTTGATATTGACAAACTTGCTAAATCCTCTGATTGCAGCATCCGCTGTGCTCTAATTGGCAGCCATGCATTCACGGGTTGAGATAATGTTAGCACTTTTTCCGGCCGTGGGAAGATCATTGCCATGAAAGTTACCCAACTTCGTTATCAACTCTTCTGTGCCAAACGAGGTGAGGTGGTATTTAGTCAACTCCCACGATGTTAAGACAGTTTGATCATGCATGTTCCTCAAGCAAATTACCAGGCTTCAATCTGGAAGCGCTGTCTTCAATTCCAACCATTTGTACCCCAGTCCAAACAGATGGGGATGGAGCACTGGAAATGAAAACAAACTAACCATTGTGTGGATGTGTGGGCCAGCGACGCATAATGTTGTTTTTGGAACGGTTATCCTGTAAATGTCAACGGTCTTGCAAACTTCCACAGTGTGAGTGTCTTGCAAATGAATTGAAGTCCACCGATTCATGTGTAGGCTACAAACATGTACGAATTAAAAGATAGATAAGGTCATTCCAGTTGAGCTCAAAGACTCTGATGATGACGACGTTGCCAATGATAGTTAAAGTTAGATTTAAAGATGAATAATCCCACTTCTTGCAAATTCTACATAGTTCTTCTAGTTCACTTTGCTTGCATAAATGGATGCAACCACATTTTTGGAATCATCAAACTTCGACTGATGCGCAAAGCTTTGACATTTTTGGGGCATTCAAAGGCTATATAAATAATCTGACCTTTAATACAGACTATATAAACCCTTCCTATCTCTTGATGATCACACTGACAGATTCATCATTTACAGATATTTAGACCAATTTCACACTCAAACTATGGTATCATGACAATCTAACCAAGTGAGGTATAGCTGTTCTGCGGTTTAACAATATCCAGTTGTGAGACATTTTTTCGAAATCTGGCAATATTCACTGGGTCACTTATGATTTATGGATGACGTGTGTGATTTATTCAGTAGATTAACATGATGAAATAAGTTTGAAGAAAATGCATATATGCAGAATTCAAGCGAGACATTTACATCTTTAAGCTATTTTACATATTCATTTACATGACATTTTATCTAATATGAAACTCAAACAGTAGAGGATATCTGTCTACAATCTCTTCAGACTATTCGTGAGAAACGTAGACAACTATCTACCACAGATGATAAGACTTTCTCCATGAAAAAAATCAAAGAAAAGTGTGATTGTGATGTGTCAATATTTAAGCAAATTGTGTGAAAATAGCATATTTTCGGCTCCATAGAGTAGAGGGTGTATATGAACACTTAACAATGCATAGTACCGGATGCAAAACTCAATTATCTTCCATGTGATACCCCACATGACTGTATTGGAGTAATAACCCAAATGGTATAGGCCTTTTAAAAAGAGTGTTTGCTGCCTTAGGTGATACCGATTAGCCAAAATTCTGCTCTGGGCCCAGGGACTAATTATATTATTAGCCCTCAGTAATGTCACATGACAAAACGCAGTTATTGTATTGGTTAATATAACTTGATTCAGTATCTCCTTCACGTTTAGTTATTCACTGCACAAAAGACGAATGTGTATGGCAAGAAAATGACGTCAACGCGAAGTTGCTTCCAAGATTCAGGCAAGAAAGCATTGCCAGTACATGATATGAAAGTGTAGTTGTTGTCTGAATGTTTTCATTCAATTAGACAAACATGTTTGCAGAATAATATTGTTGTGTCTTGGTAAAATGCCCCAGGATGCTTTGATAACTAACTTAACCGAAATTAGTTATACAGATATTTTGCCGGATGCACAGGCTTGTATGACCTGCGCGAACAATGTATTTCCCTCTCTTGCCTAGCGAATACAAGTTTACACATGTCATACAAGCCTGTACACTCCAGCAAAACACTTGGATAACTAATAATCTTACCCCGCAGTAATGTCACATAACCAAATGCTGTTGGCTAAGATCAGGGATGGATTATCAAGCGACGGCAATACCACACGCCTCCCCGCACGAAAAACGCTTTAGCTTTAATATCCAGCTTAGCGTGAGTCTAGACCATAGCATTGGAACCTAGCAAATAAACGCCTTAAAGATTATAACGCATGTCCACCTTAATTATGACGTAAAACAGTCAATGACGGCGGCCATGATGCCATAGGTGTTTATGTATTCTGAAAATATCTCTTTCTCCCACTCTGATGGCTGATGGGTAATAAATTCGTTACACTAGTGTCTTGTTGGTGGTGCATGCTGTTACCACGCGCACAAACAATTATAGGTCCCTCGAACCGCACGCAAACAATTATATTTTCCTCGCCCCGCTCGGGGAAATATAAGGTGTATTTGCCCATGTGGTCACAGCCTGTACTCCAAGCAAAACACTTGCATAACAAATAGTATCTAGAATAAAATTGAGCGTGCATTTCGATTTTAGTGAAGGTGCGGTATTACTATGCATTAACAAATTGCTCCGCGCGCCTACAACGAATGCGGTGGAAATGCAACTTTAATGCGGGCAGCAGTGTACCGTACTTATACGGGGCGTGGCTTCTTATTATAGAAGAAGATCATGCTGAAGGCTTTTGGCTCGGTTCCCATACATGGACAAGTCACGTGCATAAAACATAGCGCCTACGTAAGTGTTGTATTATGATAGTCTACATATTAATAATTGCTGTGGCTTTTATGAAATGTGCCCACAAGCCTATCATACGTCTATATCAAGAGGGTTGGGAAAATGGTTTTGACGTAAATAGTCTATGTACCGTAGCTGTTATGATATAGACGTGTTATATGTAGTCAAAGCTGCTCGAATGGGCAATGGCCATTTGGCGCAAAGGTGTCTGTTCTTCAAAGTACTTAGTCAGAACACTTAACTGACACCTAACACTTGGCTTAATTCTGACTCCAAATATCATATAAAGTCACTTGTATTAGCCCTTTTGTAAACTGCAGATTTGTGACCACAGCTCCGTCTGACCAAAACCTACGCTTGCACGACGCGATCTGTGTATCACTGATGTTGTACAACTGTAACAGCTTAATTCACCCTTCCCAGGTCCCAACACGAACGTGGTGTGGGTGGAACTTAGCTAGAGATGGGCGAGGCATAGCTAAAAATGGAAATATCAATTGGGTGCTCCGAAGGCAGATCTAGATTTTTCAAAAAGTCTCCATCATGTCTAGTAAAATGCAAATGGTTCAAATCCTTAAAAATCCTTAACCGCAGAAACCCCCTTAAACTGAAAGAAAAAATTGTCTTAAGTTCAAACGCCGAAACTATGGGGGAAATATTAGAATTAATTAATTTTTTATGTGGACTATACGAAGCATCGTAAAGAACGAATATGTGAAGTCTTATTCAAATTGGGCAACCCCCTTCTTGATGTGTATGTAGTCTGATAACCCTTAACTGCAGCATAGTGTGTATATATAACCTGGATACAATTCATCCCTAAAATAATCAAAGTATAAACGCTATAAAAGTAAGAAAAAATTCAACAAAATTAAATTAAACTTCACAGATATACGATGATTAGAACTAAGTCTGCATCAAAATGACACATGATACCTGGTTTAAAAAATCTCTGCATATTCACTAAACTGAAAGAGTTAGACTTATTAACATATATCCAGCCTTACATTTCTTCCAACCTCCATAAGACGTGTTGTTCATCGTTCCAGCTCTGGCGATTTCTGATATCATAATCAATGGACCCGTCCAGTTTTAGCTATCCCCCGCCCATCTTTAGCTAAGCTCCACCTACACCTAACTCGTGTTGGAATCGATCGATCGATAAACTCCCTGACTATCAATTTCCATAAAACTGTACAGGTAAGCTGTTAAATATTTTGAAACTAATTTAATTAGTTGCTGTTGCCTATGGCAGCACCCAGCGCCCAGTCAAATTAATTTCAATATAGTCTGTATAATGTTTGTTAAATGGTAAATACAATTGGTACAACGTGTTTGGCTATTAAGCGTTAAAGACGGATTATACCGAGTCATTCATGCCGTAATTAACTATGACGTCATCCTACACGTCACCTAGTTGATTATGACGTCATCTAACCTCAAATGAACGGTCAATTATGTTTCTAGTCGGTTGACGTCGCAATTACAATGAGGTATAGCTCCATCAGGATATATGAAAGCTGCGTCATGACGAAGTTCACGAATTGTATGTCGTTGATGAATTTACAATTTAATAAATATTCTGTAGAAACTTTTGAAAACTAATATAGGTAGGTTAAGCTCTTAGTCAAATTAGTTTCAAAATATTCAACAAATTAATTGCATAGTTACATTGAAATTGGGATTCTGCGAAATTCCAACGCAGGTATAAAGTGGGTGGAGCAAGAGCTAGAAATGGGCGGGGCTTAGATAGAAATTGATCCCTCTACAATTTACCCTCATAGCAGCATTTAATATCATAGCGATGATTCGTATTAACGTTTTTAAAATCAAATCAGCAGCTTTTCCTAATTTCCCATATTAAATTTATCGACAGTCGATTACATCGTACGCAAATGCTCACATTTGGCGACACGTTTTTGTGTCAAGATTTCCGAATTTGACACTCGCCATATCCTAAAAGTATGGCATTCTGGGCAGGAAAGATAGGTATATTCTAAACTGTGTTTACTACCATACAAATTAATCATAAGCATACCATCTCAGACGTTTTGCTCTGAGAAAACACCAACAAATCAAGTGTGGGATCGTCTAATGGACGATGAAGCATAGATTTCATTGATCCACTAATTAATTTCTCTAGAATCGCAGTGGCAAAAACATGTTGATGATTAAACAGAACCACACGTCTTTGGCACTAGAAAGCAGACTGGATTTTATGTATCTCTGATTATTCTATTTTTCGAAATGGAGGAATCCATTGCTAACTATGTCCGCCAGTTTCTAGCTATGTTCAACAGCGCTCCACCCAACCCACCCACCCCACCGCATATAGTCAGCAGCTTTTCTCTATAGTTACTTTGAAATTTAGATTCTGTGAATTCATGATTTAAAGTTTCAAATTGATTCAAACACTTGTAATAAACACGTGTTTGAATCGATTTGAAACTTTATGTCATGTATTCACAGAATCTAAATTTAAAGGTACCTATAGACAAAAGCTGTTGACTATTCTAAAACCAATTTAACTGGAAGCTATTACTGCCTATGACAGCAACAGCTCCGCGTCATATAAGATTAAAATATTCAACAGAATGTTTATTAAATTGTAAATTCACCTAAGGCATACGATTGGCCCACCTTCGCGACGGATATTTCGATTGTGACGTCAACTAACAACTAAAGAATTGCGTATTTTATTACGACCCCCTATTCTTGAATGACAGAGCGGATACCTCCATTTTCTAACCAACCAGGGTAATATATACTTAGGCCTGGTAAGTGTCTTGAATTGTAGACCTAGTCCTGGTGCGGACACCCTGAACAGTGCATAATGTCGACGTAGCCTGCATTATGATGACGATCAATTAGTTTCTCCATGTTTACTTTTCCAATTTCCAACACCACGAAGGGCAGATATAGTTAAAAATATCATCTCTGATCGGTTTTGCAATTAACATATAAATGTAGGGGTTAGCACAATTGTTAAAGGCTAGAATTGTGTTGGTGATTGGGTACATAAACATATGCACGGGGTGATAGGGCATGCCGAACAGCTCATGTGCCAGATCATGAACGCAGGACGGAAGCCACGATATAAAGAACGCTATGACCATCAAAGCCATAGCTTTATGTACAGTACCTTTCCTGTTCTGTTTGGTTAAATTGTCTGTTGCAGACCGTGTGTTAAGCTTGAAGAATTTTATAGCATGCAATGCTAGTATTATCACGCACGGTACAGCGTATACAAACACGTGACTGAGTAATTCTCTGACCTTGTAGTTGCCATAAAATTCACAAACCCTGACTTTTTCCCGTCCTTGATACACATATCCCGGTTTGAAGTACCAGACGTGCGGAAGACAGGCAGCAAAAACTATGATCCATATTGACACGCAAAAACAGACAATGGGCTTCAACGTAAGATTTACTTTAGATTGTAAAGGGTACAGTAACTGATAGAAACGAATGGCCGCGAATAAGAGGATATGATACACGCTGACAGTGAGAGTGGCATAATTAATGGTTCCCAATAGAGGACATAGGAAGTCCGGAACATACAATGGCATCACTGGATAGATGAGTACGTTGCATAAAGTCCAGATAAAACACGTAGAGAAGTCCGTTATTGCCAGACTGGTAATAGTACAGAAGGTCTGTGTGCGGTATTTACCCGACCTGAACAGATAGTATACCAGTACCATTTTGGCTGGAACGCCGGTGATTAAAACAATGTACATGGGTATCTGATAAACTATAGACGAAACAGGCAATATAAATTCTGAAAATTTAGTTATATTATTATTATTATTATTATTATTATTATTATTATTATTATTATTATTATTGTTGGTGGTTTTGTCACTAATTTCCATTTCCGGAGAATGAGTTGAGTGGAACATGCTGGAACTAGATGTCACTTCTATGCTACGTAATGCCAGTCTATAAAAAAATTGTTTAATTTAAACTACAACAATCATTTACGTATTTCTATTGGCGAGTTAACAGCAGCACCCCTTCAGATAGCTCCGGTATAATGTACATGTCGATTTGGCGGGTAGTCTCAATACGTAAGCAATGGCCTTGTCCATCGCGAGTGCACGAAAGCCAATGGGAGAATTTGTCCATAATTTACCTATAGACTATTTAACCCTCGAATTTGTTATTAAAGATTTTAATTAATAGAAAATGTCCATTTGCAGAGCAAGAGAAAATTATTTTTGAAAATTTACCACTAGAATGACTCGGTTATCGAGCCAGTCATTACAGTGGTAATTTGGCATTTCTCAAGACGACTGTAGATGCCATTTTGGCTGATATGAGTGTTAACGAGTTAATTACAGATTCCAGTCATCTTATCTTTATTATCAGGCTACCAGGAACCAGTTGTAAGAATACACACGCGTACCTAACTGTCTATTGTATCAAAGCATCTTGTCTTGATTTTTATCCTCATATAAGTCGACAGTATCGTTTCCCTGGCGTCTCGAAGATGCTATACGTGGTTCTTATCAGGCTAGAACCTCTCGTGATAAATGATGTAAACAAAGGCTAACTCTCTTATAAATCAAAGCTGTCAATCGTTTTTCATCCAGCAAATCATGTACAAGGCAATCAAAGATATCATTGTAGTCATAGAAACCTCTGCTAGGTATATATGGAGCTAAACTATTGTGTTAATAGTGTGCAGACAATTATCGAGTAGCAAAGAATACTAGCGTAATTTCAAAAATCTGTCAGGGGCCGTCACAAGTCTTTGTTGTCGATCATCTCACCGATCGAAACAAAGCACTGATAAATCGATATACCGATAAAAATCGGTTACTAGAGCATGTATTATCTTGCCTCAGTACTATCCTGGTGCAATCGGTGAGAAAGAATCACTGATGAAGGCACATCGTGAAAGCCTCATCGGCAAAGTAAGACTTTGTCTTGCGGCGTTGGTGTGGTGGAAGCGTTTGTGGGATATGGTACTAGGCGCTCTCGCCGGTTGTGGGTTCGATTCCCTGTCAATGATGAAGATAGATGACTCTGTCGAATGATATAAGAAAACCTCGGAAACATATCTATAATAAAACTGACTTGTTGAATATTTTGAGTAATATTTTACTGAAATCCGTGCACCATTGGTGTGGTAGTGTACGTGCTGAACGTGGTAGCAGTATTTAGCAAAATAACAGAAAGGATATCAGCAATATCGGCGGCAACAGCAGCAGCAACCATAGCAGCAGCAACAGCAGTTAGTAGTAGTAGTAGTAGTAGTAGTAGTAGTAGTAGTAGTAGTAGTAGTAGTTGTAGTAGTAGTAGTAGTAGTAGTAGTAGTAGTAGTAGTAGTAGTAGTAGTAGTAGTAGTAGTAGTAGTAGTAGTAGTAGTAGTAGTAGTAGTAGTAGTAGTAGTAGTAGTAGTAGTAGTAGTAGTAGTAGTAGTAGTTCCGATCGACCGGTCGGATATTTAGCAAAATAACAGAAAGGATATCAGCAATATCGGCGGCAACAGCAGCAGCAACCATAGCAGCAGCAGCAACAGCAGTTAGTAGTAGTAGTAGTAGTAGTAGTAGTAGTAGTAGTAGTAGTAGTAGTAGTAGTAGTAGTAGTAGTAGTAGTAGTTGTAGTAGTAGTAGTAGTAGTAGTAGTAGTTGTAGTAGTAGTAGTAGTAGTAGTAGTAGTAGTAGTAGTAGTAGTAGTAGTAGTAGTAGTAGTAGTAGTAGTAGTAGTAGTAGTAGTAGTAGTAGTAGTAGTAGTTCGGATCGACCGGTCGGATACCGGCCGTACCAGCTGAGCTGGGTACGCGCCGCCCGTCCTGGAATCGTTTCCTGAACACGCACCTCTGGGTAGAGCCATAAGTGTATATAGGCCTATGGGAGAGATAGCATGTCGAAAAATGACTAAGTTCATTAAAACGCATGATGCGCATGCGCGCTAGGACGCTGTTTATATGGAGCGCGTAGCTACGACCTAGATAGGACGGCGCTTTTAGTGTACCGTGATGGTACCCTGTAATCCTTATTGAGTGCCTGTTAGCGTCTTCTTCTTCTTTTCGATCGCTGGTATCACACTTGGAGAGCCGTTCTCAAGATGAAATCTGTGGTTTTCTGCAGTTCTTCCACAGGCCCATACAGCTTTTCAAGAAAAGAGGTTGACAAAGGCCAGATCTCTTCTCTCAGCAGCTGATACGTACTGCAACATTGAAGTATGTGCTCTGTGGTCTGTTCTGCTTCTCCACAAGGACAAGCGGGCGATGTCGTAAGGTGGAACCGCCTGAGGATGTGTTGGTTTAGTCTGTTATGTCCAGTTCTGAGACGAAAAATGGTCACTTGCTCTGGCCTCGAGAGATGATGGTAGGCACCTTCTGATTGAGGTGTTCTATAGAGTGACTTGATGATAGTCTTCATCTCTGTATGGGTAACCATGTTTTCTGTCTGATCCTCGTCTGCACCCACCTTTGCCATCTTGTCTACTTCCTCATTTCCTTGGATTCCACAGTGTGAGGGGATCCACTGCAATGCTATCCGAAAGCATTTGATGGTTTGTAGTGCATCTTCAAGTTGTGGCAGCTTACCTTTGGTTATCACCAATGCAAATACAAGGACGGAGCGGGCATCAGATAAAAGGACAATCTGTGCAATAGGGTCTGCTGTTCTGCAGATGGTATTAGCTGCATGAACCAGTGCTTCGACTTCAGCTCTGTAGTTTATGCAGTGTTTGCCCGTCGGTATTGCAACTGACTCATGTTGTCCGTTTGGATACTGTATGTGCGACCGGCACCACCGCTCCTAATTGCATCTTTGGCTGATCCATCTGTGTAGATCCTTATCCATGTCCCCTGAGGGTACATTTCTTCCAGCATCGCTAGGGTCAGGGTCTTCTTGCTCACATCACTGTGTTCATCTTTGGTTGTGAGATGAAGTACTGTGGTGCGAATAGCTATGCTCTCTAGTTTGTTTTCCCAGGGTGGAGGATCAAGGGTGTGGTTTGGGTCTTCTATTTGTGCTGGCAACATTTCTTGGTGTTTCCTTTGAAGTGCTTTTGTCTCCTTCACAAAATTTGATCGTTTAAGTCTTCCTGATGACAGCTGTGCTTGCCTGATCTTCATCGGGTGGTTGCTGAACGATTTCAACTTTGCAGCTTGGATCAGTGCTTTGCATTCCCTTCCTTTGCTAAGTGGGGGGGGGGGGTGTGGGATGCCTGCTGTCTGCTCCATTTTCTCGATTGGTGTTGATCTCATTCCACCAGTGATGATACGCAGTGCCTGGTTTTGTACGTTGTCGAAGTCTGTTGATGAGATTTAGCTGCCGTCATCCATAGGCTGGATCCATACTCAAGGTGTGGTCGTACGGCACCTAGGTAGATGGTCTTGAGGATCCTTTCATTGGCACCCCACTTTGTTCCTGCCAGCTTCCTCATGATGTTTAGCTTTCTTCTGGCCTTTGCTTCTGCATTCTGTATGTGCTCCTTCCATGTTAATCTTCTGTCGTAGGTGACTCCCAGGTATGTCTGCTGGTCCTCGTACTCGAGTGGAGTATCGCCCAGTGTCAGGTTGCCAACCTTGGTTTTGGTGGACAGTGAGAATAGCATGGCTGATGATTTTTCTTTGTTGAAGGTAATACACCAGCGATTGGCCCAAGCTGTAATTCTGTCCAAGGCGAGCTGCATTCTGTACGTGGCAGTCGTTGTGTACTCCTCGGTGCACCAGAGTACGAGGTCATCTGCATAGAGGGCTGCTTGGGCAGCTCTGCTACAATGTCATTAATGAAGTGTATGAACAGAGTTGGTGATAATACTCCGCCTTGTGGCACCCCTTGTTTCAGCAATACATTCTGTCCAGATTGTCCATTCACCAGCACCCTAGCTCTGCGATTGTCTAGGTACGACTTGGTCCATCGAAACATGTTGCCGCCGATGCCTGTGCACCGGAGCTTCACGAGGAGGCCATCCTTCCACACCTTGTCAAATGCCTTCTGCAGATCGATAAAGGCAGCTAGCATTACCTTCTTGGCTTGAAAAGTGTCCTCTATGACCTGTGCAAGATGTGTTGTTTGATCTTCTGTGCTTCTGTATCTTCTGAAGCCGGCCTTCTCTGAAACTATAATGTTCTCCGACTCCAGGTACCGCTGGTTGATGATGCGCTCCATGGTCTTGCATATGCAGCTTGTAAGGCTGATAGGACGGTAGCTCAGCACTTTCGTCTTGTTCCTCCCTTTTTTCAGAATAGGAGTCATTCTGGCTTCCTTCCAGCACTGAGGAACCTCTCCATTGGTCCAACTGAGATTAAAGATGTCTAGCAACTTGCGGAGAGATGCATTACCAAGGTGTTGGATCATTTCATTCGTAATGTCATCTGGCCCGGGAGATTTCTTCTTCTTCAATTGGCGGATATCCTTCTTCAGTCCTGCTAAACTAATGTCAACTTCCATTGCATCGTGAGTGTTGGTGTCTGTTCTTTCCTTTTGCTCTTTTCTAACCTCTTTTTGACGCATCCGTGGTATAGAAATGTTGCTTTCTTTTGCATATGCCTTCGCAAAGGCATCTACAGCCATCTTTCCTGTCAGTGTTTGTCCATCTTCTTCAAGAGTAATCTTCTCTCCCCCGATACCCTCATCATTCAGTGCTTTAGTCAGTCTCCATATCTTTGCGGTGTCTCTCTCTAAATTAAACCCTGCCGTCTCCCCCCCCCCCCCAGCTTCTTCTTTTGGCCTCCAGCTTGGTCTTTAGATACCTGGCTTTAGTTTGTTATAGCGTGGAGTGGTTTTCATGACAGGGATTACCCTCTGCATCTTCTCTAGCCTTGTCTAGTTTATCATGTGCTGCTTGCAGTTCTGTTGCCCAGTAGGGGTGGTAGCTTTTCCTGAACCCTCGAGGAATCGCTTCGTTGGCAGCCTTGAGGATACTTGAATTAAATTCCTTGACCACATTGTTGATGTTTCTCCCTTCTACTGCTATATTTTGGGTAGGCTCACTGGAACGAATGCCGAACAGACTCCAATTTGCGTTTTTGTAGTTCCACCTTGGATGTTGAGGTGTACTTGTCGAAATACTTCCAGAAAGAGAGAGGAGGACTGGGCGGTGGTCGCTTCCTCCTAACTGCGATCCGACCACTCTGTTTATATGGAGCGTGTAGTTACGACCTAGATAGGATGGTGCTTTTAGTATACCGAGATGGTACCTTGTAATCCTTACTGATTGCCTGTTATCGTTAAATCTGGCATTAATCAAGACCAGAATTTAACGGGCTTTTCAAATCTGTAAACCATTTCAACACCGGTTGAGAAATGGCTGAGTTATCCAGGAAAAACTCTTCATGATTATATTCAAAATATTGCTGTGACATCATAACCATGTGGACGCAAAGCTTCTAGAATGTTCTAGAACGTTCGACTGCGCTATTATTAGCTGCGCGCTTGATTGGTTGTTGCTCAAAAGATGATTGGATGGAGCTTGCGCCTGTGACGTCCCGAGGAGTATAAAAGGAGAAGCGATCCAGTGATCGACAGCATCCTCGGCCATGGGCCGAACAGGTTGGACCTGTACCAGCTACTAATAAGCGTGACAGACAATACGCGTCTTTCTTCGCTATGTGTCGGGTTTTTATCCCGTAGCATGCAGTTCTCCAACCTACCGCACTAAAACAATTTTGTAACTCCCTACTTACAGGAGTAATTTGGAACTTCTGATAATTGTTCACGAATACTAACATCCGCATTCGGAACACAAACTTGCGCTGAGGCCTTTTACAGCCTGAATATGTGAGTCTACAGATATAGAGGCAGCATGTTCTTTGATGGATGACTCACCGGATCTGCTGGCCATGCCTAAAAGTGGTATTTCAAATCATGTAGGTTCTTTCAACTTTCGACCGCGGCAAGTAAACTCTGCCCGGTGTGTCTTCAGAGCTGGCTGACGTACCCAGCACCGTGAAGCTTTGTTTTGTATCTTCGTTTGCCTCTGACAACCCCCGCTTGTGGCGGGTTGTTTACACCTTCCACCCATGCCATCAGTGTATGGGAACTTTCTTCACCACATAGTACTATCGTATATTTTACTGACTGCTCATTAGACATTCTATTAGGCCTACAGCACTAAGCGATGCACTCCCGCCATGAGTGTTCTTGCGGAAGTCTTGTTTGCGGAAAACAGCTTGCGGGAACCCACCTGCGGGAACTTTCCAGCTTCCGGAGAGCGCATCATTTCACGTCGACTACAGATCAATGTATCAATTTCAGTAACACGGTAGCCTAACTTAGGAATGACAACCAAGTATTCAAGTAACTATACTTCACCATTTAATTATTTCTCTATATAGGTTTTGCTAATTATATTGTATCCTCAATAATGGTCCTGATGACTAAAAGGACCCCTAACGGTCTTAAAACCGCTAGTTATAATTTCTGTATTTGTTGATAATTATTCTCATTTTCCTCAATGTGTTGCTAACCGCACTATAGTAGGTTTGTTAACATGTACTGTTATATATATCTTAATCATTTGACACCGTATTGATTGCTCTGGTTAGATTATGTATATATATGGCCAGTAGCCACTGAGGTCGCTGTCTGTGCTATAACTGTGTTTATCCCGGCATGCTACCACCCACACCTTTTATATTCAGCTCAATAGGATAAGTTCGAAATGATTAGAGACACTTTCTTCATTACATACTGTGTACAATACTCTTCTCTTCCGGTAGTGCAATAATTCAGCCCCGCTTCTGGTAAGCCTCATAAGTAAGATTGTGTCTCTCTTCGTGTTCCACTCAGCCTTGTGGCTTCTTAATTGTTTGGATGTCCACATCCGCACCATGGGCTGATCCGACTCTGAGAAACTATTGGGGTTTCCGAGCGGTGATGGCTATGGTGTGGTGTCACATAAACATTCCCGTATATCTTCAGATACTTAGTAGTTAGCACTTTAAGCCAATGTAGGAAAGCACTGCGAAAACACATGTATTAATTATTATTTTATTCACTGAACAATTCCCCGCACCGCAGTGCAAAACTGGGCAACTTGATATAAACCTAACGATAGATAAAACGGTTAGTTCCATAGGAGCCAGTGACGGGCGAGATACGTACCCCCACCGAATTCCGTTAAAATGTCTGGGCATGATATTTAGATCTGCCACGCCCTTGGGGGAAGGAAATTTACAGTGGATATTCGTCTCTCTTACCCCCACCATAACGATAGAACAATGGTCTAATAATGCTTTCGTGAAATGTAACCCATGTCTTGTAATGTTTTATGTGGCTACGGCGCAGAATGTCCGGATTCTTATCCAGTTCAGAGATCTTGCTACGTAACATGTATGAGTGCTGTCTTTAGTATTGATGTCTTAAGGCATCTGTTCTCCGTGACAGCCGTGTCTAATAGCTAGGTAGATATCAGCCAGTTGCAGCCTAAAATAATTCTTGTTCTGTAAACAACTAACAGGAATTAAGCAAAGCAGAAGGCCCGCATAAATAAAGCGGCAACTACTAATTCAGCATACCAAAAATCACATAAGACGGTAATGAGGGAATCCATTGGAAATCCCCCGTCCCATCTTCACGTAAAACAGTACGCACCCCTATAGTCATAATCTCACTAGGTATGGTCTTTTCTCTCTAAAGCATTTTTGGTTGAAATATTAGTGGGCCCATTTTTTTCCTACTATTCTTCTCCCTCTTTAAGCAGTGGCGACACCTTCCCAAGACGTAGGCCCACGCGAGGCACTTGCCTCTCGCAAGGATTCAGCGATGACGGTCCACGCCTGGATAATACTCCTCACCCAAACTAGCACTAGGAGTAGTGCCCGTGCGAGGCACATCACTTTTCGTCTGAGGTAACATTCTTCCTTTCAGCTTAGCGGTATAATAACTTATATTAAGTTAACTAGATACGTCTCGTGTATGGGAGCCTCCATTGTGGGGATACCTCTGCGGACCTATGGGTATATGTGGTACCTCCGGGAGCCCCATGTTTAAAAGTTCATCTACCTGTCTCTATGTCTCGTATTTTCATATGCTCTTATTGTAGTTTTATCTAGCATATTTTTAATTGTTTAGGTAAACTCATTGTATAGACTTATATTTTTAGGTCACCAAATCAAATCTTGTAAGTAAATAGATCACGAAATTGCCATGGACAGGCATACTGGTGACACAATCTCGAGGGATGAGACCATTGTGTTTAACGTTCGTGAAGATGGTCGCATGGCCCCCACTGGAACGATTGAGTTCCACCGGCCTTAGGAGCTGGTTTTTGTTTCCCGCAGGGCAGTCTCGTACAAGGTCCGTCACCACGAGACTGGATGCTAACCAGCGTCATCACTCGTCGTGCAATTGTGGTGCGGCAAGTCGACATGATACACCGGAATGGTCTGACACTACCCAGTGAGCTACAAGTGGCGCCCAATGTGGGGCCCGAAGAGCATCAGTCGTAACACGCAGCGAACTCACGCCCACACCATATCGTGAGCTCAGTTCAATACCATCTCCGTTCAGCGAGGACTCCCTCGATCAAGAGGTAGCCTCATACGATGGATTCTCAGCACACATGCTCACCGACTATGCCAGAAATTCAGCGGAATCAACAACTCCGCACTATAACCTGTTTTCGCCTGTTAGCAATGGCACTTTTTGAGATGCCTCACAGGCGCGAACAGAATTCAGAACCATATCGGACATCCGCGACAGGCCAACACCAACACGGCCGAATCGTGGACGACTCTGACAAAGACCCGAGTACGGACATAATTACAGCCCTTCAGACTACTATCGTCCACCCGTGTCATCTATGGAAACTGTATGGCCGGGTGATAATCCACAACATAGACAACCTCCCACACTGCCCCCTTCTAGTGAAACAATGTACTCAAGGGGATTACCACGGCAATATCGGGAGGAATCGGCACCACCGTTTCGCCGGTATATCAGTCATGCGACACATCACGACCATCAGGCAACAGCACCACCGCCATATGAGGAACGACCGCACGATCTTCACAATATTCCGCCTCCCGTCCATAGACCCATGCCAGTCTATGGCTCTACAAACGGGGCAGACTCATTAAATTGGAGTACGCATGGCCTGGCTCCTCGGCATCGGCTTCGACGAGAAATACCGACACAACCACCATCTGCACTACGACCAACCTCAATACAATCCTCAACTTCAGAGATACCCGCACCACCCGGATTTCAACCACTGCTTTCTTCCCGCGGTCTTGGCTGAGTCATCCTCCATCCCGAATTTAGTGGGGAGAATGACTGGACCAATTATAAGATACAGTTCGAGATCATAAGTTGAACTAACCGCTGGGACGATCAACAAATGGGTGAATATCTCGCCGCAAAACGTTCCGTAAAATCCCTTAAGCGGTGAACCCGCCCTGAAAGAAAAACTGTTTCTCGGTGACCACGGGAGTTTGGCCAATTAACAGCAACTGCTGTTCGCATTGAAAACTTTCTGGAGCGGGAAAAGAATAATCGCTGCCAACTCCATCCTATCAATGAGATAGATGGTGCAGCTATCGCCCGGCCAGATCATCGACACCGACCATACAGACAGCACCACCACCACCGGATGTGCAGAATTCCAATCAGATCAAGCGCCTGGAGGAAGGGGCCGTGCCTGTAATGGAGCCCCTGGCGCGTGAACAAGTGAAACAACAACAACAACGGCAACAGAAGAGATTAACAAACAAGTCTCCACACTCACTAATTTGGTCATTTCATTTCCTTTTATCTGATGCCCGCTCCGTCCTTGAGGCTATCACCAAAGGTAAGCTGCCACAACTTGAAGAAGCACTATAAACCATCAAATGCTTTCGGATAGCATTGCAGTGGATCCCCTCACACTGTGGAGTCCAAGGAAATGAGGAAGAAGACAAGATGGAAAAGGTTGGTGCAGAAGAGAATCAGACAGAAAACATGGTTACCCATACAGAGATGAAGACTATCATCAAGTCACTCGATAGAACACCTCAATCAGAAGATGCCTACCATCATCTCTCGAGGCCAGAGCAAGTGACCATTTTTCGTCTCAGAACTGGACACAACAGACTAAACCAACACATGCTCAGGCGGTTCCACCTTACAACATCTCCCGCTTGTCCTTGCAGAGAAGCAGAACAGACCACAGAGCACATACTTCAATGTTGCAGTACGTATCAGCTGCTGAGAGAAGAGATCTGGCCTTTGTCAACCTCTTTTCTTGAAAAGCTGTATGGGCATGTGAAAGAACTGCAGAAAACCACAGATTTCATCTTGAGAACGGCTCTCCAAGTGTGATACCAGCGATCGAAAAGAAGAAGAAGAAGACTTATTTGGTTACAAGACTCAGCACCAACCTCACCACAACCACCCAGTTTAGGACAGCAAACACCACCAACACCGCACTGCAACTGAACACCTGTTTTGGATGCGGTCAGCCAGGACATTGGAGGGAGCGGTGTCCTAACCGACATCCCTCTACAACGCCTGCTCCAGACCACAGCACACTGCAACTGGAGAAACATTCAAACTCCTAAGGGCACCGAATCACACAGAGCCACTTTGGTGCCCGTATTCGCCTCCCGGCTCAACTGTGGCTTTCACGCAACAACGTTCAGTGGCTAACCATCATCCACAGAAATCAGCTTTCACACCAACACCAGAATGCACGGTTTTACATATGTCAGTGCCTACGATGCCTCACCCATCTGCAGCAAGGACATCCCCCCTCTTTTTTCGCACACGACAAGCTTTCTTTCCTATGTAAAACGGCAGTGGTAGGTTGTAGCACCTACGCTGAGACAACGTTTTTGAAAGCACCGCGTCCCGCCACCAAGGCACTAGATTCTCGGTGCCCTCTGGTGGTATACAGAACATCACCCCCGCCAGCATCATCTTCAACATCCACAGACAGTAGCGATTCAGGAGAGACGATTCACTCCGCCTCATGGATCCGCAAGGGCCGACATAAATGGAGGAACGCACGTCCATGGAGACATCATTGTTTCTTCTGCACTTCACCAAAGCATCCTATGAAGCATTGTAGGAAATGGCTTGCACAGGTAGAGCTTATCCGCCATCCCGTATGCGCCGCCGTCTATACTAATACAACCTACATTGAAACAACAACATCACCACCACCATTGCTACCCCCAGCTCCGTCTTCACCACCGTCTTCACACCAGCGGCGACGACGGGCTGGTCCTTTTCTCACTCAGCCATCCACAAGCATACAAGAAGCAATATGGAAACAGTCGGAATATATACAGAGTGATGCTGTTCCAATGCCATTATCATGGACCGCATCGTTGGAAACTCTTCTGCAGGTACACAGCAAAGTAATCTACAAATGTGCCTGTCTGTTTAGTGGCGTTTCCACTAGTGCCACCATCGACACCGGTGCTTCTATCACAGTATTTAACGAGCACTTATATGACAGCATCCCACCTCATAAGACGCCTCCCCCTAAGCCTACAAATATTTACCTACAGACAGCTACAGGAGCCGATGTACCCATAGCCGGTGTAGTTAATTTAGTTATCCAAATAGAGGAAATGCAATTCATTCAGAAAGTTGTCATTGCCTCTATTCATAACGACGCCCTACTTGGCTCTGATTTCCTCAGTGCCAGCGAAGCCATCATACACTGCAGACAACAGGAACTCGACATACACGGCCAACGAATACCTCTCGGACCAGCATCGTCATTGTACGATACGTGTGCAGTAATATTATCAAGTACCGCCACAGTTGAGCCGGGACAGGAACAGATCTTATGGGCCACCGCACCACATCGCATGCTGGAACCTGACCCTGATTATATGATCACCTCACAATGCCCAAGTCCCTGCATAATAGTGAACACTGCTAATAAGGAAAAAATACCTTTTAGAGTGTTCAATGGTACAGCAGATCCCATCACTCTGGAACCTGGAGTACGCTTCAGTCATTTAGTGGACATAATCTCATTAGAATCACCTGCACATTCTGATACAACACCGCAAATGACAGATGAATTACCCGAACATTTACACGATTTTTATCTACGTGCCACTGTTGGATTACTGCAATCACAAAAACGAGAAATTCGGAAACTACTACATAAATATCGCGATAGTTTTTCCCCTGGAGACAGGGAACTTGGAGAGACTCATCTCGTACAACACTCCATCGACAGGAAATAATTGCCCCGTACGATAACCGGTATGACGTCTTCCCATTTACAAGGAAGCAGAAGCACACCAACAAGTGAACGACATGTTGCAGACTTGTATTATTGAACCCTCACCATCTCCATGGGATAGCCCTATAGTGCTAGCAGACAAAAAGGACGGAACCTTGCGGTTTTGCATTGACTACCGCCGCCTTAATGATCTTAGCATTAAAGATACTTATCTGTTACCACGGATAGATCAGGCCTTGGATTCCTTGGCCCAAGCCAAGTGGTTTTGTACCCTTGATTTAGATAGAGGTTACTGGCATGGATGAAGCTGATATGGAAAAGACGGCATTCGTTTGTAGGGATGGCCTTTTCCAATTCCACAAGATGCCCTACAGGTTGTGCAAGAGTTTCCTTGGCATATGCCAGTACTATCGCCGTTACATCCAACATTTCAGCGAGATTGCTTCACCCCTCTACAAGATCACCGAGAAAGATCGACCATTTGAGAGGACGAGTGAGTGTGAAGGCTCCTTCGGGGCACTGAAGGAACTCTTGACGACTGCCCCAATTCTTGCTCATCCCAATCCAAACCTCGATTTCATCTTAGACACTGATGCATCAGCTTTCACTATAGGCATGGTTCTATCTCAGGTCACCGAAGACGGAACAGAGTAGGTGTTGGGTTATGGTTCACGTACTCTGAATAAAACGGAGAGAAGATACGCAACCACCAAGCGAGAACCTTAGGCGGCGGTCCATTTCATCAAATATTATAAGCACTTTCTGTACGGGCACCCTTTTACACTCCGTACAGACCATGCCTTGCTACGGTGGCTCAGGAACCTTAAAAATGCGGATGGCCAGGTAGCGAGATGGCAGGAATCCCTGCAGGCCTATAACTTTAACGTTGTTCACCGTCCCTGCAAATTGCATGGAAATGCCGACGCCCTTAGCAGAATTGGCACGGAGGCTGAACACGACGAGGCCACCACCATAGCACAGTCAACACAGGAATATCCGGAGTTCCCCAAATTGAGGTGCGCAGAGTGGAATCCAGAGAAAATCACACACCACCAAACAACAGATGTGCAGACACGGAATATATACGCATGGATTCAGGAGGGGGTACGTCCTCCTAAGGAATTGGTAACACCTCTATCCACCATGCCTAAATATTATTACCAATGGTTCGAAGAATGTCGATTAATAAATAATGTTCTATATATTAATGACTGTTTGGTAGTCCCGGAAAGTTATCATGAACTTATATTAAAACAACTACATGATAATGCCGGACATCTGGCAATGGAAAGGACTGTTGCCTGTATCAAACTGAGCTTCCACTGGATTGGGATTCGCGATAGTGTCAAGGCATGGGTTGCCAAATGTATCCCATGCCTAAAACGCACTGTTGGTCAATACCATATTGCACCATCTCAAATTAAGATTGTTGGTGCACCATGGGAGCGATTGGCTATCGACGTGCTCGGACCCTTGAATACGACGGATGATGGAAATACATACATCCTCGTGTTAAAAGATTATTTTACGAAGTGGGTAGAAGCATTTTCTCCGCCAGATCAAGAGGCATCCACCGTAGTGGAGGTCTTGGCCAGCAATATGTTCTGCCGCTTTGGTATACCTTATGAGTTGCACTCCGATCAAGGAAGTAATTTTGAGAGCCGGCTCATATCAGAGCTCTGCAAATTATCCCATATCGTCAAAACAAGGACAACTCCATACCACCCCCGGATCGACGGGATGGTAAAGAGATTCAATAGAACTCTTGCGGAGATGCTTACCAAGAAAACACGCCTTGATTGTAAAGACTTGGATCTATGGCTCCCGTAAGTACTCAAGGCTTTCCGCACTTCAGAACATTCCAGCATGGGCCACACCTCTGCTCGGTTAATGTTAGGCCATGAATTAGCCTTACCCATGGATCTGGCCATGCCACGAATACCAGGGGAGAAAAATTCACCATCTCTCTATGTCAAACTCTTTGCGGCAGAGGATAGAACAAGCCCATGAGTTAGTGAGAGAAACACTATCCACTGCACACCAGCAGCAAAAGATATGGCATGACCGGAGAGGGCATGAAGATCCATATGAAGCAGGAAGAATGGTTTGGGTACACAATTCACGACGGTCTGCAAATGTGCCAAGTAAATTGAGTTACCAGTGGAAAGGCCCCTATGTGGTAGTAGGTAAGACGTCAGACGTGACCTACCATATCCGTGCTTCAGATGGCCTGACCTCAGTCATCCACTTCGATCGACTTAAACCCTGTGTCAGTGACGACCCAGCACCAGAGCTCGGACTGGGAATTTCTCATGACACCGGTACCCAGACAGATATTTCTACGGAAATTAGTATTCCCACAGTTAGTGCAGAGCACTGCAGTGCTAGTTCAGCCACAGTTCTCCCAAGCCAGAACATGGATGAACAGGAAGCTAACGCTGACGACGATGACGAGATACATACTCGCCCTCTCCCTCCTCAGCACGGGTCTACTCGATCTGCGAAGTCGTATCTGAAGAACTGTGTGGGTTTTTTGTCCAAGGGACTGGATGGGAAAGTTGTTCCTCCGATCTCTTCCCATTCCCACCCACTTCATGCTATGCCCCCACCCATCATAGAGTTACCACAAGCGGAAGCTGAGGCTGACCCAAGCCATGCTTCCTGTGGGGTGGACCATGGGATGAATAGCATGGAAGTGAAGAGGCTGGATGATGCCTTGGCGTGTCTAGAACCGCAGAACCATACAACAGGGTGTACCCGACCGATTCCCGAAATAGCGAAACCACAACCCCCCCCCCCCCACAAGGGAGACCCTCTCCAATAGTCCCACCACCATTATCACTCCAATTCGCGTCCCTTATCTACACACCAAGTTCGGACATCACCATCCCAGTCCATTTCACACTCCACTCGTCGTCTGTTGACCGTCAATCTGCAGATATGAGAGAGACTGCTGCAACAGAGGAGGTGGCATCCCGAACTGCACCAACCAACGTTACCCCCTGGTGGGCAGGGAAGCCGCCTGTTCAGAAGACTTTCGGCTCGAATTTTCCTGGTGTCTAAAAATTATGACAGGACACCAACCGTCGTGTAATCGGAGATGACAATATCCCCCTATCCAAAGGCCACCCTATCCATTGACCTACCATAATCCCCCCGTGAGCAGTCAGGACATCACACAACAGACAGAGCGTCAACCCCTATAAGAACACACTGGATGCATCAATTCATCATTGCGCGTACATCACATACTTGCTCGGTTATACTCAGCATAACGGAGACATCCAACATTGGCAATAACAGCATTTAGCAGCACCTACCAGTATTAATTAATTCCCGGTAGAGACTTAAAAAAAATATTCCCGCAACAAATTCTTCCTGCACAAATTGCGGGAGAAATAATATCTCCCGCAGACTGCACCTCCCGCAAATAACAACAGACTTGGCTTTCACCAGCATGGAAAACTGGAATGCGCCCACTTCGCTTATAACATTGGCATCATACAGCAGCCCGGACATCCCGACAACAGCATTATCATCAACAGACAGCAGCCAACAATCTCCCGCACAAACCTTCTTATCCAGTTATGGGAGAACTGATCATATGGATATCAGGAAAGCACTACAGCCATCTACAGTACACATCACGGGAGGACGTTTGTCCAACGTTCCTCCCTGTTCCCTTTTTCCCGACATCATATGGAAACAGCTAAACTATATACTTCATCTACACGTAATAACAGTCAATATTATTAAGAGAGCAAGATGCCCGCATTGTCGTCAGTCACGAGTAGGATTTTGCTACAGAAAAGTTGAATTCAACAATGGATTGATCAAAGTTATGACAACATCCAACAGGTCATCTGTGCTCTAAAGTAACTCTGTCCCGCCCACGGGCTCGACAATTACAGAGTGAAATACCCTCAGGGTTCGATAAAGTTGACATTCACGCCGCCTCTCCCTCCCACCTCCCGCACCTGGGGGCCATAAACACGTCACCTTCACCACAGCGCAAGTACCAGCCACAGAAAACCAGTCATGCATATCAGATTCAAATCACCAACATGACAGAAACACAGACACTCAAGTTGACTGTATTCACAATCTCCGAACGACGGCATTCTAATTGTAATAAGTGTGTCACACATCTTTGCGAGTTGTACTGTAATTTAACCATTATTAAAATGGTACCAATGTGTTTGGTCTAGGCCAGGACAGGAGCTAGTTCTACCCATTGAGGAGAATGCTTGGCCAGCCCTCCCGCTCGGTAAACACAGCTATCTTGACGGGATCAGTAATGTTGATCTACCGCATGAATAGAACTGTTTAAACCACACATCAAAATTACTTACAACTTTACTGAAAAATTTTTGATTAAAAGCACAACTGCTCTACCGTGCTACAAAGCAGTAACACACGGGACGGTAAAGCGGCATCAAAATCTGACAGTAAAATTACAAAGAGAATTTAAAAAATTCTCTTCTTTATGGTCCAGTCTATAATCAACACGTGCCTAGAACTACCTATTACAGACACCTACTAAGACGCATGTTAAAGAACTCACGCAAATACAGGACATTATAAAGATCTTGATGTAACATATATATTTCTATCTCTCGCCTCTGCAACAGACTACACCTCAGCAACAGTATTTTGGCCGTCGCCATAGACAGCATACACGTTTCCGATCAACCACGTGCTTTTTAGAGCCACATGACATTTACTGCTATTTCCAGTAAGTTGGGATCAAACGCTTTAAACAAAAGAGCCGCCCAAAAATGCGACTACCACAGCGTGATGGAGGAGTGGCGAGGGTGAGTCCGGGAGATTACGGCTGACGTCACCTGGCTCCCACACACCCCACCGGGCACTCCAGCCTAAAATCAAATACACAAGTTTATAAGCATCCAACCTGGAGAACCGCCTCACGCTAATTAAAAGGTGAGACTCCGCAAAGAAAAAGTAGTACCACGTTTCTATGTTGATCGGAGGCTGTTAAATGTGCGGATTAAAGACAAGTTTAATGAGCCATTCTTCCTATAATTAAAAGTATTCCCTTTATATGGGAGGAATTAATCCTATGGCGCCAGGCCAGAAAACGAGGAAACATTCATATAGGGATGACCGAATCACCTGTTAAAACCTTTAAATGTGGTCATCCACCGCCTGTGATGTCACCAAATAGTATAAAAGGAGGAAGCGCACTCTGAAACTTTGTCTTCCCATCAAAATTTGATACCAGGGAAGAACATAGCATTAGGCTTCTTTCGTGTCGCAAACAAAATTCTGCTGTTTTTCTTCTTATTATTATTTCATTATTATATTTGGCCTGGAAAGTTATCAACAATGAAGAGATAGGGCATTAGGTTTTGAACAAAGTTCTCGCAACTAACTACCATTCAGGAACAAGATGCCACTCCTTGAAGATTTAGCATTGTCGGATTCATCTGAAGAAGGATCAGTACCAGTTCCAAAGTGGTTCCCATGTGACTCATTGTTAGCTAGCGGAGAGCCATGTACCAGAACTTTCACTAGGAAATCTGACCGCACCCTTCATGTTAATAAGGATCATCTTTTCCAGTCAGCCTTTTGTGCGACATGCCAGTATCTCCACACCGCTACTCGCTATGGGGTGACACACGCACTCCATTATCATCACCGTGTGTTGGAAGTAACGTTAGTTCCTGGGGAAGAGAATAAGGATCGTGCCGTTTTAGCCACCCACTTCGAATCTCTGCTCCTGGTTAAAGTTCTCCCAACCGAGAAAATGGCCCGCACGAAGAACACTACTCATAGATATCCCATTAGCCATCATCTTCCCGCTGCTACAATAAGCAACGTACCGACAGCCAGATGTGAAATCCCGCCCGCAGCCGCATCTGGAAGTGTTACGCCGGTACCTGTCGCTTTATCCACACTGGTCCTGAAGCAGAGTAAGAAGCGAAAATCTCCCGCAGAATCCAGTTCGGCGGCACCCGCATCAGTTATTAGCCATCCGGCTATGGTCGCTACACCCGTCAGCGTAGTATCTCAAACGGTGTTGGCCAGTCAACCGATTTCAGTGGTAATTACAACATGTGCGGAAATAGACATTCCAAGTTACCCGCAGTCTCCATCTCCACCCGAATTTTCCATAAATGAAGGACCAGGACCGTCGCATCCTGTGACAACAAGTGTAACTCCGACCCGTGTTATTCAGCATCCGCCTCCTCGCCTTTCTGACCCCGCAATCACAAAGGTAACCACGCCGGAACGTCCATGGGAAAGAGACGGCTCGACCACACACAGGATATCCAGGACATGCCTAACATCACCGCAAGTCGTCTATTACAGTATGCTAAGTTTCGGAAGATGTCGTCTCTCGCCGTATCCGCTCCTGCACTACGACTTCAGCCTATGGTACAGCTCGCCGCCATCACCACAACAGCAACAGCAACCACCACGACAACTACAACCGCCATCACCACAACAGCTACCATCACCACAGCATCACCGACATTGGCAACCACTAGTACCACCGCTGCTATACGGACGGATATATTGGAACCAGCGGTAACTGTGAGAGACATAATGGACATGCATATTTCCGCCACCATCACTTTGGATGTTTCAGACAGTGCCAATAATGATAGTAGTGAAAGCATCTCAGCAATGACAGTGCATCCACCGCGACTCACCACCGTCAGTCACGGGACCCAGACCCAATGGGGACATTTCGTTGCAGAGGTGTGATCATATGTAATTCAGCAGAAATATCAATAGGCGATTCGTGGAAATGTATTAATTATTACTTTATTTAAAAAAATACTTTTCTTCTTATTATATATGTTATATCAATTGAATCCCGTCCTTGGGATGACTACGGTTATCCGACACAACCGCACACTTCAGTGCCCGGTTGTGTCTCACACGAAATGAGCCCTGCAGATTCTGAGGTTGTAAGAACGTCGTGTGCGACGTAAAGAATACAACATTCCACAGTGCAATAATGTCACAATTCCGTCATGCAGTCTCAGCTGATAAACCAATTCTTGTGTTATTATTATTATTATATATATCTTATTTTTCTTATTATTTTTCTTCCTCTCTCAGACGGCAGCGAGAGCTGACTGTTGTAGACCCGCAATAACGGGCCGCAAATAGATATTTTATATAATGATAATACTAAGTGATACGTGTTGTGTACCCCTTTATTTACCCGGGGTGCGCAAGTAATATGGCGTGATTAACGGATGTCAAACTAGGAGGGGGTGGTGTAGTTTGGATCGACCGGTCGGATACCGGCCGTACCAGCTGAGCTGGGTACGCGCCACCCGTACTGGAATCGTTTCCTGAACACGCCCCTCTAGGTAGAGCCATAAGCGTATATAGGCCTATGGGAGAGATATCATGTTGAAAAACGACTAAGTTCCTTAAAACGCATGATGAGCATGCATGCGCTAGGGCGCTGTTTTTATGGAGCACGTAGTTACGACCTAGATAGGATGGTGCTTTTAGTGTACCGAGATGGTACCCTGTAATCCTTACTGATTGCCTGTTCTCGTTAAATCTGGCATTAATCAAGACCAGAATTTAACGGGCTTTTCTAATCCGTAAACCATTTCAAAATCAGTTGAGAAAAAGGAAAAACTCTTCATGATTATATTCAAAATATTGCTGTGACGTCATAACCACGTGGACGCAAAGCTTCTAGAATGTTCTAGAACGTTAGACTGCGATATTATTAGCTGCGCGCTGATTGGCTGTTGCCCGAACGATGATTGGATGGAGCCTGCGCCTGTGACGTCCCGAGGAATATAAAAGGAGAAGCAATCAAGTGATCGAGAGCATCCTCGGCCAGGGGCCGAACAGATTGGATCTGTACAAGATATTAATAAGCGTGACAGACAATACACGTCTTCCTTCGCAATGTGTCTGATTTTTATCCCGTGGCGTGCAGTTCTCCAACCCGCCAAACTAAAACAATTTTGTAACTCCCTACTTACGGATGTAGAGGCAGGATGTTCTTTGATGGATGACTCGCCGGATCTGCTGGCAGTGCCTAAAAGTGGTATTTCAATGGCCACCACACTAATCGTGTAGGTTCTCTGTAGTAAACTCTGCCCGGTGCGTCTTCAGAGCTGGCTGACGCACCCAGCACCGTGAAGCTTTGTTTTGTATCTTCGCTTGCCTCTGACAACCCCCGCTTGTGACGGGTTGTTTACACCTTCCATCCGTGCCATCGGTGTATGGGAACGTTCTTCACCACATAGTACTATCGTATCTTTTACAGACTGCTCGTTAGACATTCTATTAGGCCTACAGCACTAAGAGATGCACTCCCGCCATGAGTGTTCTTGCGGGAGTCTTGTTTGCGGAAAATAGCTTGCGGGAACCCACCTGCGGGAACTTTCTAGTGCATCATTTCACGTCGACTACGGATCAACCTATCAATTTCAGTAACGCGGTAGCGTAACTTAGGAATGACTACCAAGTACTCAAGTAACTATACTTCACAGTTTAATTATTTCTCTATATAGGTTTTGTTAATTATATTGTATCCTCAATAACGGTCCCGATGACTAAAAGGAATCCTAACAGTCTTAGGACCGCTAGTTATAATTTCTGTATTTGTTGATAATTATTCTCATTTTCCTCAATGTGTTGCTAACCGCACTATAGTAGATTCGTTAACCTGTACTGTTATATATATCTTAATCATTTGACACCGTATTGATTGCTCTGGTTAGATTTTGTATATAAACACAAGACAAAAAGTAAGTCCCCCCTTAAATATGTGTTAATATTTTTAAAGGTGGACATGTTATTGCAGTGGTGTTTGGCTCACATGCCGGGGCCGATGTCCGGGATAATTGGTGAAATCGATTACCCCACACATGCCGTTACACATGAGTGAGCAGGTGTCAAATGCGAAACTAACCAACTGAGAAAATCGCAAGTCTTGGTGACAAAAACATTGGCGCATTCCTCCAGTACGCTTGTGTAAAATTAATGTTACTTCCAATGTGCTGTATGTTAAAATGCCTCGCTTATCAATACAGAATAGGGCGATAGCAATTGGGCTTTTGGAAAGCAATGCCCCTGTAAAGCAGGTAGCCCGCAGAGTAGGCGTGACTCCAAAGGCAATAACAAAGTTGAGACATAAATTTCAGCAGACTGCTGAAGTGAGGGATCTGCCAAGATCAGGTAGAACAAAGGTCACAACGCCTCGACAGGATCGATTCATTCGATATTTGGCTTCATGGAACAGAACAATCTCAGGAGAGATTCTGCAAAGTTTGCACTGGATCAAACAAGCCGTTTATGTACCATTTGTCTATCCTAATATTGGTAATTAACCGATTGTTATTCATTTCAGCAATACAGATCCGCGATCAACTGCATGCAGCTGCTGCGGCCGGTGCCAGGAGGATCAGTGTCCAGACTGTGAGGAATCGTGCTCATGCCGCTGGACTACGTGCCCGCCATCTTGTGAAAAAGGCAGTTCTCTTAGTCCGCCATAGGAGAGCGCGGTTGGCATGGGCCAGGGAACACGTACAATGGAGGCGGGATCAGTGGGCTAACGTTTTGTTTTCAGATGAGATCCGGGTATGTCTCTGTCACACAGATGGTAGGAAACGTGTTTGGCGTCGATGTGGCGAGCAACATGCAGAATGTTCCGTTCAACCAGTCACAGCATCTAGAGGCGGCAGTGTAATGGTATGGGCCGGTGTGAGTACACGAGTGAAGACGGCCCTCGTTCACATTAATGGAAATCTGACTGCCGATCATTATATCACGGACGTATTGGAACCGAATCTGCTACCAATTGCTGGCTTCATCTTCATGGATGACAATGCCCGACCACATAGAGCGAGAGTGGTTACCAAATTCTTGAACAATCATGGTATTCATCGGATGGTGTGGCCGGCAAATTCTCCAGACCTCAACCCGATTGAACATGTATGGGATCAATTGAAGAGGGCTGTGAACCGCAGAATCGGGGATGACACCGTTGTTGCAGATTTGCCACGCTTGTTACAAGAAGAGTGGGAGAACATTCCGCAAGAAAGGATCATGCGTCTTATGAACACCATGAGAGATCGATGCCTACAAGTTATTCAACGACATGGTGGTTATACGCGTTATTGAAGTCAGCGATAGAGCGACCACGCTAATTTGTTATGATTTGCTTCACAATGAAATCTTTTACCTGTGATTGTTAATTTCGACGTCGCTCTGTTCTGTAGATTTACGTGTGATATTAACTTATGTGCTATCGGTTATGAATTTTTTTTGTTATTCAATGAAATTTCTGTGCGATTTTAATGAATTCTTATTGCTATTGTTATCGTTGTTTGGTAATACAACCTTGTGAATTTTGAAATGAGTCAAATTTACAATTGGCTCCCTGTCATTCACACATTTTGACAGTTGTTGAATAATTGTTTTCGCACATCATTGCTATCATGTGGCAGATTATCTGTGAGAAGTTTCATCGCGATCGCGTATCTATTTCCTAGAAAAAATAGGCTATATTTAGGGGGGACTTACTTTTTGTGTTGTGTTTATATGGCCAGTGGCCAACGGTTCATATGTTTTGTTTATTCATAGAAACAGCAACACTTATATATGCAACACTTTTTCCCGCAACCAAAAACTTTTCACTGAGATCGCTGTCTGTGCTATGACTCTGTTTAGCCTGACATGCTACCGCCTAAACCTTTTTTATTCAGCTCAATAGGATAGGTTCGAAATGATTAGAGACACTTTCTTCATTACATACTGTGTAAAATACTCTTCTCTTCCGGTAGTGCAATAATCTAGGCCTGCACTCCGATAAGACTCATTAGTAAGATTTTGTATCTCTTCGTGTTCCACTCAGCCTTGTGGCTTCTTGATTATTTGGATGGCCCCATCCGCACCATGGGCTGATCCGACTCTGGGAAACTATTGGAGTTTCCGAGCGTGATGACTAGGGTGTGGTGTCACATACACATTCCCGTGTATCTTCGGATACTTAGTAGTTAGCACTTTAAGCCAATGTAGGAAAGCACTGCGAAAACACATGTATTAATTATTATTTTATTTACTGAACAATCCTTCCGCACCGCAATGCAAAACTGGGCAACTTGTACATAAACCTAACGATAGGTAAAACGGTTAGTTCCATAGGACCCGGTGACGGGCGAGATACGTACCCCCACCGATTTCCGTTAAAATGTCTGGGCATGATATTTAGATCTGCCACGCCCTTGCGGGAAGGTCATATACGGTGGGTATTCGTCTCTCTTACCCCCACCATAACTATAGAACAATGGTCTAATAATGCTTTCGTGAAATGTAACCCATGTCTTGTAATGTTTTATGTGGTTACGGGGCGGAATGTCCGGATTATTATCCAGTTCGGAGATCTTGCTTCATAACATGTATGAGCGCTGTCTTTAGTATTGATGTCTTAAGGCATCTGTTCTCCGTGACAGCCGTGTCTAATAGCTAGGTAGATATCAGCCAGTTGCAGCCTAAAATAATTCTTGTTCTGTAAACAACTAACAGGAATTAAGCAAAGCAGAAGGCCCGCATAAATAAAGTGGCAACTACTAATTCAGCATACCAAGAATCACATAAGACGGTAACGAGGGAATCCACCGGGAATCCCCCGTCCCGTCTTCACGTAAAACAGTATGCACCCCTATAGTCATAATCTCACTAGGTATGGTCTTTTCTCTCTAAAGCATTTTTGATTGAAATATTAGTGGGCCAATTTTTTGCCTACTATTCTTCTCCCTCTTTAAGCAGTGGCGACGGAGGCCCGCGCGAGGCACTTGCCTCTCGCAAGGATTCAGCGACAATTGCCCACGCCAGGATAATACTCCTCACCCAAACTAGCACTAGGAGTAGTGCCCGCGCGAGGCACATCACTTTTCGTCTGAGATAACCTTCTTCCTTTCAGCTTAGAGATATAATGACTTATATTAAGTTAACTAGTTAAGTTTCGTGTATGCGAGCCTCCCTTGCGGGGATACCTCTGTGGGCCTACGGGTCTGTGTGGTACCTCCGGGAGCGCCATGTTTAAAAGTTCATCTACCTGTCTCTATGTCTCGTATTTTCGTATGCTCTTATTGTAGTTTTATCCAGCATATTTTTAATTGTTTAGGTAAACTCATTGTATAGACTTATATTTTTAGGTCACCAAATCAAATCTTGTAAGTCCATAGATCACGAAATCGCTATGGACAGCCATATTGGTGACACAAACTAGTGGGATGAGACCGTTGTGTTTAACGTTCGTGACGATAGTCGCACGACCCCACCAGAATGATTAAGTTCCACCGAGGGCAGTCTTGTACAAGGTCCGTCACCCCGAGACCGGATGCTAACCAGCATCATCACTGGTCATGCACCTGCGGCGCGGCAAGTCGACATGATACACCGGAATGGCCCGACACTACCCGGCGTGCTGTAGTAGTAGTAGTAGTAGTAGTAGTAGTAGTAGTAGTAGTAGTAGTAGTAGTAGTAGTAGTAGTAGTAGTAGTAGTAGTAGTAGTAGTAGTAGTAGTAGTAGTAGTAGTAGTAGTTCAGACAACTTTTATTTTGAGCACTGCTATTACTGCCAATTTCGTTGTCCCTGTTTTTGTGTTTTTGTATATATTTTGTTTCAAAGCTTTATTAAGCGGTTTTGGTTTCGGTTTCTGTTATTCATTTGTATTTATTTTGCTGTGGGCGGTCACAGCTCGCGGTCAGGGGCGCCGGAAGCACGGAGCAGCGGGGGCGGCTGCGCCTGTTGCCCTTTAGGAACGGGGGCGGCGGGGGCAGCTGTGCCCTTTGCCCCTTTTTATATAAAAAATTAAAATTTAGTTTAGAACTTCAGAGCAGACTGTGTAGTTGTATTAAAGTTCGGTTGTAACGTGTTTTGGGATTCCTCCCATAACGTAATATGGGAGTGCTTTCAGGCTGGAGATATCTTTTTATTCTTGAATAAAATGGTTCTACACCAGAGAGAAAATACAAACACCTTTCTCTCTCAGCAACTTGAAACGTGTAGGCAAATGTCCTGCCATCATTCCTCCACCCTGTCTATCACGTTCTACTCAGAAGTCTAATAGGGAAGTGGAATTATTATGTGTACCCAGGTTTTCACATTCAACTCACAAGGTTAATGGTGAAGATCTGTGGGCCCTGGTTTCTATTTTCAATTTACAACGCTATAAGACTCTATTTATGTAGAGGTAGTAGTGGTTACATGTGACATATTCACTACATTATTAATAATGTGTTGTGTATATTATCATTCTTGTGATACTTCAAATCTGAACACGTTCCACGCATTTCGCGAGTAAAGGTATATGACATAATAGTGTCCCACTCTCCCTTAATGCCTTAGTGGGTATAGAATAGAATATATGTGCAGTGAAGGGCGGCTCGGCGCAACCATGTGCATTGTAGCTCGTACACAGGGGCTATTCCCGGCGACACTCATAGAATACTAGAATTGACAACAGCTCTCAAAATCACATTTTTTAATTTTTATGCAACGGTAGAAAGAGTGTGTATGCACATGGCCATAGTGCGGCCTCGGCGTCGGTGGAGGAAGTAGAGGATTGGATCTAAGATTTGTTGTCTCCCCTCCTCAAGAATGGGAGGCGGGTGTGGTCTGGGGGGCTCTTTAGGAAGAATGTGGATATTAGATGCGCCTAGAAGCCATCTTCTGCATTCTGAGTAATAAATATCATTCTCTTGGACTTTTGAATACTGTAATTTGTGTATGACCATGGGCACACACGCCCCCCCCCTACACCTCCACCCCGCCCCCCCCCCCTCACCCCCCCCCCTCCATCTTACCAACTCCTACGGTCGTGATGCACATGTTTAGCCACAACAAAAAATGTTGAGTTCTAGCCATAAGCGATAATGCACTGCCCACACGAAAACAAAATCAGTCATTTGAAGGCTCCTTTTGATTAGTCTGATCTTAACCCAGGTGCCCCTCCGACACCCCCACGCCAATATTACTATGTAAGAGGATGTGTAATCATAATTTGAATCACTCATTCAATACACGCTAGCTGTTGAATAATGTGTTATTAATTTGAGTTGACGGCGTTGTTACCTCAGGAAACAACAACTTCCAATAATATTAGTTTTAAAAGCTTCCCCAGAATAGTTAACACCCTAAAGAATTTATTATATTTAGTAATCAACTTATTTTATGTCAGCCGTCCGTCATCTGTCTATCCGTGCAGCATCTGTCCACCTTTTGTCTTTAAGCGAGTTCTCAAGAACAACTGGGGTTGAAGGATCCATAGGGTCGGATACACGGTCGGTCCCGGGAAGCTATTTTAAAAATTACATTTACATTTTTGTGCAACTGCTTGGCTCATTGGCCTGAAACTAAAAAGCTTCATCTAAGGCAAGAGCTGAACAAACTTTGTTCACAAGTTCAAAAGGATTAGTCGAGATTGCGGCCGTCTTTGATAACATAGTTTTCACCAAAACACTTTTCTTCTTAAACCGCTGACGGTATTGGGCCACAACAAACCTTTCCCAGATTGACGTATTTTGGGGAAATACCTGCCCACATATTATCGGTCGCAAAACTTCTGGCTGGCAAACTGGCCAGGCGATGCTCGTATTACTTGGCTAATCACTACTAGGTTCAGATAGAACGCACATACAGCATTATATATAAAGAAGTATAATTATAGGATCATAATATTACTGAAGTCATACATCATTGGAAAGCTACATCCAATTTTCTAAACATTTATGTATTATTTTTTTACATCAACAAAAATTTCGTAAAGCTAATTATAATTTTGAAATACACCCTATTGGCCATTTGATTTGCTAAATCTAGGGGCAATGTGTATTTTATATATGCTAATAACTCAGTGAAAATTGAAAAAAACCCATAAATGTTTAGAAAATTGGATGAGCTTTACAATGGTACATGACTTCAATAATTTTGTGATTGTAGTTTAGGAACTCTTTAAGATGCGTTGTCTTTTAGCGCAATACTCACCCAATGCCGGCTATCTGCTGACTGGGAAATTTATCTGTGAAAGCTGTATTTAGCAAATATAATTAGGAACTAGGGGCCAATCAAATTTGTTTCAAGGGCAAACTGCGCAGGTCCACCTTGTGGACATGCATGAATGCACGCACACGCGCACTTACAGACACAATGACCCGGCCGCCCGCTTACTCACACCCGACACCCACGCTCCACCCACTCCCACCCGTGCCCACCCGCTTGCCATGTGTCGCACTTACTCTCTTACACACACACGCACGCACTCACCCATATGTCACATTGTGACCTGGGAGTAGCAAAAACGTGAAACCCGCACGTTCCATGTATGCATGCACAGTACACGCAGAGCGAGATGACTGAACATCGCTTAGTCACAGTTTCCAATTGACTAGAAGCAGGCATCACATGATCATTGTTCTCTATAATGTGAATTGGGAATAGGTACAAGGGACCAAAGAATACATAAGTTCACTCAACATTGCTCTAATATTTATATATGGATCATAGGAAACTCAGAATGCAGGAAGACGATTCGAAGAGCCTGCACCTTTCAATGTTTTTTCTTGTGGTACTTGGGTGGGTGGGTTTGGTATCCTCGAACACCCTTCCATGAGAGGGGGTAACACCATTTCAGATCTTTGTGCCCTTTTTGTGGAACCTGCCCCCGCCCCTCAAATTTCCTTCCGGCGCCCCTGCTCGCGGTTATTGGTCTGCAGCTTTCTGCTGTCTTGGTTGACTACAGCTCGCCATTGCTGGCTGTAGTCGATAGGCTGTATAGCCTATAGCTGTTGATCGGTTTTGTTTTGACCTAATTTTTCGTTCGTCGTTATTGCGTGCCCGCTCCACAGGCACGCTTCTATTTATTGCTGTCTAGAATTGCCTATAGGCACGGCAATTTCGCACAGGGGATTGTGGGGCTGTGTCTCGCGAGATCTCCATCGATACGAGATCTAATAATTCTCGGGGCGAAGACACGGCTCTATCTTTAGATTGCTGGATATCTCATAATTATTATCTTCATGCACGTGATTCATGACGAGTTCTCTTATTTATTATGGTCCGACTGTAATAGAGTTTGCGCGGCGATGACCGCTTAATTATTTTAATAAATAGCCAACGGAACTTCAAATAACTACTCTAAATAAGTACTCTTCTTTTGCTGGAGGACTGCGTACAAAACATGTTTATCATTCCTTCTGCAGATGAAAGTACTCAAACACACGCCAACTCGTGGCGTCTCTTATATGTCCACTTTAGCACTCTATCAAACTGACCACAAATGGCTTCTTGCGGTGATCATGAGAAATGTCCATTTGCATTAGCTACTCGCCGGAGAACTTGTTTTGAAAGTTTACCACAGGAGTGACTGGTTGGATAACCGATCCTATAATTCCAGTAGTAAATTGCAAAAGAAAAACCACAAGGGTCTCTTGGATGGCAATTAGACATAGGACATTTTCTACAATAATGGATTTTCTGATCTGTTTCTGCAGTATATGACGTCCTAATTATTTAGGTCAGATGTAGCTGGACGTCACAATCAAAATGTGTAATGAATGACGGATCTAGCTCCACCAGGAACATTGAATAGCCAGTCAAGTATGCGAATTGCACGTCTTTACTATTTAATCAACATGCTGTTGAATATTTTGAAACTAATTTGACTAGACGCTGTTCGAATTGTATGTCTTTGCTATTTATTCAACAGTCATTTTCTATGATAATGGCTGGGTTCCATCTGTAACTGAATGATATGACGTCATAATCAATCACGTCATATACAGGCTGACGTCACAATCCAAAATGTGTAAATGAATGGCATATCGAGCTCAGTCATGAACATTGAATAGTCCGGCAAGTGTACGAATTGTATGTCTTTACTGTTTAATCAACATCGTGATTGAATATTTTGAAACTAATTTGACCTGGCGTTGTTGCGGCCAGAGGCAGCAAACCTTTAAAAGCACACAGTCAAATTAGTTTCAAAATAGTCATCAGCTTACCTGTATAGTTACCTTGAAATTGGAAGTCTGGGAAGTCATTATTCAGCGTATATATATATATATATATATATATATATATATATATATATATATATATATATATATATATATATATATATATATATATACATCGATTCCAACACGCAAAAAAGGAGTGGAGCTTAGCTAGAAATAGGCGTGGCATACCTAGAAATTGATCTCTCTATTGAAATTGCCATGAGCAAATTGAGCATTACATGGCTAATACCACTTGGTAATGCGTGGCCCACACAACATGGACCACTTGTATTAAGAGAACACCCATATTTATAGGTCACATATTTTAACAAGGCCAATCATAGATTATTGCCCTGAATACAATATACTCGTTCTCTGACGGAGGGAGGATAATTAATACCCCCTGCTAATGGGCATTTTCATGTTGTCTATCCATCATATTACGTCATATGATGTCATGATCAACGACGTGACGTATAGGATGACGTCATGACTGACTCGATTTAGTTCGTCTTAAATGCTTAATAGTCCGACACGTTGTACGAATTGTATGTCTTTGCTATTTACAAAACATGCTGGTGAATATTTTGAAACTAATTTACAAGCAGCAACAGCACCCAGTCAAATTGGTTTCAAAATAGTCAACACCTTACCTGTATAGTTTTCTGGAAATTGATAGTCAAGTAGCTCAGAGATCCATTGATACCAACACGAGTGCTGTATTAATGTATCAATAAACCATCCGGATTCAGTGATCGATTGACTAACGTTAGGCCTATGGAAGTCATTGCAAGCAACCGCCACCAAGATGTGACTTACTTGGGCACAATTGTGTGTTTTTCTGGCAAAATCCTTAAGAATGTTTAACACCGAAATTTCAATATCTCAGATAAAGACAACTATACGAATATCTTTTTAATACTTTGACTGGTAGCCCCCCCCCCCCACCCTACCCACCAACTTGTTGCTATCACAGACCTGCATTGAGTATTGCAACGACAACGACTGTCCATGTAAGCCTATCATCTTCTCTTATTGTATTTTAACCCTTTCATGAGGAGGCCGCCAAAACCGGCCTCTACAGTGATCTTGAGGATGTTAATTTGCAGGCCAAGAGAAGATAGTTTTTGTAAATTCACCACTGAAATGACTGGCTCGATAATTGAGCCAGTCATTCCAATAGTAACTCTTCAAAACAGTCGTCTATTGGCCTGCAAATAGGCACTCAATAAGCAATTTTTTTTAATATTCTTGACTCAATTTAGGTAATACAGAGTTAATAAATTATGAGGACGACGATGATGTACCATGTCTGTTTAACCTTTCCCGTATTGTATTATAGTGTGATTCACATTTGTTGCATTCGAGATAGGGTAAAAATTACAGACTTGTTACAGACAGTCTTGAGGCGTACTATGTGTGTGGTAAATCTCAAAAAGAAAAACATGCATAATAATATTGTAGAGGGAGAAAAAGTAGACAGAGTTCGCTAACAATAATGGATCCATCTAAAAATAAAGGCTTGGCTTCTTCGAAATTACACCTCTAATGTAAAGACCGGTCATCTTCCTACGTTATCACAGCGACTAGACTGTTACACAGACTCAACTTCGGATACCAGACAGACCGGGACCCAATCTATCTCCGTAGCGGACTGTAAAAGCAACACTGTGGATCGTGAAATCACTACGTCAATGGCTACTCAATAGGCCCCCTACATACGAGATACATTTCTCGATCTCGTATCGAAAGATAACTCGCGGGATACGAATGAATAATGGATGTGTGATTATCAGTAGTATCCTTTTGTCTTTAATCCATCCGTGGGGAATAAATCCATATAGGGTCAATGCAATTATGTAGCAGTATTGATAGACTACCAATGTTCCAAATTTCCAGTCAAAACTGCTGTCAATAATATTGTCGCAGATTGTTGAACACAGAAATCAACCGAAAGTGTAGGCCTATGCATGTGCTATGTTAAGAACGTCTACAGGAAATTCGGCCACAGAATTTCAACCATATAGTTAGATAGGTATATCAATACGCTAGTGAAGTAATGGATTGAGGTCCAAAGATTTTTTGCCATGAAGTAATTTCGTAGTGCACATTTTCATACCGAAAATTTGCTAAATCTCCGGTGATTCACAGTTTCCAGTGCCCTATTGTCTGTAGTATGTTTAGCCCCATAATTTCACCTACATAGACTTGAGCCTTAATATACTAGGTATATTCCGAATCTAACAAATTCTAGATGAAATAATTTTATTAGGCAAAAATTGGCTTAAATGTTGGGGTTTTCGTGCTTTTTGGTGCCCTACTGTCTGTATGTACTATGGTCGGCTCCAGAACTTCGCTCACATAGACGTAGAGGGATTTGAATACGATAGGTATATTGGGAATTTAAAAAAATTCGACCGTAGTAATTTCGTAGTATACGATTTCATCGCGTAAATTCGTTCCAATTTTGGCAGATTTGCGGGTTTTCAATGCCCTACTATTACCTGTCTGCAATAGGTTTGGCCACATAATTTCACCGATATGGTTAGATAGCGATATGAACACGCTAATGAATCTTGAGTTTTCTACTACGTAATAATTTCGTAACATTAAATTTAGTAGCCACGGACAGTTGTCAGATGCCAACAATTTACTATATTCGGTATCAGAATATCTGTTCTCGAGTTGTAATAATTTTTTTTATATGGATGTATATAACTCAATATGAGCTAGCGCTTTTGCACAATTCTACCATCAAGTAATCTCATCGTAGGTAGTTACATATTCGCCGTATGGCCCCATTATAATATGGTTGGTTCACATTCACCACATTCAGATAGGTTCGGCCCCAGAATGGCACCCATATGTTTAGATACGTATAGGCATACGCTTACGGAGTAGTGAGATTTAAAATTATCTACCATGAAATAATTTTGGCTCAAATTTAGGCCGATTTACGGTTTTCGTTGCACCAGTCAAATTAGTTTCAAAATAGTCATCAGCTTTCCTGTATAGTTATCTTGAAATTGGAAGTCTGGGAATTCATTATTCAGCGTATATATAGACATCGATTCCAACATGCAATAAAGGGGTGAAGCTTAGCTAGAAATAGGCGTGGCATACCTAGAAATGGATCCCTCTATTGAAATTGGCATGAGCAAATTGAGCATTACAGGGCTAATACCACATGTTAATGCGTGGTCCACACAATATGGACCACTTGTATTAAGAGAGCACCCGTATTTACAGGTCACATATTTTAACAAGGCCAATCATAGATTGTGGACCCTTGCATCCCGAACGCACGTAGACCCGAATACAATACACTCATCCTCTGACGGAACGAGAGTAATTAATACCACTTGCTAATGGGCCTTTTCAAGTTGTCTATCCATCATATTACGTCATATGACGTCGTAATTAATTAAGTGACGCGTAGGATAACGTCATAATAATGTCGTCATGACTGACTGGATTTAGTCCATCTTAAATGCTTAATAATATCACACATTGTACGAATTGTATGTTTTTGTTATTTAATAAAAATGCTGTTGAATATTTTGAAAGTAATTTGACTGGGCGCTGTTGCTGCCATAGGCAGCAACAGGACCCAGTCAATTTAGTGTCAAAATATTCCACGGCTTACCTGTATAGTTTTCTTGAAATTTATCGTGTAGAAGTTCAGAAATCCATCGATTCCAACGCGAGAGTGGTATGGGTGGAGTTTAGCTAGAGATGGGCGGGACATAGCTAACTGGAAAGGTTCATTCTATTAATAAACCACCACAGTTTTCGGTGCCCTATTGTCTGTAGTATGTTCAGGCCCATAATTTATCCCACATAGACTTGAGCTTTAATATGCTAGTTATATTCCGAATCTAACAAATTTTAGATGAAGTAATTTTAATACGCAAAATTTAGCTTAAATGATGGTGTATTCGTGGTTTTCGGTGCCCTACTTTCCGTAATATGGTCGGTTCCAGAACTTCGCTCACATAGACGTATAAGAGTTTGAATATGCTAGTTACATTGGGATTTTAAAAGAATTCGAACGTGAAGTATTTTCGTTCTATGCGATTGCATCGCATAAATTTGTTCCAATGTTGGCAGATCTGCGGTTTTCAATACCCTACTGATATGTGTGGCTACATAATTTCACCCATATGGATAGATAGGGATATGAATACGCTAATGAATCTTGAGCTTTCTACCACGTAGTAATTTCGTAATATTCAATTTAGTAGCCACGGAGAGTTGTCAAATGCCAACAATTTACTATATTCAGTATTAGAATCTCAGTTCTCGGTTTGTAATCATTTTTTTACATATAGCTGTATATAACTGAATATGTACTACTGCTTTTGCACGATTCTACCATCAAGTAATTTGGTAATATGTAGTTACATATTCGCCATATGGCCCCATTGTAATATGGTTGGTTTACATTCACCACATTCAGATAGGTGTCGATATGTCCTGACATATCGCTCATAATGTGTTCGGCCCAGAATATCACCCATATGTTTAGATAGGTATAGGCATAAGCTTACGACGTAGTGAGATTTAAAAATTTCGTAACGTAAATAAGCTCAAACTTAGGCTAATTCATGGTTTTCATTGCAATACGTTCACCCCCCCCCCCCAGAATTTCACCCACAAATACTTATAGTAAATATGCTAGTTGTATTCTGAATTTTAAATAGTTCTACAGGAACGTAATTTCATAGTACACAATTCCATACCGAAAATTGGCGCAAATTCTGTCAGATCAACGATTTTCTGTACCACACTGTTTGCAATAGGTTCGACCCCAGAAGTTCACCCATATGGTTAGATACGTATATGAATACGCTAATAAAGTATCAAAGGTTTAAAAAATGTTTATTATACAGTAATTTCGTCATATGCAATTTAGTAGTGGCACACCATTGTCAAATTCTAATAATGTACTATATTCGGTACCAGAATATCTCTACATGCCTTGTAGCCAGTTTTCGAACATAAGACCATGTAGAACTCACTATGTTCTCGTGCTGTGCGAAATATTGTAATAATTCTACCACCAAATATTTATTATAGTAATGTGAAAATATTTCTATATATCCCATATTATTAGCCACGTGTACTGGTAGAACCTGACTTATCAGGCTAATACCCTTACATTTGTACATATGGTCAACAAGATCGTCATCATTACAACGGTTGAGGCCGATTTCGGCCTTTTTGTCGAGCAAAAATATTTGGTTTAATAGTTTGTCACTGTTTCCAGTAAAGATATCGTTTAATAGGTGACATACACACGATAGCTAAATGAAACAGATCACGATGTCGTGGCTGTTTCCCACTGGGTCTTCAGTCAGAATGTTTTCTACTATATCATTTTCGTTGGCGAAAACTAGGTTCACGGTATTGGTTCTATCCCGGTAACTTAACTTTGTTGAAAAGGTTATCTGTCGGTACAGATCGGGGTCCTGTATTGCATCGAAAATATACTTGCTTTGTGCATTTCACGAGCATAGCCGTGTATATTTAACCAATATATTTCCGGGTAATAATCTCTTCACATCTGTTTAAGAAGGTATCAAGATTTAGGTTTAAATTTTCTTAACAGTCTTCTTTAATATGTTTGAATGGGTGGCAGGGTCTGTACTGCTTCTTGCGCCAATTTTCTACTGACTGGGTTGCCAGCTCTGTTGATTTCTTTATCTTTGCAAGTTGTTGATACCTAATGACCCAAATTTGATCTGTTACGCTCTGTTGATGCAGTAGTGCAATTTTCTCATCACTGGCTGCTCTTAATTTTGTCTGTTCCTCTCTCTCTGTTAAGGAGTTTGGCCTGGAGAAAAAGGATGGATGGAAAAATTGTTGGATGACCAAAAATATAAGCTGCTTTTCTTAGCCCATTGCTAATACTGCCCATATCTTTTTGTAAGAAATATTCCTTCTGTTGTGGTATTGTCCGCCAATATTTTTGTCATGAGTAGCTTTTATGCCTTTATATAACTTCATTTTTTCATGAAACAGTTGAGTTTATTCTCAGAATTATAATAACCTCCGGGCACGCTATTTACCATTGATGTCTTGCATCAATATGTGTACTTGTACCTGTGTGTGCTTGTGCCATTAAGCTTGTGCGCCAAGCATTTACACGCATTTTCTTGCGTATTTTAGAAGGCCCATTGCTACGTAGGGTTTTTGTTTAGTTTCTGGCGCCTAACGTTGTCGGCCGCTAATTATACAATACCTTATATTTGCCATTATCTTTGGATAAATACCAATCATAGAATATGCCAGCTAGCTATAAACGGCCACTAAGTCTTAAAATTACGACAAAATGGTGGGATGTGTCAGCTATTGACGTACACCGTGGATTAAAGGACGCTATTGATGCTGGTCCTTTAATATTGAAGGGACTCATCAATATTAGTCGTGATCAATGGAATATCACTGTGACTAACAAGGAAGTAAAGGACAGCTTGTTAGAAGGCGATCCTATAGTGAAGGGAGAAATTTGTGGAGTAGAAGAGATTGAGTCTGATAGATTGGTGGTCAAAATCAAAGCTCCTTTGGAAATTCCAAATGAGCGACTGGTGGCGCAATTTTCGCAGTATGGCCAAGTTGTCAAAATCGAGATGGAAACTTATCGTTTTGATAAGTCTCTTGAAAATGGAATCAGACGGGTGTATTTTGATAAAGTGGATAAGCCGCTACCTAACAAGTTGTTCATTCATGGTGCCTTCACACTGCCATTATACTACAGAGGTCAAGTGAAGGAATGTCGAATTTGTGCTGATAATAACCATATAGCAAGAGATTGTTCCAAGAAAAACCAATGTTTCTTGTGTGGGTCTTCAGATCATTCTAAACGCAATTGCCCGAACGATAGTGAAGTATCGAAATCTGCTAGGGACAGCAGTGTTGTAAATTCTGAGTCTCCGGAGGAAAAGGGGGATCCATACCGGCTCGACCTCTAGTTTCTGTCGTTGTGGAGGTTCATGCGGTATCAACTCAGAATTGGTGGTCAAAATCAAGCGACTGGTGGCGGAATTTTCGCAGTATGGCCAAGTTGTCAAAATCGAGAGGGAAACTTATCGTTTTGATAAGTCTCTTGAAAATGGAATCAGACGGGTGTATTTTGATAAAGTGGATAAGCCGCTACCTAACAAGTTGTTCATTGATGGTGCCTTCACACTGCCATTATACTACAGAGGTCAAGTGAAGGAATGTCGAATTTGTGCTGATAATAACCATATAGCAAAAGATTGTCCCAAGAAAAACCAATGTTTCTTGTGTGGGTCTTCAGATCATTCTAAACGCAATTGTTCGAACGATAGTGAAGTATCGAAATCTGCTAGGGACAGCAGTGTTGTAAATTCTGAGTCTCCGGAGGAAAAGGGGGATCCATACCCTGACATGCCTCTAGTTTCTGTTGTTGCGGAGGTTCATGCGGTATTAACTTAGAATGTTGAAGAACCTAAATCAGCGAATGTGGATGTGAATGACAGTGAGATTCAGGTTATAGAGGAGGGAATTAGTTTGACTCCTGGTGGAATTGATAAAGGACAACCAGGTGATGATGATGTCCTGGATAATGCCGACTATTCATCGTCACAAGCTCTACCATGTGGACAAAATAAATTTAGAACTGACTTGACAGAAAATGGAGATGATATTCCTTTGAGTATGTCTTCAACGTTTTCAGATTTTATTAATAGACCAAAACGTAATAAATCTGACTCTAGTTCCGAATCTGACGTTGAAGCATAGGATATCGAAGATGATAACATGTCTCTTGCTGAGTCAGAATACTCAGTTCAAACTCAATCATCACATGTATCAGATGAAATGGTGATGCATTGTTCACCAAAGAGTGCTGTTTTAGTGCCGGATGTAACAGCAACAGGTGTCAGTTATAGGCATCTACGGTGCGATTCCGACATTTCCTGCTACAGTCACTTGGACAGGTTAAATTGAATGATCGTGATTTTGCCAGCAAGTTTGGAAAGCGGGCTAAGAAGAGAAATAAGGCCAGTAAAAAGTCAAAATCTAGTTAGGTCACTTATGGCAGGCTTGCATATTGTCTACCTTATTATGCTCATTTGTACGCTAAATTGCAGTGGATTGAATTCTGAATTTAAGCAATGGCGTCTTTTAGTTGAACTTGCAAACCAAAATGCCGATGTCGCTTTACTTCAGGAAACGAAAATTTAAAAACCTGAAGTTTTTTAAACGTTTAAGCAACTTTTTAAAGGTGAAATTTACTAATCACTGGCAACTGGTAATAGTGCGGGAGTTGCCATACTAATTCTACCAAGCTGCCTTAAATCAGTTAGCGTTACATCATCATCTTCAGATACAAGTGGACATTGGGTTAAAGTAGCAATTGATAATTGCCATTCAGTTTTAAATATTATGTGTATCTATGCACCTACTTCTCATGGATCTCGTTGTCGTATACTTACTGATGCATTCGCTAGCTTTCAAGATAATGAATGCGAAAATATAATTTTAGGTGGGGATTTAATTGTATTTTAGACCAATGTAAAGATAGGAAATCTACCACTGGATATATAATCAATTGAAACGTTTCTGCGATTGTGTAGATTTATTTGATAGTTATAGAAAAATGAAACCTGAAGCAACCGATTTCACCTGGTTTTCTAATGATGGTAGGTGAGCATCCCGATTAGACAGGATATATTTGAATCAATTGCTTAAAGGCAGTCTTACGCATGTTATCACGCTTTCAGCAGCATTTTCCGATCATAATATGGTGTATATCGGTTTAGATAATGCTGACTGCATTAAGCAATGGTCTGGGTTTTAGAAACTAAATAATTCCCTTTTACATGATATTAATTATCATCAGCGTATTGAAGGATTTTGAGCATATTGGCTTCGTAAAAAGGATGAATATGAAAATCTGATACGGTGGTGGGAAGAGGTCAAAGCTGGTTTTGCTCATATTTCACGACAGTTTGCAAATAAAAAGGCCCGTGATAGGCGCAAACGTAAGAAGACCTTGGGTAAATATGTACTCCAAATTTCAGGTAAAGTTAATGCAGGTGATGAAAGTTACAATGACCTCTTATTAAAAATAAAGATTCAAATTAATGATTTAGAGACTTAGGTCTCTTAGTAGTAGTAGTAGTAGTAGTAGTAGTAGTAGTAGTAGTAGTAGTAGTAGTAGTAGTAGTAGTAGTAGTAGTAGTAGTAGTAGTAGTAGTAGTAGTAGTAGTAGTAGTAGTAGTAGTAGTAGTAGTATAGTAGGAGAAGGAGGAGGAGGAAGTAGTAGTAGTAGTAGTAGTAGTAGTAGTAGTAGTAGTAGTAGTAGTAGTAGTAGTAGTAGTAGTAGTAGTAGTAGTAGTAGTAGTAGTAGTAGTAGTAGTTTTAGTGGTAGTGGTAGTGGTAGTAGTAGTAGTAGTAGTCGAAGTGAACGCACGCGTTTATTTAGCTCTGCAATTGCTGCCCGAATTTGCTGGTTTCTGGCGCGATTTTGTAGATAAATTTTATACATATGTTTCGTATTGGTGTTTCCTTTCAGACTTTATGTTTAATTTGTAAATTCTTGTCTTGGTTGGAGCGCATTTTGTGTCTCCATTTTCTAAAGGCATTCCTCTTAGCTGGCGGTTTCCGCCATTTAGTAGGGCTCCTCTTACTGTGGTCAATGCAATACATTTCTCGCTGCGCCAGTCTGCTATTTCTATAGTTCGTAGGCTAGCGCATTATATTTGGCAAGATCGCTTGAGTGAGTGGATTTAATTCCTTTGTCATTTGTAAGCACAAGCCTAGTTCTTTAACTATATAAATCCTTATAGTCAGTTGGCTGTCCCCGGTCAACTCGAACAGACTAACAAATATATGACTGTAATATGTTAGTATGCATTAGGAAACCACTTTAATCGGTTAGGTGTTAGTGAACCACTTAGAAAGTGGTTCAAACTAACAAATATACGACTGTACTCTCTATTCGTATATTTGTTGGTAGACGTCAGGGTTTCAAAAGGGGACACTATTTATTTAGTGTTTAGCTCTTTCCCCGACGTCTTGGTGTTATATATTTGTATTATATATTGTAGTAGTATGGGGTACCTCTTTTTATAAAACACCATGGCAACCTCATATAAGCGTACCCTGAGTCTTAAAATCACGACAAAGGCTTGGGGTGTTTCGGCAATTGAGGTGTATCATGGGTTGAAGGATGTAGTTGGGGCAGGGCCACGGGTCCTTCAAGGTCTCGTTAATGTTTCCAAATCTGTATGGAATGTCACCGTAGTTAATGAAAGTGTGACGGAAAAGTTGCTCGACGAGGTCCTTGTCGTGAAGGGTGAGGTGTGTAATGTGGAGGAAATAGATTCTGATCGTCTATTAGTCAAGATGAAGGTTCCATTAGAGATCCCAGATGAACGGGTTATCACTGAATTGATCAAGTATGGCAAAGTGGACAAAGTAGAACACGAGACCTATCCATTTGATCGAACCTTAGAAAATGGCATCAGAAGAATTTGGTTTGAAAAGGTAGAACAACCTCTCCCAAGCAAAGTCACCATAGATGGTCGATTTATCTTGCCATTATGGTACAGGGGGCAAATCAAAGAGTGTAGAATCTGCTTAAGCACAGAACATCTTGCAGCAGATTGCCCTAACAAAAACAAATGTCTAGTTTGTGGATCATCTGATCATTTTAAGTGGAGATTCCCGCAGAACAAATATGTCAAAAAGGGTGCTGATAAAAGTGCAGAGCAAGTTGTCTCTAAAGAGAATGTCATAGAACCGGTAGCTGCTGAGATTGTAGCTGAAATCCATACTAATGGGAAGCACGTTGCTAAGGAAAATGTCATCGAACCAGTAGTTGCTGAGATTGTAGCTGAAGTCCATGTTAATGAGAAGCATGGGGAAAAAACTAAGAATCCAATCGCTGTAGTGGCAGGTGATGAAATAGAGGTTCTAGATGAGGGGCTAAGTCTTACTCCAGTAACAAGTCAATCCAAGTTTGATGACAGAGAGGCTAATTCCACACAAGTTGAAGATGATGATCAATACCCTCTGGAAGAGAGTTTTAATTTAGGACAAGTAAAATTCAGGTCGCAAGATACTGAAACTAACTTTGATTTTCCACTGAGTACACTCAATCTAGACGATTTAAATAATGTAGAGAAAGTAATTGTAATTGGTGTCTCGGATCGATTGAGTGGAACAAAGCGACAGAAAGATGGAGAGAGTTCTGAATCAGAAATAGAGGAAAGTGATATAGAAGACGATAATATGTCAGTCGCTGAATCTGATATATCCATTCAAACACAGAGTTCTAAATCACCTGATGAAATGGTCATGTACAGGTCAGAGGCAGGAGAGGTGTTAGTTCCATATGTGACGGCAAATGGTGTTAAATATAGGCATCTGCGTCATGATTCAGATATATTAAAATATAAGCATTTGGAAAAAGTTGAGCTAAGTAATGCAGCGTTTGTGAGTAAAATAGGTAAATGGTCTAAGAGAGGGTCGAAAAAAACAAAATCTAGTTAGCTTAATAATGGCGGTTTTACACAGCATTTTATTACCTTTTATGCTAATTTGCACACTCAATTGTAGAGGCTTAAATAGTGACATAAAGCAACGTCACTTACTAGAGACTCTGAAAAATGAGCAGATTGACATTGCTTTGATACAGGAAACAAAAATTCAGAAGTCAGAATCATACGATAATTTAGAAAAGATTTCTGGATCCAGAATATTTTATTCGTTATCTCAAGATAATAGTGCAGGCGTAGCAATTGTTATACTCCCTCGTTGTTCAGCCTATGTAAATATAATCTCTTCAGTATCAGGTGCAAATGGTCGCTGGGAGAGAGTCACGCTAGATATACAACAAACACGTATCACGTTGCTGTGTATATATGCACCTGCATCTCATCAACTACGTCGTAATTTTTTTAAGGAGATGTCTAAAACAGCACTAGATAACATCACTGAAAACTTAGTAATGGGTGGTGACTTTAATTGTGTCTTAGACAAAGAAAATGACAGGAATGCAACTTCAACTTATACTGATACATCACATAGACTCTTAAAAGAAATATGTGATAATGAAAATTTAGTTGACACCTATAGAATATCAAAACCTCATGGTAAAGATCCTACATGTTTTTCGGTAGATGGTAAAGTTGGTTCAAGGATCGACAGAATTTATGTGAATAGTTTGTTAACAGGGTACTGGAGGGATGTTAATAGTAAGCCAGTTGCATTCTCCGATCATAACATGGTTTGTGTAACCTTTGCCAATGCTGACTGGGTAACAAAAGGGGTCGGGTTTTGGAAATTAAACACAACACTGTTGGGAGAAGAATTTTATAAGAATAATATAGAGAGTTGTTGGCAACATTGGATTAATAGGAAAGCATCATATAAGAGCACATTGCAATGGTGGGAGGATGTTAAACTGGATTTAAAGTATGTTTCCCGAAAGTATGCTATTAGAAAAGCACAGGAAATACGCAAACGCAAGAAAACACTTCATCGATCACTGATGAAAATTAATGCTAAAGTAAATAATGGTGAAGAGAATTATTATGAATTACTGGTTAAAATTAAAAGTAAAATAAGAGATATAGAACAATATGAGTTTGAGGGTGCAAAAATTAGAGCAAGAGCCCAGATGCACGCAGAAGGGGAAAAGCCAACCCGATATTTTTGCACATTAGAAAAAGCACGGGCAATAGATAAGGTGATGAGCTCATTAAACATGCCGGATGGTTCAACCGTCTTTACCAACAATGAAATGAATACTATTGTATACAATTACTATGAGTCATTGTACAAGTCGGAGGGAATTGATGAAGATGCAAAATTGGATTTGTTAGCAAATATAGACAAAAAGGTGTCAGACACAGGCAGTGAATTTTGTGATCAACCCTTAACACTAGAAGATTTAACTAAATCCCGTAAAGGTATGAAACTAGAAAAATCACCGGGGTGTGATGGCCTTCCAGTTGAATTTTACCAAACGTTTTGGCACCTTGTAGGTCCAATAATGGAAGAATTAGGCACTGAAATTTTTGAGAAAGGCCATTTACCACCAACTATGGCTAGGGCATACGTAAGGCTAATATATAAAGGAAATGACAGACGTCTAATTCAGAACTACAGACCAATTTCTCTACTATGTGTAGACTACAAAATAATATCCAGAGCACTAACATTGAAACTAGGTAGTGTTTTGGGAGAAATCATTGGAACAGAGCAGACATGTGCTGTACCCAGGAGGACAATTCTAACCAATACCATGGTAATAAGAGACCTTATACAATTGGTTGAGAAGGATAGCATCCCTTCAGCTGTGATTGCCTTGGACAATGAAAAGGCATTTGACCGTGTGGAATGGGATTTTCTTTTTAATTCTTTGCAATCGTTTGGGTTAGGCTCAAACTTTATTAAATGGGTAAAGATTTTATATACGGATATCAAGAGTAGCTATTTAGTGAACAATCAATTATCCAGAGAAATTGTCTTAGAACGTGGGGTTAGACAGGGGTGTTCCCTATCGCCATTATTATTTGTTATTGTGCTGGAATCACTTGGCATAGCATTGAGGCAAAATAATAACTTTCAAGGCATATGTATTCGTGGCATAGAAAGACCACTTAAGCTGTCACAATATGCTGATGACACAACTGTGTTTACCAGTTCAAACAATGATTTTGTAATCTTAAACCACGTACTAGAAAAGTTCCAAAATGCATCTGGTTTGAAAATCAATAAAGGAAAATCCAAAGGATTATTTCTGGGGCCATGGAAAGAGCGGAATGACCAGCCACTTGAAATCAATTGGTCTAATGATACCATTAAGATTTTAGGCATCTATTTTGGCAGGAAACCGAATACAATACAAAATTGGAATGAACGAGTATCTAAGCTTAAGAGAATATTAGCAAATTGGAAGCGTCGTCGTCTTTCAATCTTTGGTAGAGTGTTTGTTGTCAACAACTTGGCATTATCTGGGCTATGGTATACAGCATATGTTGTACACATGCCAAAACATGTAGAAAAGGAGGTTAATGAGTTGATATTGTCATTCATATGGGAAGAAAAGAATCATTTAGTTTCCCATCGTGTTCTCAATAATGCTAAGTTAGAAGGAGGACTTGATTTAATTGATATTAAAGTGAAATGTGTTTCTTTAAGGTTAAAATTTTTGGATGATCTTATTACATCAGATGAGACGTGGGCATGTGTTTCACGAGCTCTCATGGAGAGAATTGTAGAACCATTTCTGGCGGAGCATGTTTTTACCTCAAAGAAGCCACCTCCGAATAGCCAAATGATACCAGATGTGTTTAAAGATCAAGTTAAGGAGTTAGAAATATTTGACAGATACATGCCTCCACCTACGTGCTGGAAGGAAGTACTAGAACAGCAATTGTGGGGCAATAGTAATATATGTTATAACAATGCAGTACTTTATCTACCGTCCTTTGCAAAATATGGCATTCAACATTTATCGGATATGATACACCCTCAAACACGTAGATGGATTTCAATGCAAGACGTAGCTAGAAAAACACATATGAGGCATATAGATGTCCAGCGGTTGCTAAATAAAATAAAACATGCTGTACCAATTGAATGGTTTCGTCTGCCAAATGTAAATAATAATAGTTTGACTCCACAACCCGCATTAGTTCTTGATGATGAGATGTTAAAATACAAGATGAGATCCAAGGAATGGTACCATATTATGAGACGAAAACAAGTAACACCTCCCATAGCAATTAGGAGATGGGATGACTCAAGCTATAAACCATCCAGTTGGAAAAATGTATGGAAAATCTTACATTCTCCATACATACCAAATATGGCTCGTGATTTATGGTGGCGATTACTACATCGACGGCTATGGGTGGGACACTTGACATACAAGTGCAATATTACGACTTCTGATAGGTGTTACTTATGTCAAACAGACGAGGAAACAATCGAGCATTTATTTGCGGAATGTCCAATATCGTCACAATTTTGGGAGTCTCTCAGCCAAATCTTGGCAAAATTTGGAGCGAAGCCCATTGTTCTAGACATGCATGTAGTCTTATTTAGAGAATTTGGATCAAGCGGTGTAAATATCATAAAGTCTGAAAGGACTATTTTAATAACAATACTAACCATAGGTGTTTGGGCCATTTGGAAACATCGGTGTGCACAGACGAAAAATCCATCTATGGGCAATCAGAATAGAGCAATAAAGGCAATATTTCGTTCATTGCTGCTGAATCATATTCCTTGCGAATATTTTAGATTAAAGCAGCATGGTAAAGAAAAAGTATTCAAGGACATATGGTGCAAAACAAACATAGTTTCAATAGAGTTGGGAGCTGTAAAAATAAATGAGCCTGCACTAGCTTAGATCATTTAATTACTACAGCTGATTTATCTGTGTCTTTTAATTAATCTGTGTCATGTAATTCATTTTAGTCTGCACTTTGATATTGTTATGTTTAATAATTCATGTTAACAAATAAACAGACTGGGGTAATTTAATAATTAATCGATAGAGTAAGTTGCCATTGAATTATAAAATTGTCCCAGGTAATTTTAGGAATTTGCACAGAGTTTTATAGGGTTATTTGTTCCCGGGTAATTTACAAAACCTTACAACAAAGTAAATCAAAAATGGAAACAAGAGCGCCATCTATTTCCATCTATTTTTCTGTAATTTTCCTGCTGACTATATATGTTATGCTACCCAAATGCTACTACGCCCGCTGATCTTTAAAGACGCAGCCCACTGGCGTCAATGAATGACTTATTTGTCATTGATTGATGAGTCAATTTTCATTTGTTGAATAGTTGCACTCGCCACACGGGCCTACTACCACACATGGATTGAATGGTAATTTACAAAACCTTACAATAAAGTAAATTGAAAATGTAAACAAGAGCACCATCAATTTTTCTGAAATTTTTCTGCCGACTATATGTATTATACTACCCAAATGCTACTACGCCCGCTGATCTTTAGAGAATCAGCCACTGGCGTCAATGATTGACTTATTTGGCATATATTGACGAGGCACTTTTCATTTGTTGGATAGTTGCACTCGCCACACGGGTCTACTACTACACCTCGGTTGAATAGTAATGCCTTTGTTAAGTTTTGTTTTGCTAGCGGAGCTTTATCAGCCTATTGTTTTGTATCTATACTTTTTAAGCCATATGTATTTATAGATTGTATTAATGCTCATTATTTATCATTGTTTTGGTGTAATATTAATCAAGATTACTAGTTCACCAGGTTTTTTTCTGGGGGTTTGCAAGCCTTTTTAAAGGAGTTCCTCCGTGAAGTTTGTCCGACTGCGTCAGCGTCGGTTTTTCAAAAAAAAAAGAAAAAAAAAGTAGTAGTAGTAGGAGGAGGAGGAGGAGGAGGAGGAGGAGGAAGTAGTAGTAGTAGTCGCAGTAGTAGTAGTAGTAGTAGTAGTAGTAGTAGTAATAGTAGTAGTAGTAGCAGCAGCAGCAGCAGCAGCAGCAGCAGCAGCAGCAGTAGTAGTAGTAGTAGTAGGAGGAGGAGGAGGAGGAGGAGGAGGAGGAGGAGGAGGAGGAGGAGCAGCAGCAGCAGCAGCGATTTTGCGATCTGCCTTTATAATGAAATGAAAGCGTTACTTTTATCTGCTCTCTACACCGAACATAGACTTGTAAGCGAGGAGAGAAAGACAAGGTGATCTGGATGCAATAGCAACAGCTTTTAACAACATTGCTTAAAAAGTGTGCGCCAGAAGTAAGTTGATATATTTTATGTAAAGCCCTGATATATTACTGACGTCAACGATTTATTGACATCAATTTTTGTGAAATCCATGGAAGATTTTAAATTTTTGCAAACAAATTCATAAGAAAATTCGTGTTGTCGTTAAATTTGTACAATTCTATGCGATGGAGTATAATATTCCTCTTTCCTTTCGAAGTACGTCGTCTAAGGGACGAATAAAACATTGGTCTCGGTTTCCTCCGTCCATTCACCTACGGTGATTTGGGCCACGACACAAGCTATATATTCTCACCAATTCGCTTTGATATAATCGACAAATTAACTTAGCATCGATGCTTTGGAGAAACAGCATGACTATTAAACCATCTTTTCGTCGAAGGTGATACCTTTTGTTCGATGCTGAATAAACTTGAGCCATAGCGTGGTGGTGAATTTGATTATGGCGATTAACAGCGTGACACGCGGCTCCACTCCCGGGATTGGCGGATTGGGCCAAGACTGATGATGAGGAGAACAAATGTCCGACTTGCAATTTCGCAATAATCAAGTTTGAATAACCGTCGAGAGTGTGACAACATCCCTTAATGTTATTTGGCGACGTAGTTTTGTTTTGGAAACCTGTGAGATTACCACCACCCTTACCGTCCCAAGAATTGCTTTTGCAATCTCGCTAATGTTTGAGGAACATGAATGGGAGTTAATTTCGAAGATGGTGCACCTGAAATCGGATGTCCTCTACGACAACAACCGCTTACAGCGACAGCCTCTACTGAATTGAGAATAACAATAATTAAGGCTTTCAAGTGAGTGCTTAAAATGTTAATTGACGCACAAGAAATTGTCTCCGTGCACCACCAGTGAATGCGCGTTAAAGGGCACTTTCTGTGATTCTATTACGCGCGACACGACATAATCCACGGATTCACGTGTTGTGCTGGCGGAGGGATTTACTGTTTGTCGCCATATTGAATGGTATTCATAATGATTTTATGTATTTCCGTGCGCAACGCACAAAGCGACGATGTCATACCCAACTGTTCTCAGTTTATTGCCATCGTTCAATGTATCCTTTCCTAGAGATAAGCACTGGCCTCTTTACTAGCCAGGCTTAGATGGCTTTCTCATCTCGGCATTATAATATGTTGTATACATACACATGCGCCTACGCACGCAGACACACGCGCACGCATGCACGCACGCATTGCACACAGCATCTCCTCCACCCACCCCGCCCTATGCCAATGGGCATGGTTAGCTATGTCATCAAGGTAGATGGTTGGATTTCGAGGGGTTGGCCGGGTAGAAGGCCGCCACATACATAGAAAGAACGCACTGAATAAATATGTAACGCGCATACCAGGAAACGTGTGATATGGCGTTCATTGCTAATTTATACCCATGTTACCGTTGGGATATCATGTCGCGTTTTCTTTAATTGATACAAATTGTTTTCCTTCTTCTTCCTCAAACATTTGTTCTTACACCTCACATAAGCGCTCACGCCACAAACGCGTCGGTAGTAATCCAATCTAACCCGGCACCCATCTCGCTAGGGACCCGAGTCAATCGATCGCGAGGTGCAACCGAGAGAACTACAATTAAATTTAAGGAGCAATGTGGTCTCACCATCGTGTTGATCTGCTCGCTCTATAGATAGCGCCTCAGGATATGGTATATTAATACAGAGTCGGTAGATACCGGGCGTGGATCAGTCTTTTCCTGATAGCGCATGTTACTGTACCTGTAACGGGAGGGGGGCACAGCAGGCCATATTTGGCCCGCTATTAGCCCATTATTGATATTGCTGTGACACAGTCTATTTATTTTTTGTGGCATAGCATGTGGATACCATCACGACATATCATGTAGATCTGTCATGGTACGGCCGTTATAGATACCGGTTTGGTATCGTATGTACGTACTGTAGTTATCCGATTTAATACGTCACTACTCCAGGTTTTTTGCCTTGACTAGTGCGATAACACGTACAAATCTTGGTAGCTACTGAATCACTTTATCTATAATAGCACTGGAACACTATGATCTGTTTTCGCAGTTGGCCACATCCCACAATCTGCTATTAGCGTAAATAGCACCATTGTCCAGTCTCTATGCGCTATCATGACCATGTTTCTAGATACAGAAGGGTGGATTCGGGAATTCTGTAGTGGGTTGGGCCGGGGTGGGGTGTTGCAGCGAGAAATAGGGAACATATCTGGGTTGGGTCCGAGAGAGGTGTCATTCTCCAGCCGCCAGTTGTCTGGAGAGTGGCGATTAGAGTGGGGTGGTTTGGGGCGCACCCCATGCACCTACCAACCCCTAACCCCCCTCTCGATCCGCAACTGCACAGTCTCTAGATGTCACTACGATCCAGTCTGTAAATACCGTCATGACCCAGTCTGTATGTAATGCCACGTTTGATGTTGCCATATCAGATAATTGTTGTACGGCTCTGTCATGGAGAATCGAAAGGTCCGTTACGAGCGCGCGAATCGCGTGTCTCATAAATTCACGAGTTAGTAAACACTCTGTTGAGAGTTTTGGGGCCGGTCTGCATGTGGACCGTTGCTGCCATAGGCTTCAAAGTTTTCAAGCGGTTTCCTGTTAAATTACTCTGAAATATAGATTCAGGGAATTTTTCAAGCATATTCCAACTCGCTTAAAATGGTCCGAGCTTAGCTAATTGTGATCGATCAATAAATCTAGCAGAGCTTTTATGTCAAAGCCTGCCTAGCAAAACACAGTCCGCATAAGTATTATTTTTTTAAAAAGAAAGAAAAAGAAGTTGTTAATAATAATAATAATAATAATAATAATAATAATAATAATAATAATAATAATAATAATAATAATAATTATGATGTTAGCTCACACTTTCAATGTTTAATATGTATTATGTATATGTGTGTCCCATATGTCACGATGTGACCTGGGAATATCAAATAAAACTTGAAAATCTTTATGTAGGCTACCTCACAGTTGATTTTGGCATGACCCCGTATGTTTGTGCAGTCACTGGTGATGTTCACGTGACTCCGTGTAGTACGGGGCGTCCCGGGCTGAACTGGTTCCGTCTCACCTCCTAGTACGGACACCTAGGCTCCCGAACTTATCCCATATACGATAGGAGCGTTGAAAATGACCGTTAAACCGCGCAATGCGCATGCGCAGATTGTTTTCGAGTAGAAGCTGAAATAGCTATACTGACTGGTTATAAATCATCGAGTGTGTCCACACACACAGTGACACGTGTTGCACACCAACGACTTGAAACGCTTGAAGTAAATATATCACAATTTTATGAGCTCAATTACAATGCGTCTACGGTGTTAGTATTGACATTAATAATAATGATGGTGACAATGAAGGTGATGATGAGGATGATAGTAAAGTTCTATCAAGGGAGTGACAATGATGATGATAAGACCGAAGGCAGTGAAAATGATTGCGATGATGGTGTTGACTGTAGCTTACTATGATGATGAGTGACAATGATGGTGATGACAACAGTGACATGAAAAGAGTAACAATTATGGCGTTTACAATGTTGAATGTGACAGATAATGATGACCGTAAAAAAGGCTGATGGAGATAATGGTGGGGGTACCAATAACAGAGATACATTTCTAGCTATGCCGTGTCCATTTTAGGTAAGCTCCACTCATGATTTGCCTGTGTTGTAATCGATCGAACCCTGAATTCCTAGAATACCATTATCAAGGTACCTACCTAGACAGGTAACCTCAGCTAACCTGGTGAATATCGCAATCCTTGTCAATCTTAGGTAAATCATAAGGGCAATCTATTGAATATTTTGGAAAAGGTTTTAATGGAAGGCATTGATGTCTAAGGCAGCAAAGGCTTCCAGTTAAATTATTCAACGGAATATAATTTTAGTTATTACGCATTGGACAGAAAAATTCTTATATTTGGTAAGTAGGCCTACCTGTGAAAGTGTCGATGTAGATTGTAGTTTTATTATCACAGTGACACGGCAAAAGTGATAGCATGATAAAACATAAAGAAACAAGATGACAAACACCACCGATGGCATAACAAGCCAATGTCTTTGTCATATGCCTCGTAGATGATGATGATGATGATGATGATGATGATGATGATGATGATGATGATGATGATGATGATTTATGTTAGATGACACGCCCTCTTTGTACGTTTTAATGACACAGCCTCTCTGTCCTTTTTAGCCACCCAAATCATCATCAACCAGATTTAGGGTATGGAGTCTCCAATAGGCTAGGTACGGATTGACAGGTACGGTTTGGTTACGGAATTATTACGACGTATAAGGCCTGTATGGCCCCTTGTTGGTCAAAATATTTGAGTTTAAAACTAACCGTCGCTTTTTCCGGTTAAGGAACTTTTGTGACTTGTGTCATGTAGATGTGATGGATACATATATCTATATATCTTATGTATTCATAATAACATATTATACATATATACACATTTACACTTCTAGACAGTCCCAGGCACATGAAAAACATACATGTCCATCTGTGCTTAAATCATGGAAACAAAATAGGCTATACATTCTACTAGGTACTGACAATCCCTGGCAGTTTCGAATAACCAGTTGTACACATGTGGATTCAAATACTGGATCTGAAGGGGACTTCTCCAGCAGATTTGCCTAAGCGGTTACACAGACTTCAGGTATGCTCAGCTACAAATGATTAACCAGGTGGGACATCGTCGGGACAGCATCTGTCTTGAACATACTCATGGCTCCATATTTGGTTTGTAATAATGAAACATGACCCTTGCATGTATGGAGGTTTTGTATGTGTCACTACAACAGCAAGCATTGTCCCATCACAACTTGTAAGTTTTGACTAAAACAAAATTATTGTCTATTTTCTGATACGCAGCCTATATATAGATACTTTATAATGTAATGCGCCAGATATAATACAATATTAGCTCATATAGAAAAAACAATAACCCGTTTGTAATTTACTGACCAGTCTACGTTCTGAAGTCGCGCATTTCTGTCGTCCATGCCAGTTCAACTCGTCTGCCTGTTCGAAATCTGGTAACGGTTCAAATTGGTATTCTCCACGCCTAAATTCGGCACATCATCGCCATCTTCAGGCCCGGGGTCGCTATTTCCCTCAGATATGAGTTCATACTCGTTCTAGTAAATGCTTCCTGGAGAATATGCCGAGAAATCTTCACGTTATTTAAGTAAATTTCCATTTTCAGCCAGAAAAGAGTTTTTGTTAACAGAAAGACAGGTTCCTCCGATGACGTCACATTCCCGTTTTGACGCTAGTACTGCCGTTTCAGTTTTGTCTTTGTGAAGGTACGAAAATGGGCACTTTCGACGAAGTATTTACAAAATTACCTGTATCCTATGACAATATGATACTGTAATTTTTTTAGTCAGTATATGTTGCGTTATTCGCACGTATTAGAACACAAATCTCGCTGCGTATAGTACTTGGTCTTTAAAGCTAGCATGCACTGATACTGACCCCGTATCACGCGCGCTCCATGACGCTATAGGGTGATGGTCGATCGTGACGTCACCAAACACATAGCATCATAGCTACCCACCCACCCCAAGACCCCACACCCCACACGCACGCACGCGCACACGCACACACGCACACACGCACGCACACACACACACACACACACACCGCCCCTACCCAACCCCCATCTAAATGGCCGCGCGTTGATTGGCTGAAAAAGTTCCGTGGCATGGGCTGATTGGTCAATGGATAGTGATCGACGAGTAATCACCCAGGCGGGGGGGGGGGGGTGTTCAAATCCCCCCTCGACTGTCAGGCGATCCGGTGGCGGACGAGCAATCAGTGAAAACATAGGCAAGCAATCTCCTTCGGTCTTCGTTGCCTTTCTCCACTCAGGAGTATAAATTAATTAATCCAGGCCCCACCAACAGTAGTGATATTTCTATCGCTCACCTCAATGTATGTGGCCTTAAAGATAAAATCCATCTTATTGAAGCTAATCTGTCCCAGTTTGATATTATTGCTGTTACTGAAAGTCACCTCACGTCAAATATCAACACTAATACCATTAAACTGCCAGGCTTCCAGGAGCCGTATCGGAGGGACCATCAGCAGGCGTGGGGAGGAGTATGTGTCTACATATCTGAAAACCTTGCTACCTCCCGTCGTTTTGAATACGAATGTCCTAGCATTGAGATGATATGGATAGAGATTCACGACCGGCCTGAATTGCTAATGTGTGTCATTTATCGTCCACCCAATACGAATGTCGATAAATGGCAAACTCTTTCTGATAATATAGAGAATGTTCGTGACTTAAATTCAAATAAAACTCTTGTCCTACTTGGGGATCTTAATGATGATCTGCTCAAGACATCCAAGCACCATTTACAAGATATTATTTTTACACTAGGCTTCCACCAGTTAATAACAGACCCGACTCGGCCTGTTGCAAACACATTACTCGATCCAATTATTATCAACAGTGCTAGAGTAGTAAAACACAGTGGAATACTTGCACCCTTTTGTAGTGATCACACTCCTGTATATCTGGTTGTAACATCTTCCATACCTAAGCGTAAATCCTACAAACGCCGTGTATGGGACTATGCAAACGCTGATTGGGACTTATTCAGTGATCAGCTATCCAACGCACCCTGGAATAACATTTCCGATGTTAATGGTGTTGACATCTGGTGCCAGACAATCACCACAAATATTATTGATGCTGCTAATGCTAGTATTCCCAATAAAACTATTACTATAAATCCCAATGATAAAGTATGGATGTCCAATAAAATAAAACATGAGATGCGAATTGGAGAAAAGCTATTTAGGAAATCAAGGAAAACTAAACAAGAGCAAGATGTGGCCAACTTTAAGAAACAGAGAAACCTGGTCAACACACTAGTTCGGACAGCTAAACAAAACTTTAAAGATAAATTAGCTGACAAAATTAAAAACGGACGCACAGGATCCAGACAGTGGTGGAAAATATGTAAGTCCTTCTTAGCTGACACTAACTCTAATTTTAATTAACTGCTCCCTTTAAAACGTGAAGATGGCTCATTTACTTACGAGTCTTCTGAAAAGGCAGATCTACTTAACCTTTACTTTTCTAATATCGCCACAATTGACGACACTAATGGCCACCTACCTCCTCTATCTCTGTATACGGAGAATACTTTAAACTCAATAACAATAACAAATTTCGATGTCTCATATGTACTGTCTAATCTGGACACTTCTAAAGCCGTTGGCCCAGACAGATTAAGCCCGAAACTGTTATATGAGAGTAAGGCGGTTTTGGTCCCAATACTTTTCTTTAATCATTCCATTATTAGCGCACATTTTCCGACCCCATAGAAAATTGCTAATGTAACTCCTATTTTTTAAAAAGGTGAAATTACCGACCAATATCTCTCTTGAGCTGCTTAAGTAAAGTTATGGAGAGAACTGTTTTTAAACATATTTACAACTACATTAGACACGATATAACTCCATACCAATCCGGATTTCTTCCGTCAAATTCTACAGTAAACCAACTGTTAGACATCTACACTGATATCGCTTAGGCTCTCGACGATCAAAGGAAATACTGTTCTTGTTCTTTGATATTTCTAAAGCATACGATCGAGTGTGGCATCGTGGTCTTCTACAAAAATTGAGAAATTTCAGTATCTGAGGAAATTTACTGGCATGGTTTGAAAGCTATCACGAAAACCGTTATCAGCTAGTAGTTATAAACGGCAATGAATCTACCTTACTTCGCTTACACGCTGGAGTGCCACAATGTTCAATCCTTGGTCCCTTGCTATTTTTAGTCTTTATTAATGACATGCCCAGCGATATTTTAAACAATATTAGACTGTTTGCTGATGATACCTGCCTATATGTAATGTCTGATAACTTAGAAGCACACGTTGCAACAATATACCATGATATTCGGATCATGACGCAATGGGCTAACACATGGCTTGTCGAATTTAATGCCTCCAAAACTACTAGTCTGTTTCTTTCTCTGCGTAATAAGCCCACTGCCTTTCCAGTTAAATTCAAAAATTCTGAAATACTCCCGTCAAACAACCATAGACATCTTGGCATCACCTTCAATAACAAAGGCACTTGGATTACTCACGTGGAAAACTTAATAGCAAATGCTCAACACAAACTTTCCTTACTCAAGGGCCTAAAATATATCCTAGACCTGAAATGTCTTGAAATTATGTACAAAAGCTTTATTAGGCCATCTCTAGAATACGCAGACGTTGTCTGGGATAACATACCACAGTATCTTGTAACACGACTGGAGGACATCCAAAAGGACGCACTTAGAACAGTATGTGGAATGACACGTAGTGATCGTACGGAAGACTTGTACATCGAAACAGGAATAGAAACGCTTTCACATAGACGAGAATCTCACAGACTAGTCATGCTATATAAAATTATCAACGGTATGACGTGTGGAATTCTGAATAATCACCTTCCCTCATTATCCCAGGCACGAAACCCCTACAACATTCGTCACGCAAACCTATTCAGTCCATTTCGTTGCCGCATTGAGCTCTTTCGTGGATCCTTTTTTCCAGCAACAGTCCGCGCATGGAATACTCTCACAGCGCCGGTCACGTGTTCCGTTACTCTCACGGAATTCAAGAGCAAACTTAAAGCCATGTCGCCTATACGACCGCCTCCTCCCTGGTATTATGTCGGCCAAAGATTAGCTAATGTAATCCTATGTAGGCTTCGTAATGGCTGTAGTAATTTAAATCGGCATCTATTTGAAAATTTTCTGTCAGACTCGGCTAGCTGCCCATGTGGATACACTGATGAATCCACAAATCACTATCTACTCCACTGCCCTCTTTTTAACGACCAAAGAGTCTCTCTCCAAAATCAGCTCGTCCTAAAGAATATCTCTCTTGCCACACTGGCAGCTAATCAACGTCTATACGGCATTAACAATGTCGACTTGGAAAAGAATATTACAATATGTAACGCCGTATGCCAATATATAGTCAACTTCGTATTTGTTAAATTCGCAACTATAAGAGCGAAATGCAAACAGCCCAACACATACAAGCATGGTGAACGCAGCATTAAGAGCTCCTCACCTTACCTTTCTCACTCTTGTCAAATTCTTAGTTTATACCCTGTTTCTCATATTCCCCTCTCCTCTCTTTTGTCTCTCTCTCACTCTCTCCTTCCCTCCCTCCCTCCCCCCCTCTCTCTCTCACTCTCCCCTCCCCTCCCTCCCCCCTTCCTCTCTCTCTCTCTATCTCTCTCTCTCTCTCTCTCTCTCTCTCTCGCTCTCGCTCTCTCTCTCTCATCATGCACACACGCACGCCAATACGTACGCATGCACGCACATATTCACGTACACATACGTAAGCGTGCGAACTACCTAGAAAATTGTAATCAGTGGTTGATATAGATTATCAATTAACTAGTTATACATACGTTACCATTTAATTATGTTTTATTATACCCCATCTTGATGTATTTATTAATGTATTGTATTTGTATGTATGGGAGACACGTGTATAAGATTTATGTCTTACTGTGCTCCCATTGAACGAAATAAATTCTAAATTTTAAAACATAAATTGGTACCAGTGTAAAACTTGGGAAGTTGGGACGTGACGGCGGATGGTGGCCAGGACGATCCGTACCGGGTGTGGGATTGGCTGCACTTGGTACACGAGGCGGGATTATGTTTGAGCCACAATCAACCCACCCTGGAGAGATGCCATTGGTCGCTGCTTGCTTGTTGCTGTGTTCTTGGTGACTCCCCCGATGATGCTATGACGCAGAAGTTAGTGTTCGTGTGTAGCGCTGGAAACGCGAAAACTGGACACGGGACTGGCGTGACTTTGCTTTTGATCTAGATGTTGTCGCTATGCTTTTCTCTCCTTTGGCCAGCGCGTGATCAGCATTTTATCATGAGTATGATAGGATTTTAGCGACTTGACGACGTGACTATATTAGCCCTTTTGTTAATTCCCAGATAGCGCCAAATGAATTTAACTTATTATTTCTAATAGCAACAGGTTATAATTTTAAGTTTAAGTTTGAATTTTTCGTTTACAAACACTAGATTTTAATTTCAGTTTTCCTGTTTCTTGTTTATTTAATCACATGCCATTATTTTAAGTTTATTTGATAGTATTATCTTTCAGTTTCGTCTCTTAATATATTTTTATTTCAAAATTTTCTTACTGATTTCCCTTTTGAGATTTCATTTCACAGATTGGCCTCCACCCCAGCCAACCTCCGAGAGAAATAAAGTAATTCCCCCCTCCCAGCCCCTCATGTACATGGCATACAACATTGACACCCGCCCAATTTCAGTTTCAGTTTCACGTTTATTACACACAGGCTACAGAGGCAGCATATGAGGGTATTTATTTATATCAATTATTATGGCGAGTAAAGTGACAAAATACACAGTGATTATCACGAGGTTAATAAATAAATAAATAAATAAATAAATAAACAATAATTACATTAATAACAGCGATAATAGACTTGGTGGCTTATTTTTTCTTGGCTTGTAAAAGGTATTTACAAACTTTTTGGAGAGCTGGCCTGTTGCATATTGAAAGAAGTCCTTTTGCTTTTTCTATCGTGGTATTGGTTAGGTAGTAAGAAGGGATATATATGTCTTTGTCGTTCAGTGCTAAATTTTGTGCAATGAAACAGACGGTATAATTCGTCACCTATGCAATTTACATTACAGATGCGCTCATTTCGATCAATTCCTATCGCTTGGTCTCGATGTCTAGTTGGTGATTTAATGTTCTGAAGTGGCACATAGTTATAACGTCGCGATATAGCAATACAACAAAATATTTTTCATATACCGAATCACTCATTATATTATTGTAAAACGTTAATCGGCTTGAATTGGAAATTTCAGATCTACATTTTTCATTGAATTGAGTTTGTAAAGCTATTCTTACCTGCCTAGTGATGTTAGTCTTATTTACGTTTTCTGCGTTAAAAGCTGTATCAAATCCTGTTATTGTTAGTATTTCTTTAACTTTTTCTATACAATTTAAACTTGATATTCTTTTTCTGCGTATACTGTAGGCAGGTATAGTAAAGAATAGACGAAAGCGAATTACATTACACTGTATTATAATACTTAATGCGTATTTATCTAACTGTATAGATCATAACATTCGGGGTACTCTTCTTCATTTGTAACATAATTTTATAAAATCGTATTTGGCAAATTTCTAGCAGTTTCGTTGTTTCAAAGCCCCAGATTTCGGACGCGCATAATACAACTGGTATAACCATAGACTCAAAAAGTGTGCACCGTAAATCTATCCGGGGACATCGATCGCTTTAAATTTGAGGATTAGTGCGTACATTGCTTTAATCCCTTGAGCTAAGTTTCGTCTTCTACAAGAAAAAAAGTTACCATTACTTTCGAAAAGTACACCCAAAGATAAATATGCATCTACTACTTCTATGCTACGTTCACCGATTTGAAATTTTGGTTGGTTAATCTTCTTACGTTTTTCGAATATTATTATTTTAGTTTTTGAATGATTGATCTGCAATTTCCATGGTTCGCAATAGTCCTGGAATACATCTAACACACTTTGTAGCTATCTGGGTGTTTCTGCCCACAGGAGCTCACTAGGCATCAGTCTTCCTTTCATTTCGCAACTCCTCAGGGAGGCACCTCTATAATAGCGGCATGGCTCGATTACATCTGGGTGTAAGCGGCCAATAAAACAAAACCAACAACAAACAACGACTTGGGAAGTTACCAATTATAAACCGAAATATAATCCAGCCTAGGCACGACGCGATTGGAACCTGGAATCAGAGACCCGATAGACATCAATCAAACCAATAACTTCTACAATTCCTCAGTCGGGACGAGGAGATAGTCCGGTACGGTTGATTATTAACTGAATCTCTCCAGCATTATACCGAGCAGCCATTTACAATCTACACCTGCGTAGTCATGTAGAACCTGCAACCGTGATAGATGACGAAGTTCCTATTTTGCCGCCCTTCTTTAAGGGCTAGTTAAAACTAAAATCAAGCTCTCGGCTCAAGCTGAGAATTAGCAACAAACGGTGCACCAGAGTTAACTGATGGTGCAGAATTAGCCGAACTTCGTCGATCCGGCGCTCTCTTTTCGAACTTTATTTCATCACTAAATTCAACTGCGGGCCAATGACTAAAAGGCGTCTTCAAATTATTAATTATATTATTTTCTATACGCCGAAATAGGTCACTAAATCAATTTAGCTAATTTCTGTGATATTACGGCCACGGCCGATTTTTAGACTATTGTTTTTTTGTTTCATTCATGTTTTAAAGGATAACTAATCCCATCTCTTGATGGCTATTCAGGTGATCTAACACGCCGGTCATAAACTATCCAGGTAATTTTAAACTTTTTATCACGCCGCTAAGGAAAGATGTTCAGGATTTAGTAGTTAAATGTTGGTACATTTCTACACCCTATGATGGCTGTCATAGTGTGTCTGCCTCGGGGTATACGCTCAGTCATAGAGGCGCCAGCTATAGTTTGGCAATGTGGTATAAAAGCAATCCTACAGGTAAGCTGTTGAATATTTTGAAACCAATTTGATTGGAAGTTGTTGCTGCCTATGGCAGCAACAACTTCCAGTCAAATTAGTTTCAAAATATTCAATGGGATGGGCATTACATAATAAAGAATGCTTACATGACATCACACGCAATAGCTTGAGGAGACAAAATGATGTCGATCACTGTTCAACATTTAATCGATATTACCAAACAGATAACTGCGATACACATCAGGGAATGTGACAGGATATGAATGATATGGAATCTATAAACCATATTCTATCGGTGCAATACAACATCTGAGATGAGATTAGCATCGCTTTAATAAATGTACACTCGCTAACTAATATTACAGACTTATATTAGCGCATAAACCTAACTATTTCTTAATAGTAACATGTTTCACTAAGTAACAATTTCCGTGCCTGAAATAAGACATAGTACTCGGCATAAACCTAACTAATTATAAGCTCAGATTGAGTCACAAGTCGTTTACAACTTAGGTACGACTCGCTCCATACATCGATATTATACAGTAATAATGGTGGCAGTGTAGTGTAGGTTCAGAAACATAAGTACATATATACAATTGGAAATGCACCAGAGAGATCCACTGCCAGTAGAGGGCAATGCCAGCGCTCCGACGTAAAATCCCCTAAGGGGTATCCATACCGGCGCAGCGCTGCAGCTGCATAGAAACTCACTCCGGCGCACCCCAACCGCGCACACGCCAGCAGTGCTGCGCTAATGCGTTCAACTGGTGTGGGGGAGGGGTACGATGCGCTGGAGTGGTCCCCCGCCGCCGAAGAACCGCGCCAGCCCGGGACCCCACTAGTTCCAAGATCCACCAGGTGCGGTGAGGTCTGATTGCGCGGGAAAATGAAGCAAAGAATAATCCATACATGCACACACTAGTATAAAGGTTGGCGCTTGTGGGTTTATTTAATATAGCCGTCAACTGAACTGTTCTCACCAGTGCATATACGTGTATGAACCACCACCTCACCTCGCCTCTCCGCGTCACCAAATCGAACCACATCCTATGGGTATCTGTCTTTACAGGCTCTGGTTTGTTATTTAACGCTTGGCGCCAGCTGGTGGCAGCCCTCCAGGGGCCCAGTGTAACACTGCGACCCAAAACAGGCACAAGATAACATCCGACGCCAGCCAATGCCCAAGATATTGGCCAAAGTCGGACGTCCAGCCACGCCCACCGAATGCCACAATGGCGCACCATGCCCCAGGTTCGATGATCTTGTGACAACCAGACCTAAAGAACCACCACCAGCGAGCCCCAAGTACGAGTGTCCATTGTAGACTGGCTTAATATCCAATTTCGTTTGTTTTGGGTGTTGTTGGATTCTCGTGGTCACATCAACCCCACGCATATTTAATTTGTGTCAAACCGTTTTGTGTTCCGGATATAGTCTTGGACATTTCTAAGGATGATGGTGTTTTGGATGTTTTTCAAATCTTGATCTCCATTTAATAATGTATTCTCTGAGATGTTCTCCTCGTTTCCACAAGACAGCAAGAGAGGAACGATGAGTGCGACCAGAGGCGTGTTCTCGAACGGGTCGCAACCCACACCCGGCACAACCACGTTGGAGAGTATGACGTCATAATCTATTATGACGTCATAATGCCTCCAAGGCAGAGATATACCAGGTGCAAGCCACGACTCCTCCGCGAACACGGCCCCAGGTCGACAAGATAATCATCGACCCCTAGAGAAATTTATCAACAACCATTCGTCCTTTCTCCTTGTTTCCACGAAAGAAACGAAAGTGAAACAAGGAGTGAGACCAGGTCGACAACAAAATCATCTACCAAAAAAGTGCATTGTAAAACAAAATGTTGAACGAGGGGAACGAGGAGTGAGACCAGGGGCGTGTTCGTGAACGGGTCCCAACCTACACCCGGCACAACCACGTTGGAGATTATGACGTCATAATGACTCCGAGGCATCTATGCCAGACGCAAGCTACGACCCCTCCGCGAACACGACCCCAGGTCGACAAGATAGTCATAGACCCCTAGAGAAATTTATAAGCAACCATTTGTCCTTTCTCCTTGTTTCCACGAAAGAAACTAAAGTGAAACAAGAAGTGAGACCAGGTCGACAAGAAAATCATCTACCAAAAAACACATTGTAAAACAAAATGTTGAACGCCCTGGAACCTGTTTGACTGACAGTCATTACAGCTCACTGCAACAACAGCCTTCAGTCAAACTGGATCAAATGATCAAGTGCGCTTGCACACACATACTGTATTACGATGATCTATATGTCAAGGTCAACCAGACAAGAAGCCGGTTATACATGGATATTTATAATTTGGCGAAGATGTTCACTATTCATATTCTCCATACACCACACACCCACACACACACCCCACCGGCCCCCGCCCACACGCCTACACCCCCCCTCCACCCACCTATCCACCACCCACCCCCACCCTACGTTTAGGTCCATTTGGAGAAAGTGCCCATGTCATCAAATCCTTTCGCACATTAAAGGCCTCATAAACATAGGCTGATAAAAAAAATTCTGGACAACTGTACATGGACATCGTAATAATCCGTAAATTTAAAGACACTTGGTCTTTTATAATAATAGGGTTTGATGAAGGTTTTACGTAAGTTACTATACATGGGGCATATCAGGGAAAATGATACTCGTCTTCTATATCATGTTTACGTAATAGCGTCTAGGACGCTGCTGTAGGATAAAATATTACACCAACAGATCAGACCGACCAGTCGTCCCGGCAGCTTGCTTCCATTGTGCTTAACTCCGGCTAACCTGGCCACCATCTAATTGTACTTCCTTCCTTCGGTTTGGTTGGGCCGACCCTTGAAATTGCAGAGGTTTCTCAACGGCTCCAATATAAACGAAGAATTCACACACCACGCCAGTATCTTCAATGATACGTTTAGAATATAAACGTATGACCAACGACGAAGCCGACCATATCAAGGGCAGGGTGGGGTAAAATAGCCATAGCTTTCGATACAGTCCTTGTAGAGAAGCACATGAGCACTCTAAATGCTGCTCCTATGGTATCACTCCTGTTTCATATATGTTATACGCGAGTCAGATAATTAGTCAGTTGTTTAATGAACCTTTCCAGTTTTAGCTATGTCCGGTCCACTTCTTACTAATCTCCACTCGCACCTTGCTCGCGTTGGGATCGATTCCTGTACTGTTCCTGTGTCTATCAATTTCCATAAAACTATACATGTAAGATGCTAAATATTTTGAAACTAATTTGACTGGGTGCTGTTGCTGCCTATGGAAATGTAGAAATAATTCTACATGTAATTCTGTCCAAAAACTGCTGAACGTTCGTACAAACAACTCAACTGAAGTGTGCTGTGTGCTGTTGTAGAAAACAGCAACACCATATAATTAAATTCATTTTAAGGTATTCACCAAACATAATCTGTGGCTACAATTCAACCTAAGCTTAGCAATGAGCTCAGAAGAAAGTCGGTTTCTTAACACATGTTTTGTTACATTTTCGTTGCCCTTGGCGTTGTTTGGGGACGAAGAGTGATTTCGAACACGTTTATATTTGATACGGCAGTGAGGTGTATTCAGGTACACCGCGGGTACAAAGCGAGCCAGACTCGCCTACAGCATGCAATCATCACGCCTCAGCAACAGCAATGATGCCCAATGCCAGCTATCGTGCTCATGCGTAATGAAATGCGTGAAACGGAAGTGACGACACGGCGGGGGAGCAATGCGTATACGTTTTCTAACGGAAGCTGGCTCGAGGCGGGAGAACTCTTCCACTTCCGGTGCTCTTCAGCAGCCACGTGAATCTTAAAACTCTCTTCATGAAAACCGGAAGTCAATTTGATGTCAAATATTACTGGTTAGGGCGCGTGAATGTAGCTAACGAGCTCGATAAGCAGTATGAGATAATTAACTCAGCCCGATCACAGTTCTTCCAAATATCAACGACCACTCAAAGCATTTCCGCTATGTTATTTGAATCGCTAATATCTGGCAGTCGGGCAGAAATAAAGGCGTACTCACACGCTTGATTTGGAAAAAATTCTTGAGAAAGTGCGCTATAGGATAATTAGACGGCTTGTGTATATATACGCGATATGCTTTTGTGTGGATCTTTGAACCCGCACGCCATCTTTTATAAGGAAAGCTTACTCATAGAATTGCATTGGCCGTGTCTTCAGTTAGATGAGTTGACCACCCCCACCCCACACACCCCCCCCCCTGTACACCTTCAGATGGGATGGAAAATGCGCCGCCCCCACCCGAGACCACACACCACCGGTTTCTAGTAAGACAGAGGAGAGCTGTCTATAATGGGGCATTGTATGGTGGTCACAGACTGTGGCATTCGATTCTCGCTATTGTCACGTGTGTGATGAGTCGCCATTGGCATAGTAATTTCCACTAGACTATGGTGATAAAGAGAATGTAGGAATCCTATTTTAGCTATGCCCCGCCCATCTTAGGGCTAAGCTCCACCGACACGTCGTCCGTGTGGGATTGAACGTTCCCCCTGAGCACAGGGCTATCAATTTCCAGAAGCCTATACCGGTAAGCCGTTGATTATTTTGAAACTAGTGTGACTGGGTGCTGATCCGACAGCAACAGCGCCCAGCCAAATTAGTTTCAAAATGTTCAACAGTATGTTTATTAAATAGTAAAGACATACAATTCGTACAACAACGTCTAGTCCGTCATCAATTAAGCGTTCATTACGAACTTAGCCACTTCATTCATGACGTTGTTGATTATGATTATCATCCTACACGTCACGTAGTTGATTATGACGAAATATGATTGATGGACAAACTGGAATCCTCCATTGAACCTTGAAAGGACCCAGAACTACCCTATTCATAGGAGAGATTATTATCCCATATAAAACGAGATGATATATAATCTACAGTCTTCTGTGTGAAGAATAGCTAACAGTAAAATAGTTCTTAATTCGTCTTAAAATTCAAAGTGTATGCACAAGAAAGGACAAGAATTTGCTGACATTGCGTCGATGATGACATCACATGAACCACTGAATGGATCGGGTCGATTTTAATACCTGTGTCAAACTACCGGAGTTTTAGATGATATCAAAAGCAACATGTCCACGGAAGTTCGTTTCCAGTTCACTACGGAGATAGACTTGTTCCGACTTGTCTAATCTCCGAAGCCGGCGGCGTCTGCGTAATAGTCTAGTCGTTTTGATGACGTAACAAGATGGCCGATCATTACGTTAGAGGCGTATTCTCGACACTATTTTAGATTGATATGGTGACCTTCAAACACGCGTCTCATTTACTCTTGATATTCAGTGTTTCAATTCCAAAACAACTATAGAGCAAATATGTTGCTTCCGTAATATTCAACAAAATAGCCATCATAAGACGTGTGTGTTATTTAGGATTTTCTGGTTTGTGAGGCTCCAACGGTTAAAGACCCACGATCACGTGACACCAAAGTAGGCATTGGAAATAGAAAAATGTGTACTCAATGGAAGAATCAAGTTTATCGATCAATCATATGACGTCATATTCAACAACGTTGCACGTAGATTGATGTCATTATCAATTACGTCATGAATTGAATGACGCGATTTTTTCCATCATAAACGCTTAATAGTCCGTCAAGTTGTATCAATTGCATGTGTTTACTATTTAATGAACGTTCTGTTGAATATTTTGAAACTAATTTGACTGTTTAGTTTCAAAATATTCAACAGCTTACCTGTATAGTTCTGGTAATAGATATTCAGGGAGTGCAAGGCTCGATCGATCCCAACACGGGCAAAGCGTGTCCGGGTGGAGCGTGTACATCCCACAAAACACATTAATAACAAATAGTATTCCAGTTAGAAAAAAGAAGGCATAGCTCGTGGATGCACAGAGATAGGTGGTGGAAGCCGGCAAGATCAGTCTTTGTTTTGGAAAGTTTTGCGGTTCCACTCGTCAAAAAACCGAGGGTGTCCGGAAGGATGTCCAATTCAACCACCCTAGTGGGTTATCAAGATAATGGCCACGACCACTGCCACTACGACGACAACTACCGCGACCACTACCACGACCACGACTAGAAGCCCTGGCACAGCATCAGTAGCGCCACCATCTACCATCACCAACATAGCCGTCATACATAACACGAGAATTGTAGCAACATCATCAACAGCATCATCAACACTCCTACAAACTGCCTATCTGCAGCTGTAGAAATATATAGCACAGTAAAAAGCAGAAAGACGTGTTTTATTCTCATTGCAATGGAAGTTGGCACAATGCCTTGGACATAATACCGAGAAATTGCTGTCGTGGGTGACGCAACAGCTCATGTGTAACCGATTTAATTCCAACGAAGGTGACCAATTACATGTGCGCGTTTTAAATATTGCATACAAAAAATTAAGTCTTTTAACTGCTGAAGGAAATGTCGTAATTTTATTACTTAATGGAAGTATACGAATCGATGTCCATTTTGCAACCAAAAACTTCATATAAGTTGCTGACTGTACCGAATACGGTAAGATTATAAAGAGTTCATTGAGTTTTTACTGTTTCACACATTTTATTTGTGGCCATGACGCGAATTAATCACCGATTCAATTGCATCATCTAATCTCTATCTGTGCGTGAATATGTAATATATTTAAACTGTGTGAATTTATGGTATAAATTATGTCACTATTTATAACATAATTCAATTAAGACTGTTGAAATTTGATTAAAAAATTTATAAAGTAACTCTTAATGATAAGAATTATAAGATAAAATTAAATACGAACGTTCCTTAGAAATGTCCTCTACAAAGATTAAATATGCTATTCTTCTTCCGCTTTCGCCCCGCTTTGTCGGAGAGCCATAACACTGGTCAAGATGAAGTGTGCCGTATTTCTTAACATCTTAGCCGTGCCATAGAGCGTGTCCTCTGTGATGGTTTCAGCAGGCCAAGTGTGTTGCCTATCATCACTATGTAAATGACATTCTTGCAAGTTATGTTCAGTTTTCATCGGGCTTGATCCACATGGACAAAGGTTTGAACTCTGAATCTGCCATTTTGAAGATGTGAGCCAGGAATCTGTAATTTTGAAGATGTGAGACAGGTGGGAGTGTATATGCTAATCGAAGAGCTTGTGCTAATATCTGATAATAGTTGAGATGATAAAGGTGTGAATGCACGTGTGATTGTGGTCGTGCTAGTTGTCGCAGCGGCGGTGTCAGCAGTGGTGGTGGCGAGGGCGGTGGTGGTGGCAACGGAAGCAGTGGCGGTGGTGATAGTCGGCGTGTTGGTGATGGTGGTGATGGTTAGTAACTGCGTAGAGGGGTGTGACAGAATATTTTTCCCGTTCGACATTTAAAATCCTGCCAGTTAATATTATTCTGTTAAATGGCTGAAGACAGAAACAGCTTCCAGTCACGTTGTCTTCCTAATATTCAGCATGTCACGGTATAGGTTGTAATGAACCTCTTCAGTTACATCTGGTCTCGCATCCCGGATCAGTTAACCCTTTCATGACGAAGCTAGCTAAAACCAGCCTATGCAGTGTTCTTGAAAAATGTCAATTTATAGAGCAGGAGAAAACTAATTTTTGAAATTTCACCACTGACATTACTGGCTCGGTGACCGAGCCGGTCATTCAAGTGGTAAATTTTCAAGAAATGGTTTTCTCTTGGCGTGTAAATCGGCATTCAATAAGCAAATATTTTTCTTTTCCTGCCAAAATTTAGTCATTGAGTCGTTAAATTGGCGCTTGCATTCTGACAGCGCGGAGATGATGTCCGCCTGCGCTAACACTTGATTAGCCGCTAATGAGACGATGTTAAAATTTGCAATTTCTTCATAAATTAAGCTCAATCAGACAAAAACCTCACGCGAGAAATTGTCAACATTTCTCCAACTTGTCACTTGTCTAGTTCTAGAACCGGCTATTTTCCTGGAATTAAGTCTAGAAGGTGGTCATTTCACGGTACTTTCGGATAATAATAATTAGCGAATCTGTCGCATCATAGAAGATCATTTTATTTAAGCGTCAGTCGTTACTGTAATTATGTCTTAGCCGCAGGTCAAACCTGAAACATATAATATTGTTTTAGATAACCTGGTCGATGGATAGTCATTATAGACATAACATCGTATCTGAGAACTTACCCATGAAGGATCCTTTTTTCTGCGAAAGATATTTCAAATTATTCCAACCACCTTGATTTACCAGATATACAGTAATAAAGCAACACTATCAACTAGTATAATGAGGGTACACCCTATTGACCACTTGGTTTCAACCCCCACCCCCACCCCCATCCTACACTTTAGTCTCTAATCCATCCTACACCATAGTCTCTAATCCATCCTACGCTATAGTCTCTAATCCATCCTACACCATAGTCTCTGAACCATCCTACACTATAGTCTCTAATCCAACCTACACTATAGTCTCTAATCGATCCTACACTATAGTCTCTAATCCATCCTACAACATAGTCTCTAATCCATCATACATTATAGTCTCTAATCCATCCTACACCATAGTCTCTAATCCATCCTACACCATAGTCTCTAATCCATCCCACACTGTAATCTCTAATCTATCCTACACTATAGTCTCTAATCCATCCTACACCATAGACTCTAATCAATCCTACACTATAGTCTCCAATCCATGCTATAACATAGTCTCTAATCCATCCTACACTATAGTCTCTAATCCATCCTACACCATAGTCTCTAATCCATCCTACACTATAGTCTCTAATACAGCCTCTCAACCGGAATAGTCTTTAAACTCTATGCCCTGTAGGTGGGGCTTAGAATACACCTTCCGTATCCTCTGCGTGTCGTAAGAGGCGACTAAAGGAGGTAAGGGTGAGGTAACCCTGACAAAAACCTCGAGTGCTGAAGACGGAGGTTCCAGGCCGCACGGCGCACTCTAATAAACCATGGATCCACGCACTTAACGCTTATGATCATGTCGATAGTCACTTACAGGACTAGCGGTATGATCAGCGAACGACAAGAAGAAGAAGAAAGTCTTTAAACTCTTAATCTGGCCATGGCTGTGATTGACTGAATCGTTTATGACAGATTAGATTATTTATTGGCTTAGAAAACTTTTTGCATGAAAATATAGCCAAACATGAAGGATACACAGACATAACAAAGAATACAAGACACACAGCGCAAATAGTAAACAATTATGATATAAAAATTCTAATTTATTAATATTAATGATGTATTGCGGACAGCTTAGTTCGTGTTGTCTTAGCTATAATGTCACGCGCAATATACATGCAGGCGATGTAGCCGTATACATTAAATTAACCCTTTAACCCCTTAAATACCACTGTCGCTATTTCTAAGGAAATATGTCAATATGTTGCTGAATATTGCGAAATAATCTGATCGGAAGCCGTTGCTACATTAGGAAGCAGCAATACAACGCTCAGTAAAGTCATGTCTAAAGCATTCCACAAACACGGCCACATGGATTGACATAGGTAGACATATAGTCTGCGATTTGATGGACAGACTGTCATATTATGCTGCGACATTGGTTAGTGGCTTAGCGCATTTTGCCTTTCAATGATGAAACCAACCATAATTTCCAGAACCTGCTGGCTAGATAACAGCAATGCATACTCAGATGAGGTAAAGGAAAAACTAAATAATGCCCATATCCTAGTAGCACTGATGACATTGATGGTGCAGTCCAGCACCTTATCGATACAATGAAAACAGCAGCTGAATCAAATGTTCCTTAAAAAACCACATCACTGTCTAGAAATCAGAAGACTATGGACAAAAAATACAGTGGAAGCAATCAAGATATCGAGGAAAGCACATTACCTCTGGAAGAAAGCTGGAAGACCAGTTCTCATGCCACAAGTATCTCCCGTAAAGAAGCCAAGAAAAATGTACGTCGCACACAGAATAAGTCAGCAGCGAATACCAGAGAGAAGCTATATAGTCAGATATTAACAGCATCTACCACAGATTCTCGTCTCTTCTATCGCCTAGTAGCAGCTCAACGAAAGGGTTGTTGAGCTTGTGATCGACGATGTGCATGTCACGACCCAAGAGGATATCATGAGGGCCATGTACGCTCATTTCTCCACTCTAGCACAACCTGAACAAAATGCCTACTTTGAAGAAGAATGCAACACCCTCGTTATGAAGGATGTCAAAGCCATCCAGACATCTGCATCAAACCAGCAATCTATAATTCCAATTACAACTAGTGAAGTAAAACAGTACATCTCAAAATTAAAGAATGGAAAAGCAGCAGATGAATTTGGTATCACTTCTGAGCATCTGAAGAATGTTGTCAATGCAGTAGCACCATTTCTAGCCCAGATCTGCACAGCAATTGTGAACCACGCTCACATTCCTGAGTCACTCAAATCTGGTCATCTGTCAGCAATACATAAGAAAGGCAAACCAGCTCAATATCTGGACAATTATCGTGGAATCACAGTCTCCCCTATTATCTCAAAGAGTATAGATCACATGATGCTTGCACATTCCAAAAGCCTTATAGACAGTGTACAAGATGATCTTCAGTATGGGTTCACTGCAGATGCATCACCAGCTATGGCAGCAGTTATCATCACCGAAGCAATCCTCCACGCCAAGAATCGACATTCAGCGCTCTATGTGGCAAGTGTTGATGCACTAAAAGCATTCGATGTCGTAAACCATGACTCGTTAATTAGAAAATAGCATAACTACGGCCTTTGTGGGCATTGGCTACAACTGAAAACGCTATCATACAAGAACCTAACTGCAAAGATTAAATATGAGGATCTTATAAGTAGTCCCTTTGCGATCTATCAGGGCGTTAGACAGGGAGGCGTGACCAGTGCCTATGACTATAAAGTCTACATCAATGACCTGCTATTAGATCTTGGCCAGAAAAACTCAGGCCTAAAAGATTGGTACAATATATATAGACAGAGTGGCCTGTGCTGACGACCTGGTGCTTATGTCTGACACGACCAATGATCTTCAACTCAGTCTGTCTATAGTCCAGTCATATGCTAATTATGAAAGATATAAGCTTCATCCTACTAAAACGACTATTTTCGTCTTCAACACCAGCATCCCAGCAGATACTTGGAGCAGCAGCCACTACTGGCATCTTAATGGAAACCCAGTTACTGTCTGCGAAGAGTTCACACATTTAGGTCTGACCAGAAATATCAATCTTTCATCTCAGCTGTCATCATTCATCAGTGATAGAATTAGTAAAGGGCGACGTACTCATGCTCATGCGAATCGGTTTACACGGACTTAATGGTCTTCCACCAACAGTAGCCTACAAACTGTACACCACTTATATCCTACCTTGCTATGTACATGGGCTCGAATCAAATATCGATAAAGCAGAAGGAGATGGATGCCCTAGAACTATTCCACAGGAGCACTCTCAGATATATACAGCATCTCCCGAAAACATGTGCGAAAGCAGCCATATATCTTCTACTAGGAGCTAGACCCATAGAAGCAGAAATTGATGCTAGGCGGTTAACTCTATTTGGAGCAATAGCGCGTCAACGAGACTTTACTATTGCAAAATTAGCATATCGTCAGCTCATCATGACTCAACCAAAAGAAAGGAGCTGGTTTTCAATAGTTGCTGCCTTATTCAAGAAGTACAATTTGGGCAGTCCACTCCGCCTTCTAGAGAATCCTGTAGAGAAATTAACATGGAGTACCAAAGTTCGTAGTAATGTCAACCTGTTCTGGACCAATTCACTCCACGATGAAGCCCACAGTAAAAGCACTCTGCAGCACCTATGTATAGCGAAGTGTCAGATTGGTATTTCACACCGTATTTGGACTAATTCATCTGATGTAAGAGATGTACAAAGAGCTACGATTAAAGCAAAGATTCTCACTGGATGCTACACTCTACAGAGCACAAGAAACAGATTCACTGGCGGGCGTGAATCAAATAGCTGTCCTATATGTCAAGTTGAACCAGAGGACTTAGCTCACTTTCTCTTTCGGTGCAAAAATGTCTACCCAAACGCAGTCTGCTATGAGAGATATATGGAAAGCCTTCTCCAATCAACACTTAGTGAACAGCAGCTTCTAACACTGACCCTCGATTCTCATAACCTAAATCCACTAACAACCCCTGAAGGAAGTACCTACAACATCAGTACATCAATTTCGGAAACGATAGAAGTAATGTCTCGCTGGCTCTGTTACAGAGCCCATCACTACAGAGCCCGCGAACTTAACTACCTCCACAAAAGACGAAAATAGTCATTGCAGATTAGTGTGAATAGAGATGTACAAATGAACTCTTACGCTCAGTCTACTAACAGAACTGTACATAGCAAGAGCAGGAACTACTAATTTTGGTGTCGGTGCGGCTTACTAGTTTAGCATTACCCTGAGAACCAGGGAGACTACATCATAGTTTATGTTGAAGGTGATGCATTTTGAAACATAGTTCAATACCGCGTTGCAGAGCTCAGTGTATGTATAGAATTATCGCATTCTGCGGCCGTAGATGTAGAAACACCCTAAAGATGCTGTCTGTCCTTTTTTTGCATTTGGCCACGGTGTCTTGTCCTCAGCCAAAATCATTAGCTTCCTCAAGTCCATTTCTTGATCTGAGTGTACCGAGTCATGTTTTCTTGAGGTCACCTCGCAGTACGCTTAACAAAATTTTAGTGACTCCCAATAGGGCGAATTCCAAGGCTCTTTTGGCATTCTTAACACATGGCCAAACATGGACGACCTTTGCTGGGCGACTTTTACGGACAGCGGCGATGTGTTACACATCTTGTATAGTTCATCGCCGGAAATAATGCTGTCTGCTTGTTGATGCCCAATCACGGTGCGGAGGTGCTTGTGGTGGCAGGCATTAAATTTATCTAGAGCTGCCTTTGGAGCCGAATAAACGGAGTCTTTTTGTTAAGGACAGCTTTGATCAACGAATCCATATACCAGCATCCAGACGAGCTGGAAAGCTATGTTCCCCCCATAAGACAGCGTGCAGCTATGTCAGCAGTACTGCAGAGAGGTAAGCCCAGGATTTTATTTTTCCTTCATTGTTCCTTGCCACGAAGTGGCTCGTCATTTTCTTTAGTTTCATACTTTGTCGATAGGTATATATGGGTGAAATATGTTTTGGATTCATTCATAAAATGATTCTCAATTCCTTTCCTCGTCTATGAAGTCCACATCGTCGGCATATTCCATCTCTAGTGGCATGCCCAGTATGGACACTGTGGGGATTTGGTCGTGTGGAATTTTCCAGCAAAGATTGAAATGCAACAGCAAGGTAGCAGGTGAAAAGCGGATTTCTCAAGCTCAGCAGACTTCACTTTCTCGATCCGTACTGTGAGCCTGGTGACTGTAAACAGTAGTCTCACTAGTTGCAGCTCATTTTCATTGCAACTGGCCTGGTGTAGTACATCTAGGATCTTTGAGCGGTTAATTGTGTTGACTGTTCATGACCTCTTGTCCCCCTTATTATATAGCATTAAAATACGAAGTTCTCATATGAGCTAAAATTTGAGATATCTACAAATGAGTTGGGGGAATTAAATAAAGTCAGTCTTTCAATTTCATAGAATAGGCAGTAAACAGTTAAATGTTCTCGTCCTCAACAGCTCCAGCAGAGCAGTAAAGTAAACACACTCTTTTCTCTACTGAGGTTCCTGGGACAGTATGCCTCCCAGCTTCTAGCTGGAGGTTATGCGCACTGACTCTGGATTTGGCAAAATCCTTTCGTCTAGAATAGTCTTTGTTCACTAGTAGATAGTATTCAATATTGAAGTTATTTTTAAAGTCATATAAGTTCGAAGCTTATATCCCTGTTGGGACTGTCAATGCGATTCCTTACTATGACAATATGACGTCACACATTAATATTGCGATATGATGTCATACACTTATTACCTTTTTGCCAGTCATGCATCATGATGACAGGCGTTACTTATTACGGATACAGACTTCTTCCCTGTTAATCTCTGAGTCGATGTCCGTGTAACAGTTAGTGATACGCAAATATAAAATCCCTCCTGAACTGCAATATAGTTTGGCGGACAGTCGAAATCGCATCAGCAAACTTCACCTCGAATGTCAAAATTCACATGGAGTAAACACTGGTGAAATTCTGAACCATAACAAAGGTATATAACCTTTTTGACAAACATATTAACACTATTGTGAACAAGATACCCATTACATGTGCTGGAGAGAAAATACAGCAGTAATGGAAGGGGAGAAAGCTGATCTACATCAAACACAATTCTTTTCTCATTTCACTTGTTATCAATTGTAGTGGGAGCTAGGAATCTGGCTTGCTAAGTTCCAAAGAGCGTTCCCATCATTATTTCATATGGTTACAACAGTTCCACGGTCAACGTTTTCCAAGTTTTTGTATGTGTGATCGGGAAAACAGAGAAGTGTCCCGTTAAACAAGTATCGGTTCACCGTGGAAGACTATGCCAACACCAGAAAGTCACAATGCCCTACCAGTCGACAACCTCACCAGCAATGACGGCAGCAACATTCCATCGCATAAAGCAGAATTGTCACCTCAACTCGATTGAAGCGCTTTTGTTGCACAATTATGGGAAGGGCTCATTAACGATTCTTGTACAACATGTCTGCCAATGGTTAGTAACATGATAATCGTGAATTTTGGCTAGATAAATGTTGATAGAGAATTTGGCATTATTTGGTTTGAGGGAGCACAGCTGGCTGCTCGTGTTGTTTGAGAGATTCATGTAGATAAAGGGAAAAGTAATGAGGATGCCGGTCAAAGGGTCTTGAGAGTGTCTTGTGAGTGGTCAGCGAGACGACGTTTGTGAACGGCGATGAATATCAATCAGTTCGTAAGACGCAGTGAATGATCAACAAGGAGGTAATGCAAAGGCGCAAACAGATGAAGGAATGGATGAATCAAGTTTTATCTATGCTTCGCCAATCTCTGGCTAAACTCCACCCACCCTTTGTCCGTTTTGGGATCGATCGACCCTTGCACTCCCTGAATCTCAATTTCCAGAAAACTATGCAGATAAACTATTGAATATTTTGAATCTAATTTGGCGGTGTGTTGTTGCTGCATATGACAGCAACGGCGCCCAGTTAAATTAGTTTGAAAATATTTTAGCATTACCTCTTAAGTAATGGAAATGATGTATGTTGTCATGAATGAGCATAATTATGTAAAAAGTATTTTGTTTGAATTTGAGGATGAGACTAAACCATTAATTGATCTAATTAACACGCTTCCGAAATATGAACTCCAAACATTTTGGCTTCTTATGTTGGATCATTTTATGCAGACATGTGATATAAATAAAATTTGTCTGAATCGGATATTGAATTCAATTTTTAATAGGTTTACGTGACAATTCACCTTTCCAGAGTACCCATCCATCATCTGACCTCGTATGACACACTCATCACGTCACAAAGGGTTCCATATAGACCGTCATAAAATCTCAAAGAGTCCAACACGTTGTGTAAATTGTATGTCTTTGTAATTCTTTGCTATTTAATAAACATGTTGTTGAATATTTTGAAACTAATTTGACTGGGCGCTGCAGCACCCAGTCAAATTAGTTTCAAAATATTCAACAGCTTACCTGTGTAGTTTTTTGGAAATTGATAGTCCGGGTGTTCAGAGATAGATCGATACCAACACGAGCGAGGTGTGGGTGGAGCTTAGCTAGAGATGGGCGGGGGATAGCTAAAACCGGAAAGGTCCATTTTCTGGATGTTGCGCATCTTAACTGTCTGGATGATGAATTGCTGCAGACCATATTTTTCATGGGGTTTAACTCTGAATATGGTGCACATTTGACATCAACGTGACTGAAAGTTGTAGGTGGCTAAGCCACCAACGACTTTCAGTCAAATTGTTTTCAAAATATTCAACAGGTCCAGAGTTATTGCCCATTGATATTATTGTCTGTACGCCTGCATCAGTCGGACAGTTAAGAAGTCCGGTTCGTTCACCTGTTTAGTCATCCAAGTTTAATTAATTACGCAATAATTTAGCATTTTGTATCGGGGAAGAGCATCCCAACTTAATCCAAGCAACGATGTAGCTAAACTGTTGATTATATCTCAAAACTAATTTTACTAATAGATGTTTCTGCTTTGGGTTCAGTGTAGGTTTAAGATATTCAACAGAAACTCCCATGTATCGCTAGGAATGTGTACTATATCAAGATATGTCGCGTTGAAATGACTGAATGAAAAACCTGTAAACAAAAGCTGTCCGTCAACCATTGTTCGATAGCTGTGTAACTTCTGTTATCTTATTCACACACGGGAGATCTACAAACTCCATCATTTCAATTACAGCATATATGGTCTGTGTAAATATTTAACTTCCCATAGGTAATTAACCCGCCATACACTATCTTGCCACCACCACCACCACCACCACCACCACCACCACCACCACCACCACCACCACCACCACCCCACTCACACCCTAGCCTCGCATGCCCATGAAAAAAGCTTTGCGAAGTATGTTCCCAAGTATGTAGGCATAAGCCTTTTAGTTAATGAGCATATATATGAACACACATGGCGCGAATCTCAAGCAGATGCGATATAGGTGGTTATATATCAAATCGATATGCTTCATACAGCTTTCCTCTCAGATACATAACTAAAGGGATCTGATTTGACACTCAACTATCCCACATCATAAAGAAATACGTCAAATGGTCGCTAACGTTACAATAAGCATGACGTATATCCGTCACAAAACTGATACGGTCCGTCACGAATGTGTCCAAATTCTGTGCCATTGGTGAATTTACAATTTAATACACATGCTGCAACTGCTCCTATTCAAATTAATTTCAAAATATTCAACAGTTTGTAATCTGTATAGTTACCATGAAATTTATATGTTGGGAAATAAGGTTTCAAAGTATCTAAACGATTCCAACATGCGGAGCTTAGCTAGAAATCAACATCAGCATCATCATCATCATCATCATCACCATCATCATGATCATCATCATGATCATCGTCGTCGTCGTCGTCGTCGTCGCCGTCGACGACGACGACGACGACGACGACGACGACGACGACGACGACGACGACGACGACGACGACGACGACGACGACGACGACGACGACGACGACGACGACGACGACGACGGCGACGACGACGACGACGACGACGACCACGACCAGGACCACGACCACGACCACGACCACGACCACGACCACGACGACCACGACGACGACGACCACGACGACGACGACGACGACGACGACGACGACGACGACGACGACGACGACGATGACGACGACGACGATCTTGCATATTGTTATGATATGTGACAGCAGTGCTGCCTGTATCCGTCCGGGGTCACTCCACAGTTATCATACAAATCAGCGCCGGAACTCACGCGATGCTAAATACGTTTGTCAGGAATAAAATCTAAATAGCCTTTCATTGTACATGTCTAATTCAATCACGTCGTCATTTTTCTCTATCAAAGCTGGTAGAGGGGAGCATATGTGGTCAATGGCCTCCTAAAGCTGGCGAACAGAAATGCCTTAAAAGCTTGCTGTCACTCCACATGACCGTCTTCACTTGGGGCGTGAGAGCTGAGAACTCTTATGGACCATTCCAAATCTACGCCACGCGCTCTAATTATCAGAGCCGGAAATATTAACACATACAGCGTATTTTGTTTGAGTATCTATGCCCAGAATTTTCGTAAATTTGTTGCTGCCGTCGGCAGCGACAATTTTCAGTAAAATTATGTGCCAAATACTCAACAACAATCACATTTATTTGACACGGAATTGTGGTCGTAGAAGAGTCATGATAAAAGAGTAAATGGCATTTTCCCATCGATTGAAGATTTGAACGTGGTACAAGCCATGTGTAACACGACCCTGCCATTGACAATTCTCATTCAAATATTCCATAAATGTTTCTATAAACTAATAAATGGAAACCGTGTGCGCGATGGGGACGAGTTGAGATGGAGAAATTGCATTTTGGTAGCCGTCAGTCATTCGCACTATAAGTACCTGGGGAGCAAATCCTCATTGTGTGTGTCTTCATGTTGCAGGTTGTCGTGTAAAGGTTTGCTGGTTGATTCCTTGAACCTGATGGCCCAATAGGACAGATGTTAGTTCAGATTTTCTAAACTCAAAGATGCCGCGTGGCTATTACTCACATTACAAAAAATTATAAACTGTACTGTGCAATATTATAGATAGCAATATCAAAAATATATATTTTGATAACGAAATGTTCAGATTCTCGAAATTATTCCACCGTCGATTACAGGACCAGTGCGAATTATCTAGAATGTTGATCAGTGAAGAATTAATATCACACTTTACTATCAAGATACACTATCTGGTTTCCTTAAACCCACACACCCACAGACCCTTTCCCCATGTAGTAGTTGGCGCACACGATTATCTAGACACGGCAAAATAGCGAGCCTCTCCCATTTTTAGGTATGCCCCGCCCATTTCTAGCTAGCTCTGCAAATTTTGTGCGCGCTTTTGAATCGCTTTAGCACTCTGGACTATAAATTCCCAGCATCTCAGTTTCAAGGTAACTATAGGCTACAGGTAAGTTTTTAAATATCATTAATTAATTTGACTGGGATAAGGAATGAACCTTTCCACTTTATCAATCAATCATATGGCGTCATAATCAACTACGTGGCGTGTAGGATGACGTCACAATCAATGACGTCATGAATGACGTAGATAAGTAAGTCACGAACGCTTAATTGAAGACAGACTAAGCGTTGTTGTACGAATTGTATGTCCTTACTATTTAATAAACATTTTGGGCAGCAACAGCGCCCAGTCAAATTATTTACAAAATATTCAACAGCTTATCTGTATAGTTTTCGGAAAATTGATGGTCAGGGAGTTCAGAGATCGATCGATTCCAACACGGGCGAAGCGTGGGTGGAGCTTAGCTAGAGATGGGTGGGGCATAGCTAAACCTGAGCAGGTCCATTGTATTCTGCCGTCGGCTAACAAGTGACGTATTTTGATTATGACGTCAGATGCTTGAGTGGCAGATCGGGTCCCTCTAGTTATGTATTTGAGAGGAAAGCTGTATGAAGCGGACACGGTTCCCCATACTTAATCGTCATCGACACGCCCCATCCGCATAAGCCCAGCAATACTTTCCCCCGCTGGCTTCGTTAACGAGATATCTCTTGAAAATGACAGGGTTAGGAAGCGAGCGCTCTCGTTCCATTCTTTGACAAATTCGTCCCTAATAGTTTTAATGACAAATCGTTTCCTTGCTTTGGGAAATATTTAACTTTGTTTCTGCAGTGTATTGAGCACAATTTGTCGCTTGATTACAAATCGTGACTTTAACGCGAATCAATTAGCGTGGAGAAGTCTGTCTGGCAGCGTTTCTGGCGGCAATGTTGGTGCCCGCTAAGTCGATGCTGGTGTGCCTTTCTAGCATATAGAGTTCTAGAAAAGCTGATAGCGGCTGTGGTGATGGTGTTACCCGCGAAGACGGCGGTAGCTTTACTTGCTGTCTAACCACGGTAAATATGTATTATGCAGGATCTATTGTAACATACCATGCCAAATAAAGCTGTATGCGCAAGGTAGCCGGACGAAGAGAAATTGTTTATCGGGTCATCCGTTGGTCAATGGCGTTAGGATCGGTATCCAATTTTATATTGGCGTGGAAATCTCCTACATCCTCTGTCTTGTGCCAGATTGCACAAGTCTCCGTTGATCAAACTAATTAAACAATAACATCAATGGAAGTCAAGGCATAATTTATTACATAACAGAACCTGAGATTTTAAGTAGATAATGAAACTGTTCTGGTGATGCTGGTGTCGGGCGTGATGGTATCGATTGCGCTGGTGTGGTTGTAGTGGCCACCGCCACAGTGGTGGTAGTGACAGCAGTGGCAACGGTGGTGCAGGTGGTGGTGGTGCAGGTGGGCGGCGGTAGAGGTGGTGGTTTGGGTTAATGAGCTGACAAACAGAATTATGCAAAAATGGCACACATCAAGATACCTGGCTAACAGGAAAGATGTTCGGCGCAGTTGTGGAAAGAGTTTATGAATGGGAACTTAAATTTATGTCAATGAAATGAATCTTCCCATTGTGTAAGTTTTGCTCATACCATGTTATCGAACACAAAAATCGACGATTGAAAGTTAATGGTACTTTGATGGCAATAACCCTAAATCCTTTTTTAACATAGCGTGTTGTAACATCTATAGCCTACAATGCGATTGGGCAAAAGTTCTGTCAACGTATTTTATCCCGCTCCCTACAGAAGTATTAGACAGCAGCATATAATTAAACTTATATACACAATTTATATTTATATTTACATAAAACAGAATAAGAGAGAGGGAGAGCTCAAATTTACCACACAAATCAATAATATTATCATATTCATCACTAGGATGTCAGTGTGATGTTTAGCCAAACCTGCCTACAGGGACCACCAACCCCCGCGAGCTTAAGACGGCGACCCTCAGGGCGGATGGTGACAAATCCACCCTTCACAAAGAACAACCATGTTCTGTCCGCAAATTATATTTACCACTTGAAACAAAGTACACAAGTAACCATGTGTTTTTGTGATCATATCTCGGTGGCCCATGCTGTGATCGCTATCGGCAGGTGTGAGCGCACAGCCACATCATCATGACCATGCATGCACAATACAGAATATTCACATTTGCCTGGTTTACAGATAGACAGATTATACATAGAAACTTACTTTCAATAATATTAAAAAACTATTTGTTTTCTTATAAAGTGATGTACTTTTCTTAGTAAATCTTCGTCAATTTCAGTAAGAAAATTAGTAATTCCCTGCAAGAAAATGTCCAGGGAAATATCTGGGGTAATTTCTGGGCTAATATCATAAAGGAAATCAAATAAATCGTGTCTTTCATTTTCCCATCTTGGACATTCAAAAAGTAATGATATGAGGTTTCTGGGCTTTGACAATAAGAGCAGTTGGTGTATTCAAGTAGGTGATATCTGTACAGATCATTGTTTAGTTGGCTGCGGTTATTTCTTAGTTTGTATGTTATGATATTTTCGCGTCCCTTGCCAAATGAATAATATGTGATGAATTGGTCTTGCACGTTTTGATAAGTTTTTGTAAGATTTGTTTAGAAAATCGAAACTGAAGGAGCTGATGTTAGGGTTATATCTAGGTTATTCCACAATTGGATAACACTGGGTACGAAAATTCTTTTAAATAATTTTTTAATATTTCAATAAAATCTTCTGAATTTCTAAGGTGTATATCATATGTCTGTGACATCGCCTACTCTTCTAGGAATGATATCTGTTATATAATCGGGGCAATCTCCTTGTACGATTTTATAGAATAGTATACGTTTCTTTTGTTTACGAGGCTTGTGTAAGGGAATTTTGCCAGTCACTTTATAAAGGATTTCTGATCGTGTATACTTTGGTAAGCCAGTTATTATTCTCGTGGCTTCATTTTGAACCACTTCAAGTCTTTCATAATCACGGCGAGAGCAACCATCCCAACCCTCACTGCTACATTCGAGCACAAGGCGCAAATAAGCAGTATATATATTTTGCATAACGTGTTCCCGCTTCGTTTGCCTCATGGTAGCTAAGATCTTTGCAGCTTTCTTTGATGTTTGCTCTATATGAGTAGTCCATTTTAACTCCCAGCCTACCCCTAGATGAGGGAGGGCGGGAGCGAGGGAGCGAGGGAACGAGGGAGTGGGAGGGAGCAAGCCAGGAGGGAGGGAGGGGAGGGAGATAGAACAAGAGAAGAGAGAGAGAGAGAGAGACGGGGGGGGGGAGAGAGGGAGCGGTGGGGGGGGGGGGTGGAGGAAGGGACGAATGTATGAACCGAGTGAGCTCTAGTCGCCAACTAGTTGAAAATATTAAACATGTTTAATCTTCGGCAACCAGTCGCCAACTGGCGACTAGTGGTGTGCCAGTGTATATCTTCTGATTTCAAAGCTTGCAACTCCAGCCAACTAGGAACAACTCGGAACAACTAGTCGTCAACTAGTTGAGTCTTAAGGTGTCCGCCGAACATTATGTGTACCGTGTATACTCCGAGTAGTAGGTGTACCGTGTATACGGCGAGTAGTAGTAGTACCATGTATATGCCGAGTATTAGGTGTACCGTGTATACGCCGAGCATTATGTCTACCGTGTATACGCCGAGTATTAGGTGTACCGTGTATATGCCGAGTATTAGGTGTACCGTGTATATGCCGAGTATTAGGTGCATCGTGTATACGCCGAGTATTAGGTGTACCGTGTATATGCCGAGTATTAGGTGCATCGTGTATACGCCGAATATTAAGTGTACCATGTATATGCTGAGTATTAGGTATACCGTGTATACACCGAGTATTAGGTGTACCGTGTATACACCGAGTATTAGGTGTACCGTGTATATGCCGAGTATTAGGTGTACCATGTATATGCTGAGTATTAGGTGTACCGTGTATACATCGAGTATTAGGTGTATGATGTATACACCGAGTATTAGGTGTACTGGGTATGCGCCGAATATTAGGTGTATCGTGTATACGCTGAGTATTAGGTGTACCACGTATACGTCGAGTATTAGGTGTACCGTGTATACACTGAGTGTTAGGTGTACCATGTATACACCAAGTATTAGGTGTACCATGTACACGCTGAGTATTAGGTGTACCGTTTATACGTCGAGTATTAGGTGTACCATGTATATGCCGAGTATTAGCTGTACTGGGTATATGCTGAGTATTAGGTGTACCGTGTATACACCGAGTACTAGGTGTACCGTGTATATGCCGAGTATTAGGTGTACCGTGTATACGTCGAGTATTAGGTGTACAATGTATACACCGAGTATTAGGTGTACTGGGTATGCGCCGAGTATTAGGTGTATCGTGTATACGCTGAGTATTAGGTGTACCATGTATACATCGAGTATTAGGTGTACCGGGTATATGCCGAGTGTTCGGTGTACCGTGTATACGCCGAGTACTAGGTGTACCATGTATACGCTGAGTATTAGGTGTACCGTGTATACGTCGAGTATTAGGTGTATGATGTATACACCGAGTATTAGGTGTACTGGGTATGCGCCGAGTATTAGGTGTATCGTGTATACGCTGAGTATTAGGTGTACCACGTATATGTCGAGTATTAGGTGTACCGTGTATACACTGAGTATTAGGTGTACCAGGTATACACCAAGTTTTAGGTGTACCATGTACACGCTGAGTATCAGGTTACCGTTTATACGCCGAGTATTAGGTGTACCATGTATATGCCGAGTATTAGGTGTGCCATGTATATGCTGAGTATTAGGTGTACCATGTATACGCTGAGTATTAGGTGTACCGTGTATACGTCGAGTATTAGGTGTATGATGTATACACCGAGTATTAGGTGTACTGGGTATGCGCCGAGTATTAGGTGTATCGTGTATACGCTGAGTATTAGGTGTACCACGTATACGTCGAGTATTAGGTGTACCGTGTATACACTGAGTATTAGGTGTACCAGGTATACACCAAGTTTTAGGTGTACCATGTACACGCTGAGTATCAGGTTACCGTTTATACGCCGAGTATTAGGTGTACCATGTATATGCCGAGTATTAGGTGTGCCATGTATATGCTGAGTATTAGGTGTACCATGTATACGCTGAGTATTAGGTGTACCGTGTATACGTCGAGTATTAGGTGTATGATGTATACACCGAGTATTAGGTGTACTGGGTATGCGCCGAGTATTAGGTGTATCGTGTATACGCTGAGTATTAGGTGTACCACGTATACGTCGAGTATTAGGTGTACCGTGTATACACTGAGTATTAGGTGTACCAGGTATACACCAAGTTTTAGGTGTACCATGTACACGCTGAGTATCAGGTTACCGTTTATACGCCGAGTATTAGGTGTACCATGTATATGCCGAGTATTAGGTGTGCCATGTATATGCTGAGTATTAGGTGTACCATGTATATGCCGAGTATTAGCTGTACTGGGTATATGCTGAGTATTAGGTTACCGTGTATACACCGAGTACTAGGTGTACCGTGTATACGTCGAGTATTAGGTGTACGATGTATACACCGAGTATTAGGTGTACTGGGTATGCGCCGAGTATTAGGTGTATTGTGTATACGCTGAGTATTAGGTGTACCATGTATACCTCGAGTATTAGGTGTACCGGGTATACGCCGAGTGTTAGGTGTACTGTGTATACGCCGAGTATTAGGTGTACCATGTATACACCGAGTATTAGGTGTACCAGGTATATGCTGAGTATAAGCTGTACCGTGTATACGCCGAGTATTAGGTGTACCGGGTATACGCCGAGTATTAGGTGTACCGGGTATATGCCGAGTGTTAGGTGTAGCGTGTAAACGCCGAGTATTAGGTGTACCGTGTATACGCCGAGTATTAGGTGTACCGGGTATACGCCGAGTATTAGGTGTACCGTGTATACACCGAGTATTAGCAAAAACGAGCTATACATGTAATATTAAAGAAATACTTTCCTTACCTTATCTTTTCATAACTAGGGCGGAACTGAGCAGGTGGTATAGCGAGGCACACGGCGGACATACATGTCTGGTACTAGCTTCACGCAACACCATCTACTATCAAGCACAACGATGACTGAAGAACGGCAGCAGAGGATCCGATCTGTCATTCAAGTACATGACGTCATGATCAATCGAGGATTCCAGTTTCCCACTCATTCATATGACGTCATAATCAGATATGTGACGTGTAGGATGACGTCATAATCATTTACGTCATGAATGGTGTAGCTAAGTTCGTCACGAACGTTTAATTGATGACGGACTAAGCGTTGTTGTACGGATTGAATAGTTTGAAACCAATTTGACAAGGCGATGTTGCTGCCATAAGCAGAATAATCAACGGATTACCTGTATAATTTTTGGGGGGAAATTGAGATTCAATGAGTGCAGGGATCGATCGATCCTAACGCGGTCAAATCGTAGTTGGAGCTTAGCTAGAGATGGGCGGGTCGTAGCTAAAACTGGATTCCTCCATTACGTCACGTGTTCGCTGCGTTACAATCATAATGACAGTATAGCTCCGTCAGGAAAAGGTCCGTCATTAGTGTACGAATTGGATGTCTTTGATGAATGTACAATTAATAAACATTATGTTGAATCGTTTGAAACTAATTTGACTGGGAGTTGTTTCTGCCATAGGCCGCAACACCCCCTCAGTCAAATTATTTTCCGACGATTCATGTTTAAACGTTTCAAATCGATTCTAACACCCGTAAAATGTGGGCGGAGCTTACAAAGAAATTGGCAGACATCGATTCTCTAAACAACATGGCTAAAATCACAAGAATGTTACGCTAATACAGAAACACGAGCACTTGAGGGAAACATGGCGCGGTTCCCGGTGTATACAGCCTCCGGATGTTTTCTGACTGTTAGCGCGGAAGTTATCTAGCACCCTTACTACAATTTGACTGCTTGACTTACTGCGGCAAGGTAACAGGAAAACCAATCTAGCGGTCCCTGTTGGGTGCTGGTTCGGTTTTAGCGCCCAAGGCAGATTTTATGTCCGTGTTGTTTCACAAGATCTGAATTACTGAAAGTGCGATTCCTGAGGTGTTAGCTTTGAACATATTGCATTTATTTCAGAGAATTCGGCTTAAAGTCATTGGTACCTAACACCCACCATCTTCATTCAACTGGTCGCCAAGAGAGTCGGCATAACTTTGACTCGTATATAATAGTATTTCTGTATGGTGAACGTATAGAACGAAATTGGTTAGCAGAGACCAATAGTTCTGTCGTTTGCTCAAACATTTATTTGAACACCTTGTCTTGTAGAGGCGTGAAGCGATAATCTAATTGAGCCAGTAGCTGACCGCTGATACAGATCATCTCAGCAGCCAGCAGACGACACGGCCACACGATGCAAACAGACGATGACAATCAAACGAGACATTTACGATATAATCGGACGTAAAAGTCATAGCGGTGGTGTTGGTGGTGGTGGTATTGGTGGTGTTGGTGGTGTGGGTGTTGTTGTTGTTGTTGTTGTTGTTGCTGGTGGTGGTGGTGGTGGTGGTGGTGGTGGTGGTGGTGGTGGTGGTGGTGGTGGTGGTGGTGGTAGTGGTGGTGGTGGTGAGGGCTGTGGCGGTGGTTGTGGTGGTGGCGGCGGTGGTGGTCGTGGCGGTGGTGGCGACGGCGGTAGCAGTGTTGGGCTGGTGGTGCTGGTGGTGCTGGTGGTGGTATGTGGTGGTGGTATGTGGTGGGGTGGGGCGGTAGCGGTGCCGGTGCCGGTGATGGTGGTGGAGGAGGATTGCTGCGTCATTGTTGTATTTTACTCGAGAGTCAAACACATTTTTATCTATGATTTCTCTAGGGCCTAGTTTATGGGGGCTCGGGGCTAATACCTTCGATATCATACCCCTTTAAACACAGTCATGTGCACTGTCAGCATACTGTCTGCATACTGTCAGCATACTGTCTGTATACTGTCTGTATACTGTCTGCATATTGTCTGTATACTGTCCGTATATTGTCTGCATACTGTCTGTATATTGTCTGCATATTGTCTGCATACTGTCTGTATACTGTCTGTATATTGTCTGCATACTGTCTGTATACTGTCTGCATACTGTCTGTATACTGTCTGCATACTGTCTGTATACTCTCTGCATATTGTCTTCATACTACCTGCATACTGTCTGTGTACTGTCTGTATACTGTCTGCATACTGTCTGTATACTGTCTGTATACTGTCTGCATACTGTCTGTATACTGTCTGCATACTGTCTGTATACTGTCTGCATACTGTCTGTATACTGTCTGTATACTGTCTGCATATTGTCTGTATACTGTCTGTATACTGTCTGTATACTGTCTGTATACTGTCTGCATATTGTCTGTATACTGTCCGTATATTGTCTGCATACTGTCTGTATATTGTCTGCATATTGTCTGCATACTGTCTGTATACTGTCTATATATTGTCTGCATATTGTCTGCATACTGTCTGTATACTGTCTGCACATTGTCTGCATACTGTCTGTATACTGTCTGCATACTGTCTGTATACTGTCTGCATATTGTCTTCATACTACCTGCATACTGTCTGTATACTGTCTGTATACTGTCTGCATACTGTATGTATACTGTCTGCATACTGTCTGCATGCTGTCTGTATACTGTCTGCATACTGACTGTATACTGTCTGTATACTGTCCGTATACTGTCTGTATACTGTCTGTATACTGTTTGTATACTGTCTGTATACTGTCTGTATATACTGTCTGCATACTGTCTGTATACTGTGTGACTACCAAATATATTTGATCCCTTCATGGCCAAAACGAGCCTTTGCAATGGTCTGGATGAATGTCCATTTGCATGCTAAAGGAATACTATTTTTTGGAAATTTACCACTGAAATGACTGGCTCGATAACCTGTCCAGTCATTCCAGTGGGAAATTGTCAAAAACGGCATTCCTTTCGCATGTAAAGGGACATTCAATGAGCAAAATTTTCTTGATATTTTTCCTGCCCATATTTTGCCATTAAAGGTCTAAGAATCCGGTAGGGGTTATTGTTGTCTATGCATACATAATATTAAGACATTTAAACTCTTGAACAAGTCATTCGTCCAATATGCCTTTGAGTGTTGTCTCACGAAGAGATATGATCACATTATAATGGAGGGATCCGCTCTGTCACTCATGTTTCTGGAGTCATCATCAATTACGTCACTAGTTATCTGGCGTCGCGATCATAATGAGGTATCGATCCGTCACGAAAATCGAAACGTCCGTCAATGGTGTACGAATTCTGTCTTTGATGAATTTGCCATTTAATAAACATTCCGTTGAATATTTAAATTCAAATTAGTTTCAAGATATTCAACACATCACCTGTATAAAGTATTGGCATGCAATACCTGAAATTTAGATTCTGGTACTTCAGGTTTCAAAGTCTCAAATCAATTCCAATACATTTCAAAAGGATAGAAATGGGCGAAGCTTAGCTAGAAATGGGCACCTCCAGTGTTGTTAAGATAAATGAGTCGACTACTCTATGATGCTAACGGTAACTCGAGACGAGATACGGAAAATCAGCAAAAAACAAACCACCATATTTTTAGCGCTCACGCAAGGCAGCAGACACTAACGCGTCTTCTGGAGAGACGGGATGGTGGCTCTTTAAACCATTTGATTTCAACGTGCCTCAGTGATGGTTTTGAAGCATGTTCATTTGCCAGCCAACTGAAGACTGTTTTTGAAACTTTATCAATGGAATGATTAACCGCGCCACGTGGTACATTGTCAAAAATAGTCTTCTCCTGGTTTGCAAATGGTCAATCACTAAGCATAGTGTATATCTCGTGACATATCTCAAGCATTAAAGGGCTATAATATGTGTGTGACGTACCCGGCATAGTGTAGCACCATGAAGCAAATGGTGAATAGACGAATTCACTTTTATCTATGACCTGCCCATTTCTAGCTAAGCTCCAAACAAGATTTGCCTGTGTTGGGATAAATTGGTCCTTGCAGTCTCTGAATCTCAATTAAAAATATCCCGATCAGCTGCTGAATATTTTGAAACTAATTTGACTGGGTGTTGTTGCTTATTAGTTTCAAAATATGCAACATGGTGTTTATTAAATAGCAAAGACATACAATACGCACACCTTGACTGACTATTAAGAGTTTATGACGGATTAAATCACAGCATTCATGACGTAATTGATTATGACGTCATATTATGGGTTGATAAAATGGATTCATCAATTACGGCACATTTACAATTTAGAGACTTAATTGTGCCAGGGTATGATGATAAGAATTTTCAAGGTCAGACGTGGGTGCACTACTGTACCTGAAAGATCTTGTGCTGCAACTAACTTGCATAAAGTGATCGCTTACATCAATGTTGTAGTAGCCGTGTTAGTCTGGTAATAATAGTAATATTATTCAATGCTAGTACCTTCTTAGATATACTTGATTTTTCAAAAGTAATCTTCTCTTGTTATGTAAATGAACATTTAAATTTTTCTTCACCAAATATGAGGAACAACGGGTTAATTTTTGCCAAGCTTTCGCATATCGATGTGCTTCACCAGGCCTGCTGAAACACCTTTGTGTACGAAAGCGTATCAAATTTATTAAAGTTTGTTTGGAAATGTACTATCTTTGAATCTTCTTATTGTTAGTGAAAACATCATTTTGCATCTTAACGTAGTATATTAAGAATGTGTCCATGTATTTTGTATTTCCATGGTTTTATGTGGTAGTCGGGGAACGTTCTTTTGGAGCAAAAAGAAGCAGGTGTGAGAAAGGACATAACGTGTATTATTGATGGAAATGTTGCTTCAAAACACTTCATAAATCGGCGATTCTTTTCGGTCTTGAGAAAACCCTCGGGGAATTTTATTTAAACGCAAGAAATCATTTCTCTAGCTCGCTCAAACTGCAGTGAAATATTTATACCAACACCTGTTTTGCTCGAAACGTGTGTCCTCTAATTAAATTTAATGTCCAGAGTTTTATGCGCGAGTTCCCTTAAACCGACTTAAGTGTGCCGACGAGAATCGAAATCTAATAACGAAAATTAAATGTCGACGCCTCGCCTCCCGATGGAGTCGGTAGCATGTTATTGCTGGGACACCGAGCGTTATTTAATACCGGGTACTCGGCCAGCGAGGGGAAACTGCTCCGCACCGCAATCTGTTGGACATTGCGCATAATGGCGAGGCAGTGTTCATTAAATGTACAAGGACAATGAATCAACGAATTAGAAATATTGTTAGTGTTGATTCTCACCATGAAGAAACTCACGAGTATTCGACAGTGTTCTAGCGCGGAACAGACAAAACTGTCGGCCGTTAATTTCAATTGTTGTACAAGGCTGTCGTAATAATTATGGTTTGCGCGATTAGCCGAGTAAACACCCCTCACAACCTCGACCAATCACGTCAATCACTAATTTAACTTCACAACGAAAACAATTATATTAATTTATATACGGAATGAAATCATCATATATTAAGCTTTATTTCGTGGCATTGCATTGAGGTAAAATATCATATATATATATATATATATAAGCCTCTATATAATAATAATAATAATAATGATAATAATAATAATAATAATAATAATAATAATAATAATAATTTATTCCACAATAGGCCATCGGCCCTTGAGTGTAAACATAATTTACAATAGTGTGGTGGACAGTATATAAGGCATATATAAATATTTATGGTATACATTTTATAGAAACATATATATCATGCATTCATTATCATTGCTAATATTGGCATCAATATTTATGCTGTATTTTCCCTATTTCAATATGTCTTCATCGTCATTTACTATCCTCTATCACACTCTCAATTGTCAGGATCATCTTTGACTTCCCTGGTGTTTTTACTTCTTATCTTGTTTCTTTTGTTTGTTTGTTTTTCTTGTCATAAAAACGAAGAGAGTTCTGTCTTATACGATGATATTTCAAGCCCTTTTCCATCATCCATAAAATTACCATTCAAACTGCATATATATTTAATTTTTTTATTGCCGAACAATCTAGTGTGAATGTAGGCCTTTAATGGACCATCACAGTTTATCCATCAATCATATGATGTCATAATCAATTCCGTGGCGTGTATGATAGCGTCATAATCAATGACGTCATTTAATGAATGACGTGGATAAGTTCGTCACGAACGCTTAATTGATGACGGACTAAGCGTTGTTGGAAGAAATTGTATGTCTTTACTATTTAATAAACATTATGTTGATTATTTTGAAACTAATTTGACATCAAATTAGTTTCAAAATATTCGACAGCTTACCCATATAGTTTTCTGGAAATTGACAGTCAGGGAGTTCAGGGATCGATCGATCCCACCATGGGCGAATTGTGGGTGGAGCCTACCTAGAGATAGGCGGGGTCTGGCTAAAATTGGATTCCCACATTATTATTTCCTAGTGACTACAAAATATAAACTACAATCACGCTTTATGGGCTTGTTAAGTATGACGTCACTGTGCGTGATTCGCAACCGGAAGTGTGTATTTTGCTTTATTACATCATAAGTGCATGTTATGACTCCAGCATTTGTTGTTAAACAAAACCATTTTTGTGTATTTAACAATCGAGATGAACCCGGAAATACGTCATCACTTAACAAGCCCATAGAATCATGCAAAATATGAACAAGAACACTCCAAAGTACAACTGCATTATGGAATCGTGTTGGTTAGTCTACGTTATTGACATCTGCGGCTGCAAATGCTTTATTATTCTACAAAACAACTCACGAAGACCTGATCTCATTAAGGATTTTATAATTTGTGTACCCGACTCTGCAAGCTGTAGAATTAAGTATCGTACTGTCACGTTACGAAAGCTGGTGTCCTTCGTGTTCCGATATCCATGGACATGTAAACATTATTTACTCATTCGACCGTACTTAGCACATGTAGCAAATTCCTTATATACGTGAGGTGGATGGGTGCTTCTCCTCTGGTCTAGTGGTCTAGACCATGAACTAGTTAGCCATCTCACTGATATATTCCCTGTATCTCAATTACGATGCTAACATACAAGAAACCTCATATTGTATTGTCATGGTTCCATGGTTATGACACAAATCACTGTATAGATATGCTATATACTTTAATACTTTACTTCCGCTGGCGTTACTGTGTATATAGTTCTTCTCTTACTCACAAGTAATGCATTAATTACTCTCCTATTGCTTTTCGGGTCATCCACGATAATGCTATGCCGCAGACGACGACGACGACGACGACGACGACGACGACGACGACGACAGGAGAGGGGATGACGGGGATGCAATAAAGGTCGCTAAACCGTTAATCACCTCTAACTTTTCGTTCCAAGTTATGAGGAGGTTAAAAGTTAAGATTTACCTAAATACACAGGAGTGGGGCCATTTTGAATGTGCGGGGTGGGCGGGGTCGGAGGTGACTGGGTCTCATTTCTCGTTTCGCTTTCGTTTTGAAACGAGAAGAGAAGACCTGGTGAAAGCATGGTGGGAGTTGAGAGGAAGGGTTGGGGTGGGTAAATGGGGGTAAATGATGACGGTATGGAATAACCATGAACATGTTCTGTTAATTCAATTATTCGTATTGTTTAATCTATTATATTAATGGCTAACTGCGATCCGACAAGAAAGTGTTTGAAGGAGCTGTTCTTTTCTTTCCTATTCTTTTCTAATCTGTTTACATCGTTTTTCTCCCCTACATCTCTCTCTCTCTCTCTCTCTCTCTCCCCCTCTCTCTCTCTCTCTCTCTCTCTCTCTCTCTCTCTCTCTCTCTCTCTCTCTCTCTCTCTCTCTCTACTTTAGTGTTCACAATCATTGGCTGCTTATAACAATTCTGTAGGGAGAGGGAAAATCTAAGTTGTAAGAACTTGTGTCCGATCCCATTGTGCAAACGTTACAATAAAATATGTTTAAATCAAATCAATAAATATCCCCGTGCCATTGTTCAGGGAGACATGCGTCTTCACCACTACATGAAAGTTTCTGAAGAAGAAGCTATTTCATGTCTATTATATGCAAAACAGAATTTCTATTTATCATCCCAATTTTTATTTACTCTTCGGACATCGATGTACAAGTTTGTTTAATACTTCCAGTTAAATTAGTTTCAAAATATTCAGCAGAATATTTATTATCCATTTAAATTATTGTATCTGGTTTTGTCTGAGTAAAACGACAAAAATATCAACTGCTACAAAAAGAAATGGGGTTGTCCCGGTGACATGGGCCACACATATAGATCAGCGTCGGTTGTGAAAGAGGATAATTAGCATAAAACCAATGTGGCCGCCAGCACCAACCTTTAGGTTCTACATCTAATAACCGGTTGGTTTTTAACCCATAATGTATTATAACTCAATAGAAACATGAAAACAAACAATCAAACTAGCAAATACAGTATCCTCATAGATATACGCACTGATTTGCTAGTAATAACTAAACATGATGAGGAAATGTCGCAACTGGTTGGTAGGGAGATAAATATTAAAGGGATGCTAATCTCATCTCAAATGTTGTATTGCACTGATAGATTATGTTGTATCGATAGTCTAACAGTCTTATCCTGTCACATTCCCTTATCTGTATCACAATTATCTGTTTTGTAGTGATCGCGTAATTGTTGAACAGTGATCGCCGCCATTTTGTCCCCTCAAGCGATTGTGTGTGATGTCATGTACGTGCATTACATTCTTTATTATGTAATACTCATCTTGTGGAATATTTCGGAACTAATTTAACTGGAAGTTGTTGCTACCTAAGGCAGTTTCAAAATATTCAACACCTTGCCTGTATGGTTGGTTTTACACCACATTGGCAAACTATAGATGGCGGTTCTATGACTGAGCGTATATAACGAGGGAGACACGCTAGGTTTTTTCTGATTCATTGAAAAGTAAATCATGGCAGCCATCATAGGGTGTAGAAATGTACTAACATGTATCTACTGAAGCCTGAATATGTTTCTTTAGCGGCATGATAAAAGCTTAAAATTAATAATAATTTATGAGTGGCACATTAGATCACTTGAATAGCTATCAAGAGATGATGTTAGTTATCCTTTAATGTCCGTTTCGGGTGTATTGTCTTGAACGAAACAGAATGTCTAAAACAATGTCGTTAGTCTGAATCGCATGAAACCATGCATAGTGCAATAGCATTCCGAAAATTAACCTGTATAGATTAGATAAAGGACTATGAATCCTCAACAAATCATACATAGGCACAAAGCAGCTACCTCTTCGGCATCGAATTCATGAATCAATTTCCTGAATTAATCATATGACGTCATAATCAACTAAGTGACGTGGAGGACGACGTCATAATCATTGCGTCACTAATGACTCGGGCTTAGTCCGTTTTAAACGCTTAATAGTCTGTCAGGTTGCATGAATTGTATGTCTTTACTATTTAATAAACATACTGTTGTAAAAATAAATTTGAATCTAATTTATATGGGCGCTGTTGCTGCCATTGGCAGCAACAGCACTCAGTCGAAATAGTTTCAAAATATTCAACAACTTACCTGTATAGTTTTCTGAAAATCGATATTCAGTGAGTTCAGGTTATCGAGCAATCCAAGCTGGGACGAAGCGTGGGTGTAAGTTAACCACAGATGGGCGGGGCATGGCTAAAATTGGAAAAGTCCATTTCGATAACTATCGCACTATGCCAATCACAAGAACATACGAGTTCATTTTCTCTGCAGTTGCACCTTTTACTATAGCAACCTCTTTTAGATTGGCATCAGCTAACCTTTAGAAGCGATTCCGGCGTTTGTGAAGAGTTCAATCTCGACCATTCGTCATCTCCAATCGTCTAGCTTCAATTGAACCCACTTTCTCATTTAAATAATACACCTGATAATAATATATGACTACGTCATAAGTTTGCGAAAGAATTTGTGTGATTTTCTTTTCTTTAAAACGTTTTCACTGAACTTCCTCTTGCCAAAGTAATCTAAGTAATCTTATACCGTATCTCCATAAAAGAGATATCAGGGGTTTTCACCATCTTCCTGAGAACCATCGCATTTTCCAAATAGAAGCGAACGTCTCTGTCGGTTTAATAAGGAACTTATCAGTGTGTGCCTTATTAAAGGCCAATATTAAAACCAGACTTCTTGAAAATAAAATTGTTAAAATTGCAATTAAGGCCAAAATTGTGTACCTGGGTGCAACGAAAGGAAAAAATGTATTGTTTGCGCCGGCCAAGAATTTCAATCTTTGATTTTTGTGGCGGGTTGGTGGTAATGGGTTATGAGAAACACTGTGGTTTTGTCAAATTTTTCATCTCATATGTCATATACTTGACTGCTATCTTAGGACTCAAAGGTTGCACCACCTTTCAAGGATAGTCGGCGAGGCAAAGACCCTAAAACGCAGACCTGATCTCGTTAATGATTGTTCTAAACCCTCTAAAAGCCCGCTAATGTCAGGTATTATGGAAATGGCACCATCTGTTTATTTGGCATGATTCGTGACTTCTCCTGATATTGAAGCAACCTCGTTTTGGTGAATAGTACATGTACGTGAATCGAATACTTATGATAGAGGAATCCAGTCTTTCAGTCAAGTATATGACGTCGTCATAACCAATTATGTAACGGGTAGGCTGACGTCATAATCCAATACGTACTGAATGGCATATCGTCATAAACGCTCAATAGTCCATCAAGTTGTACGAAATGTAAGTATCTTTAATATTTGATAAACGTTCTGTTCAATATTTTGGAACTAAGTTGACTGGGCGTTGTTGCTGCAGCATGCAGTCAAATTAGTTTCAAAATATTCAACAACTCACTTGTACAGGTGCCTTTAAATTGTGATTCTGGGAAGCTATGATTCAACGTACATGCATATAAATCGATCCCCCCATTTTTGATATTTAGTGACGCCATTCTTTGTCTAAATGTTTTTCATTTCGTCTTTTTCGAAACCTTAATATCATTTGGAACTCTAATTGAAATATTAATTGAAACTCATTTGGTTCTTTAGTTTTCTTTAGGATAAACATTTCCACTTCAACAGCTTAAATAGGATTTACTTACTCTATGCTCCACATGCTGCATCGTTGTGTACCTCCGCTGTTGTGTCGAATGGATCGTGCTCCTGAAAAGATTCGAATATTTTCTTGGTTTCTAGTATCCATCGAGTTCTTGTGCTGTTCGCGCGTGTTGCATCGTTTCTCTGTCAGGACTTGCATCATTTTATTAACCACAGCACAAGCAGTCATATCTAAAGGTAAGCGAATGTTCTTCATCCATGTTTCGTCCAAGAGTAAAGCCTCCAAAAGTAGGAAAACACCTCATGAAGATCTGTGCTGTGTTTGTCGACAATCCACCCCAGAGATAAAGAATAGACCCTGGAGATAATTTGGACGATGATATTAAGCTTTGATTCATACATGTAACATATCTTGTACACCGTGACACACAGATATTCAATGGTTTGAATGTCCAGTGTTGACGTAATGTCTGGACAACTGGACACTCAAACCTTGGAGAATATGTGAAAGATGTGTGTATAGAAGGGATGCATTGTCTGCGCTGCCTTAAAATATAGCATAGATTAACCTGTTCGTTGAGAATATAGAAGCGAATTTCTATATGCCCAGCATGGACAAAGATAAAAGGTATGAACCACAGGTATTTTGTACCATACTTACTCATCCATTTTGCAGCCTTTAATCTATACGTAGCATGAACTCATCAGCACAATCACGGTGGTTATTGTCAAGGAAATCAAGAGGTCAGTCAAATAATTGTAGATAATAATTTATAAGATTAACCGAGACCCACCTGTAAGTTGAAGGTTGATCAGAATCTTATGTAGATGTTATAAATACGGTGGGATTACATGAGAGTGCGTGCGCAGCTCGCGACCTCATTTTTTAACGTGGCGGTTAAATAAATGTTGGATTACACAGGGTGGGATCTATAAATATGAGAAGGCATGTAATCCCTCCGTATTTACAACAGCTCCATAAAATTATGATCAACCTTAAACTTCCGGGTAAGTCTTGGTTAATCTTATAATTTTATTCTGCTGTCTGTATATACCCCGCGGTATTCTATGAGATATTTAGAAATACATTCATTTGAACTCTGAAACCTCTATTTAACATCTCTACCGGATTTAATACTATATCTGATCAATGTAGCTTCTTAAAATACCAACTCCTTTCTTGTTAAGGGTTTATCATAAAACTCACCTACGAGTTTCTCAGTATTGCTGCTTGAAATCCAACTTCCTTCTTGTCCACAGGTTTAAGGTAGTATTTGGCAAGCACCTTGCTTCCACCCCTGTCAGCTGTCTCCGAAATAGTATTAATAGTAACATTTGCTCTTGATGCCACAGATGTGGAAGTCTCTCTCGTAGTATGCGGGTTATATATTCTTGTATCGACAGCTGCCTTTGTTATAACAGTCTGAATCCAACCGTGACAATGTCTCTTTGCAAACAACTGTATGGCGTTTATGGAAAGACACTAGAAAACGTGTTTCCTCATTTCTGTTGAATTGGGTATGTTCTTAATATTCTTTAAGTATTGTTGCAATGCAAAGTCTACTATCTGGTGCATAAACAGGCAGAACAATTTCAGGAAGATAATGACCTGGTCTAGATTGTTTCATTAAATCTCCAAAACAGAAAAGCACTTAGTTTCTTTTAATTATTTCTAATATCCAATAGTTGGAGTACTCTGGCCCGATAAAATTAACAAAAGCATACACAGTTTCATTGTTAATGATCGCAAAGACAAATATTTTACAGGCGACAGCTTTTTCAAAAAGTTTAAAACAATATTTACATCCCACGTTTTTGCATATCTTGGGAAAGAATGTATGTCAATAAAAACACATCGCATAAACATTCTAGTTAAAACATGATTACCTACGTTTCCTTCTGGACAGTCTTGTGCCAACATAAAACTAGATGAAGCCGACCTGGCTGTGTTAATAACACTATACGATAATTGTTTTTCAAACAAATTAAAGAGAAAAGCAGGTACGTTCGTTACAGATGCAGAAATTGGATCAATTTTCCGGACACGACAATACAGCAGCCCTCTCCATATATATGACAGATATTGAAGTTTCCTCCCTCACCTCCATCCTTTGAGTATGACGTTTGTAGCCCTTTCCGAAACATGTTTACGTCTAAGGGGTTCCAGAACAATTTGAATACGCACATCTTCATTTTGTCTCTCAAAGGATGGATGTGAGCTGATTACTGTGGCAGAATTAGTAAGTTTTCTTTAGCAAAATCTTCGGATAATCGGCTATTAATCGCAAGAGTTTTGGGAACAACGGATGTTTAGTCTAAATAGGAGCCATGAGCGCTACTTGTGCCCGGTCGTACTCGATCTTCTGCACTACCAGACCAATGACACTAAAAAGACAACATGTATATGTATTATATTTTAACCAATCCAAAGTACTTTTGCAATTGCATATGGATCAGGTCTCCATGAAACATACTGATCCAATTGATGATTAAGACAACTGGCAAATAATTTGTTCGAATATTCTAGGATTTAACATCCATTCTGAATCATACTTTTGTTTCCTAGATTCTTTATCAGCCTCTGTGTTAGCAATACCAGCAATGTGCGCAGCACTTACCCAGATATTCATGGAAATACACCAATTTTACATTTCACGAGTAATCTCATTACATTGAGGTGTTGTGCTACCGAATTTGTTATGCATGATACTGCGGTTGTATTATCTGGCATAATGCGAACATGAACATTGTGGTGTTGATTGAACAATGACTGTAAAGTAAAAAGCTGCTTTTATTTCCAGATAATTTATGTAATGAGCTGCTTCTGCTTCTCACCACAACCCATGCATCAGTCCTTACACAACCAGCTATGCCTCCGCAACCTGCCTTCGACGCATCCGATTGTAAAATAATAGCTGGCTTATCACACCTAACTGATCTGAATGCATTAGGTAAATTTAGTTTCCACCAATCAAATTCCATTTTCATGGAATCGGAAATAGGCACAATTGCCTCATAATTACCCTTGTTTTCTTTAAGCAATTTGTTGTGTTCAATTCTAATGCTTTTATAATGTAGTGGTGCATAGCAAACACCTGGTTCTGTCGCTACTGGCGTACCAATAACCTCTGAATACTAACGAATACGTAATGGTTCCATGCAGTGACCTATAAGCATAAATCACAAATATGATCCATTTTCCTTTGAGGCAAATAGACTCTCATGCTTTTTTAATCTAGTACAAACCCTAAAAATTCAATAACGTGAGTATACTCAGACGTGTTAGGATGATTTGTGAACCCAAGCATATCCGTTAAAGGAATCGTAGCCATGACTTTGTTTTTGTATTCCTCATATGTATCCCCTGAAACGATGACTCTACAATATAACCAAGAATTGAATGACTTTACTTCCGTAATGTTGAGTACACTGGCTTCAGTATCTTCATAAACATACAATGTGCTGATGTTAGGCCATTAGGTAAACAAATAAATTGAAAACGATGTTCATTCCATATGAATCTCAAATATTTTCTATAATGCCATTATGATGATGAACGGTAATAGACAGGTTTGCTTGTTTGAGGTCAACTGGGGCAAAAAAGCTTCAAAAGCTGCATAGTCATTTTTTAAAGGATCCATCTTAAAATGGAAATGATCAATATTTTAATTAAAATTTTTTTAATTTAACATCAGTCTCTGTTAACCATCCTTTTTGTCACGAATAACTATATTTGCTATGTACTCATTCTTATCATGACAAGATGGTTCTATTACATTTTGTTCAAGTAATGAAAACAATTCGTGATCAATCACATTCCGTTCATCATCATAAAATTTTATGATATTTGGCAGTAATCTCGGAACATGATTTTTGCTAAATTCTAGCTTTACTCCCTTTATGTTACCTAGTATCCATGTGTCAGTTGTTAATTCCTACCAATTTGTAATATTAATTGCAGTTTCACCAGCCTGGAATTTGTCAAGCATGTTAATAAGCCTTATAGTCAATTGATTATCATTTTACGGACCTTTCCTGTATCTGTCACATCCACTACTGACGGTCCTCGAACTTCTTCCCTTCTCTCCTTTTCTGGAAAAATCTGTTTCCGGGACTCCAGTTCTAGCCTTTAAATTGAGGCTTTCCCATGCGTGGATGCTTTTTTGGTTTATAGTTGTATTGGCTATACCTGAAAGAATTCGGCCTATTCTCAAATTGGCCCCTTGACTGAGAATGCCTTTTCTGTCTCCTCGAGCTCACGCATTTTCTTACACACCTCGCCACCAAACACATCTGTCGTAACAGGATTAGAAGGTGTACACAATGATTGATAGGTTTTTGGCAGTTTTTTGCGGATTAAATTTTTCCGAGTTTGATTCATTTTTCTATAGGCACGTGTCAAGAGTCTAATTGAGTCATCGAATTTTACAAAATTGGTCTTATAAGTCACCTTTTCTTTGTCCTTCATGGCTTTAAACAGACTATCTATAGACTGCGTGGCTGGCACCATGCCCGTTACTAAAAAATGTTGCATTTTCTGAATTTTCACACCCACAGATCTGCAAGACTGACCAATCACGTTCCATATGTCCTCAATGTACTAAGGACGTAATAAGATTGTCACAATTTTCTGGCAATGCATATTTTTAGACCACCAATTTCACCTTCTCTTCAGACATGTTATTCCGCAACCCATTCTTTATTGGGTTAGCGATTCCTTCCGAAATCCTTGGCCCATAAACGGCGTCCAAATAAGAGAACTCATTCAAGTCTGCAATTTATTTTGATTTGATCCCGCACAAATTGGTCTCGACATTTTCCGGAATTTACGAATATTGTAAATTATATTGAAATAAAGCTATCTACTGTGCTTGGTAGCTTGTTCGCGACTGAATCGCAATAATGTTACCCAATTGCGCTTCGACAATGTTGGGAACAGCACGTGATACACAGGTATGCATAGATTCAATGACCGTATCTAAATAGTTTTACGAATTATCGTAACTTGAATGGAAATAATGCTACTAAATTGTACTTAGACAATGTCGGCGCTGTATGCGTGCTTTATGCGTGATTACACGCCGCTGAAATAAAAGGATTCATTTTACTTTTGTTGGATTCTTACAATTTTGTATGGCATTAAAACTATTCAGCCGTGATGCTTTGAACTAAACTCACACGAATTACGTCACGAGCTTCGCGTGCACTCTCGTGGAATATCGGAGGATTTACGGACAGCTGAATAAAATTCGGATTTTTCCCGCAACATTTTCACTCACAAAGAAGGTTTTCTTCTACGGATAATACCACGCGATATATTTTTACTTGGTTAAGAAGATTGGAATTACCATCATACTTTGTAATTTTACAATCATCGAGTGTTTATCTCATGACATATGCTGAACAGCAATTTTACAGTTACTGGAAATAACATTGCCAACAATTTATGACGTCATCCCAGCCCTAATGGTGTAATGGACCTTTCCATTTTTAGCTATGCCCCGCCCATCTCTAGCTAAGCTCCACCCACAGCTCGCTCGTGCTGGGATCGATCAATCTCTGAACTTCCTGACTATCAATTTCCAGAAAACCATACAGTTAAGCTGTTGAATATTTTGAGACTAATTTAACTGGGTGCTGTTACTGCCTATGGCAGCAACAGCGCCCAGTCAAATTAGTTTCAAAATATTCAACAGCATGTTTATGAAATAGTGGAGACATACTATTCGTACAACGTGTCGGACTATTAAGAGTCAAAGACGGGCCAAATAGAATCATTTATGACTCAATGATTATGACGTCATCCTACACGACGCTTAGCTGATTATAACGTCATATGACGTCTGATTGCTCTTCTGCATGCAGGTCTTGGCCATAGTGTTCAGAGGGGAAAAGCGTCATCTGCATAATAAAACACACCTCTGTTTCAAATGTTTGAAGCCAGTTTTAGCTATGACCCGCCCATCTACTTAATAAACATTCTGTTCACTATTTTGAAACTAATATGATTGGGCGCTGTTGCTGCATATGGCTTACCTGTTTAGTTACCTTGAAATTGAGATTATGAGACGTCAGTGTTTCAAAGTATATAAATCGATCCCAGGCCGTCCAAAGCGTGTGCGAAGCTTGGCTATAGATGGCCGGGGCATAAGTAGAATTGGATTCATCCAATGTACAAATGTATAATCTTTGATTTTTCTGTAAAACATAAATGACTACATTTCTAAATAGCATATATGTCATTTAATACGAATGCATCTCTCTAATTGTTAACACATTTATGAAAATATATTTTAGCCATTCGATGGGATGTCGCTAATGACGGATATTGGCAGCAGATCCTGTTTTCGTGCAGTTGCATCTTTTCATAATCTAGAGGAAGCGAGAAGGTGCGAGACAGATTCAGCTCTCGTGGAAGCAGCTTCCGTTTGAAGCGCGTGACAAGACAGACCCACCACGGCGTCGTCTGCCGTGACAGTCAGCGCAATTAGGTACGCTTGGCAAAATATTTACAAACTTCAAATGATTCGAGTATCCCATTAAAGATAGCGTGCGTTAAAGATATCGTCGTAATCCTTCGTTTCAGGAAATAGCTTTTTTGTTTTTCTGAGAGCTAAATATGAAATCTGCTGAATATTTTTAACAGAATTACGACTAAAAGTCGACGACTCGCAGTCCATCTGTGATTATCATGAGTTTAAGTTCGACAACCCATGTGACGAAAATGTGTAAATGGCATCGAATATTGATTCCATAACAGCACGGTTCTACAGATCATTGTTATCGTCAGAATGAATATCGCGTGTGAGGAATATCAATCAGGGACTTACACTCCCGGCTTACACTAATCTCTGTATATACCCAGCACCTGATGGAGCCACAAATCGTGGTCACTAAAGACATGTGGTCTCACAAGGCAGATCAGTGGCCAGAAGAGAGGTTATTTTTGGCTCCACAGATATGGTGGCTATTTATGTCAGGTATTCTTCAGAGCACCTGAAGAATCATCATAATGTGCTGTCAAAATGCAGGTGGTCTTTATATACTGCTTTGACTGTATTGTTTGGTGATACACGGCATGTATATGTGCTTTCCTCAATATAAGCCCGATAATAGCTTATCGACTGAAGCTAAATGCAAAGCAACCGACTCCTTAAGAATGCACTGCTCTAGTTAAGCTCCACCCACGCTTTGTCCGCGTTGGGATCGATCGATCCTTGCTCTCTCTGGATATTAATTTCCAGAAAACTATACGGTAAACTGTTGAATATTTTGAAACTAATTTGACTGGGTGCTGTATTTGCCTATTGCAACGCCCAGTCAAATTAGTTACAAAGTATTCAACCGAATGTTTATTAAATATTAGAGACATCCAATTCGTAGAACAACGCTTAGCCCGTCACCAATTAAGCGTTCGTGGCGAACTTAGCTAGGTAATTCATGACGTAATTGATCATGGCGTCGTCCTACATGTCACGTAGTTGATTATGACGTCATATGATCGACTGAGAAACTGGAATCCTCAATTAGTTGCCAGTACAGCTCACAGGGCATGTTCTGGTTGTTATTGTTTTGCTGCATCCTGAATTGTAATGATGCTTTCACGAACTTGTCGGTCCGTCCGGAATTCGTTCTGTCAGTCAGTTGGTTGGTCGGTCGGTCTGTCGATCGGTCAGTCGGTTAGGTACTTGGTTGGTTAGTTAAACGCCACTTAACATTTCCTAGATGAAACTTCACAGCGATGTACACTATGTTTGTGTACATGATGCATTCCATAGCTTCTTTGTCATTCACTCAGACGTTGACGCTAGTGGCACGTATAAAAGCGGACGTACTCGCAGATCATCATATAGGCTTTGTAATTTCTTGTCCTTTGATTTATCTAGCTGCCAGAATGCATAAATGCGGTTATGAGAGACGAGTATGTTGGGAACTTTTGGAGTAGATCTTCTGTTGTCATTACCCTGCGTTACAACGGCCTGCCAGCCTCTACAATGTCAAATCTGTTATGCATGCTTTGATTGTCAGCCGAGTGTGTTATGTTCTAAGACGTTCAATAATAACCTGATCTTTTCTATCTAGGAAGCTGTTAGTAGTTATCATTGTAATTAAAGCCAGCATGTAGTTCTAGAAATATACGTGTGTGCGTTGTTTTCACAATGCATTGGCTTGCTCATATAAAATGTTCACTTTCTCAAATTTTTCTTTTGCCAGCTTCCTCATTTCTCTGTTATTGCAATGTAATTCACCTTTCCAGAGTATCGATCCATCATCACCTCGTATGGCGTCATAATCAGCTCAGCGCGTGTACGATAACGTCACAATCATTACGTCGCAAAGGGTTCCATTTAGAACGTCATCAAATCTCAAAAAGTCCGACACGTTGTATGAATTGTATGTCTTTGTAATTGTTTGCTATAATAGACATGCTGTTGAATGTTTTGAAACTAATTTGACTGCACTCTGTTGCTGCCATAGGTAGCAACAGTACCCAGTCAAATTGGTTTCAAAATATGCAACAGCTTACCTGTGTAGTTTTTTGGAAATTGATAGTCAGGGTGTTCAGCGATCGATCGATCCCAACAAGAGCGAGGTGTTGGTGGAGCATGGCTAGAGATGGGCGGGGCATAGCCAAAAACCGGAAAGGTCCATTGTATCCACTGAAGTGGTGCCTTGTTCGTGTAGTGCCGTCCGGGGCCTGCATACGTGGTCCGGATCCCTGACGTCTCGGAGTTGTACTTCCGGTTAGCAGAGCGAGAGAGGGACTTCTCTGTTGGCTCTGCTCGTGTTCGGTTCGTATACCTAGCGACCAGCGCCAATCCCGAGCCATCCTGCCGGTAAGTCACCATCTAATATTTTAATACAGGTTAAAGCACCATATTGGTGTCAGGAGTAATTCTGGTGCCCGTATTTAAATTATTTTTCAAAATTTCAACAATTTTGTTGCAAAAATAGATTTTTAGGTAAATTCTCGAAGCACGTGGGCAACTCCATTAGTACACGTGTCGAGTGTGCTTCAATTATCGAGAAGTTTTGCTGCAAAATAAATATTTAAAACTAAAATGTTTCCACAAACACGTGGAAGCTAAGATTTACGCAAATTATAAGGTAATATATTGTTAGTTTCTTATACACGTGTCATTGCTGTATTTATAAATATGATTAATGTTAAAGTAATTACCAGTTTCTAACCACGTTAACCGTTCTATTTTCGTGGTAGAAAATGTAATATCCAGTCAAATTGATGAAGCAAACGTTTCCTGTTGAAAATGGAAATTTGCAACACTTGCTATTTATTTCTTCAATATCTAACTTGCTAACCGTTTATATTCGTGATATTGGAAATTTCTTTTTGATGAACTTTCTATGCAAATTGTCTATTTAAAAAGTGAATTTGCAACTCGTATACTGTAGGCTTCTTCAATATATCGTCACAATTGTTAGAATAAATAAATTTTCTTGTATCTTATCGAGTTAAATTTAAAAGTTTAACTATTGTATTTCTTCATTAGGTATCAAATTGTTAATTTTCTATAGTTTATTATAATTGAATCACACATATCTCATGCCAAGTTTCAAAAGGTTTTAGACAGAACTCAATTCTCTATAAGTCAATCTTTTACCAGAAAAGCTATTGTCTTAGGTAATAGCAAAGGCTGTATTTTACAAAAAGTAGACTACACTGATTTTGTTGAATCTTGGTGTATTAGTGGGGCTACTGCCAGTAAATTAGTTAAGCTTCTAGAAACAAAAATTGAAGACGCCATTTCAATCTATGGGGACATAACTTTCTATTTTTTGGCAGGTACGTGTGACCTAGCTACTAAAAATGGCAAATTTTCGTTTCTAACTACAGCAGATGATGATATGGCAGTTATTAATGTTTGTAAAAGCTATCATAGAGCTATTGACACTGTTTTGAAACATGGTCAAGAAATTAAGTTTATAGACGTCCCTGCATATTCAATACAATTATATAATAAGTATAAGAGACAACCTAATCCTGAAATTTTCAAAGATTTTGATGTGATTCTGCACAGACAAACTGCACTACTCAACACCAAAATCTGTGAAATTAATTCTAAGTTGAATCAAAATACTTTGAAATTGAGCATCGAGATAGTAAAACGTCGCAAAGATAAGGATAAACGTAACTCTGTTCGACATTCATTCCATTTCCAATTTCTTTACGATGGTCTGCACGCATGTACTATTTTGACCAATGTTTGGCTTAGGAAGTTGCATTTAGAAATAATTAAATGTCATGCAACTGTTCCAATAATTGATGTTCTGAATTTACAACCTTCGACTGAAGATTTAGAATTTTTACAGTAGATTGTAGCTTCTAACTTTCTATAATGGTTCGCCCACTACCTATCAATACTGCTAATGAGGATGAATTGCAGGCTTTGAAAGACATCGGCAAAATTAGGGCAGCAGGCATTATCAATCTACGTACTGCAAAGGGTGGTTATTTAACATTAGCAGACGTCAAAGAAGATAAGGAGATCTTTTCAACGGCATCTATCCTCGAAAGACCATTACTCTCTGGAACATCACCTTTGATCTCCCAACTGAGGGTGCCACCGGTGGATTACCTACAGATTCAGATTCCTTAAAATCTCAAGTAACAAGTTTGCAATTGCAACTTAAACGTCCGAATGAAAATTATGAATTGTTATTAGCCCGCTCAATGGCTCAACAGTGCAAAGTTGATGAGTTCACTACCACTCCACATAAGCACAGTTATTATACTATTTTCGATAAATTGGCACCGGTGGTATCTATGGAAATGGTCCGAATAGGGATATTACGGGTGATCCAGATTTATCACTATTTGACACCCGTGATGAAAAATCACCACTCCATATTCAGCGACGCCACTCACGTCCTGTAGCTCCCGAGGGCCCTCCTCCACCCAAATTAGAAACTGTTGATGGTAAGAGAGAGTGCAAACCAATCTCCATCCAATTTGAACTTGCAGCTATTAGGTATCGCTGGTCAGACGCATACAAATTGAGCATGTTGATACAACTCCTAAGAGATAGGGCACTTAAATTCTTTTGCACATGTTCGAGATTAGTGCAAAATGATTATGAGAAATTAAGTGCCAAACTTTTGTCAAGATTTGGAAAACATGATCTTCCTCATATTGTTCGGAAAAAGCTGCAAGACATTAAGCAGGAGGAGAGGTCACTGGAAGAGTTCGCCGAAATAATTCAAGAACTTATTATTGATGGTTACCCAGACGCATCCGAAAGTGTTGGCGAAACCATTGCCATTGACACATTTCTCCGCGGTATTGAAAATAAGCGAGCAGCACTTATCGCAATGGATAAAAATCCTTCTTCATTGGAGAAAGCACTAGAAATGGTTACTGCATCCATTCATAATCAACGACTTATATTAGGAAGTCGAAGACCTGAAATACGCAAGGTCCACTTCTCTGATGATAACCATGATGACGACAGCGACTCAGAAATTGAGCAGTCAGTGCGAACTATTAATGTCAACAGAATGGATGAAGTGGAGAACGAGGTTGATACTCTTCGTAAAGACGTCGCTGACATTAAAGTAAGCATCAACAACATTCTTACCCTTCTCCCTACTCGAGGTCGTTCACCTCAGCGAGAAATCGAGAGACCCCATGAACCCTCTCCACATAGTAAGGGAAGGTGTTTCAATTGCAACCTCGAAGGCCATTTTGTGCATGAGTGCCCAAAGAAACGTAATCGTTCTCAGTCGCCAAGTCCGTCATCTGGCTTTACTAAGCAGTCATACGACAGTCGTATGTATGAAAACAGGGCGGATCCAATGTCATTAGTAGTGCCAATTGAGATTAACCACATTTAAATACCCTTTAATTACGCAGAATGTGGTTTCTCTTAAAGGGGCTGGTAAAGAAAATGTTATACATGCAGAAGTGGTGGACCCAGTAACCGTTTCAATTGGTTCCACTGTATGCAATTGGGCTATGCTTCTAGCCAGTATTAGCGACCCAGTTATCTTAGGTTTGGACTTCCTCAAAGCCAATAATGCTACAATTGACCTTACCAAATTGTGCCTAACTATCAATGGTCAACCCATTCAAACTTTAATGGTCAAAACACAAGGTGGGGAGGCAAAGGTGTCCAGGGTGACATTAAAACAGAAGGTGGTAGTAGGGCCTTTCGAAGTTATTGAAACCACTGGTATTCTTGACAAAGCCTTTTCTAAAGATTTGATACTCCAACCTTCCCGTGACCTTGATGGCTTATTAATGCCTCATGCCATAGTCACGCCCAGGGATTCCCAGGTTCTGGTTATTTTGAGAAATCTTTCGCCAAATTATGTTACCCTGGATCGTTGTCGTAATCTTGGCGTTGCTACAGGAATTGACAACGTATATGACTGGGTACCCCCTACCGTTGATCAGGTCACCACACAAGAGCCACAAAATGTGCATCTAATTCCACTGCCATGACTGTTACACACCATGCCAACCACCCTGTGGATGATCACGAATTACTACCTTTCTTACAAGATCTGTACACTCGATCTACTGTAGGTTTGTATAAGCTACAATGCTCACAAGTTAAGACTTTTTTATTGAATTTCCAAGACATTTTCGCTATGCACGATCTGGACCTTGGTTTATTCAAAGACATTAAGCATAGAGTCGACACTGGGGATGCCAATCCAATACATGCAAAGCTCAGACGAACTCCAATCGGCTTCGAAGGAGAAGAAGAGAAACATTTGGCTGATATGCTAGAAAAAGGGATTATAGTTCCCTCAAAGTCTGAGTGGGTGTCTGCTCCAGTGTTGGTCCGTAAAAAAGATGGTATGGTAAGGTACTGCATTGATTTCCGAGCAGTTAATAAGGTCACTCGTAGAGACGTTTACCCGCTTCCCAATATTGAAACCTGTCTTGACACATTGGCCGGAGCTACCTATATGAGTACGCTAGATATGGCTGCCAGTTATTGGCAGATTGAGGTAGAACCTGAAGATCGACATAAACTTGTGTTCATAACTATGTTTGAGTTGTTTGAATTTGTCTGGTTGCCCCTTGGGACTTCGAACAGTCCAGCAACATTCCAGAGGGTAATCCAGCTAGTTCTGCAAGGTCTGAACTGGCATGAATGCCTCGCATATCTGGATGACGTCGTAGTTATTGGAAAAGACTTTGCTAGCCATATGGTAAATTTAGAGGCAGTTTTCAAACGTTTCCGTCAGCACCATTTGAAACTAAAACCAAAAAAGTGTCACCTTTTCCGCAGGGAACTATGTTTTCTGGGTAAGGTGGTTAGTAGTGATGGTATTTCGGTTAAGCCTCAAAATACTGAGTGCGTTACTAAGTGGCCCGTTCCAAAAACCAGGAAGGAGTTAGAATCCTTTCTTGGTTTCATGAATTATCATCGTGAACATATCAAGGGATTTGCTGGTATAGCAACGCCTCTTTCTGCCCTGACTAGCTCAAAGGTTGACTTTATTTGGTCGGATGAACACCAAGTAGCATTTCAAGCACTCAAGGATTCCTTGATCAATCCCTTGGTGTTAGGCTATCCAACATCAGATGATACCTTCATTCTGGATACTGACGCCTCAGATTCATCTATTGGTGCAGAATTATCACAATTACAAAATGGTAAAGAGGTCATCATCGGATTTGCCAGTAAGACTCTCACCCCGGCTCAGTGTAAATATTGCGTAACAAGAAAAGAACCACTAGCGGTCGTGGCTTTCACTCGTCATTACAGAATGTATCTTCTGGGAAGGTCCATTATTGTGCGGACAGATCACCATAGTCTTACGTGGCTCCTCAGTTTTAGACACATAGGAGGACAGCTGGCTAGATGGTTGGAAGAGTTGTCACAATATGACATCACTCTGCAGCATCGCTCTGGCAACAAGCATTCCAATGCAGATGGTTTGTCTCGCATTCCTAGTGAATTGCCTGCATGCTCTCACTTTAAACCTGGTCAGCCGGTCAACGTGTTACCCTGTGGTAGTTGTAAGTACTGTACCCCTCTTCACCTTCAGTGGGCTGGTTTTGACAGGAAGTGGATGATGTGGTACCCCTTACTCTTAGATCCATTCTAACTATTCCTGTGGATGTAGATATTATTCTAGACAATGATGATTTCGACGAACTAGTTGGTGATGAATCTGTCCCAGACACAACTGCTCTGCCCAACCAAATAAGCAACTGGCTAGATACATTCTCTCCTGAATATTTAAGAGAGCAACAGTTAATATATCCTGTTCTCAAGACTGATGTGTCTTGGTTGGAGTTCGGTTCTGAACTCTCTTTTGCGGAACTGTACCTTGCTAGTTCTTCTGTAAAATTTTGGTGGATTCGTCGGAGCCAACTCTTGCTCATTGATAGGGTGTTACATTTTCATTGTCAAAAGTCTAATTCAACTCACAATTTATTAGTTGTTCCAGAATCACTTAGAACGACCATTTTGGAACACTGCCCTGATTCAAAGTTGGCCAACTACATGGGTGAACGTAAAACTTTAGCTAGGTTGAAAGCGCAGTACGTTTGGCATGGATATACACGAGATGTTATTCAGTATGTAAAATCGTGTCGAAGTTGCAGTCGCAACAAAAAATTAAGCATCCGCCCCAAGTCAGGTTTGGGCCAGTTCCATGCTGGGTTTCCTCTCGAGCGAATCCATATGGATTTATTGGGCCCCTTCATAACATCCCATCGTGGAAACAAGTATGTTTTGATGATAATTGATCAATTCACTAAGTGGGTGGAATGTTATGCTATCCCTGTACAGGGAGCAGAGATGGTGGCCAAGACCTATATCGAACATTTTGTCACGACCTTCAGATGTTCATATTTTCTACACACAGAGCAAGGTCGAAATTTCGAGAGTGCTCTCTTCCATGATAGCTGTAATATGTTAGAGATCACTAAAACACGAACAACCACATATAGACCCTGTTCCAATGGTCAAACAAATGTATTAATCGGACTGTGCTGCAATCTATTCGGTCTTTATACGGTTACCCTTCTACCTGCATCAATAAAAATTGTTTTTCTTGACATCGCACACTTAGCTGTATTGTGTATAACTACCCAGCTACATGTGTAATGCTTAAATCCCTGAACTGGATTTTGGCGTGTCGTTCAAACATGTAAATCATCCCATAACTAGTAGCACTAGTTTCTTATAAAACTTGTAACATATTGTTTTAAAATTAAAACTGATCAGTCACTGTAACAATGTCTAGAATCCAAAATAAGATCTCATTATTTTGAAACAATGTTAATGTGTTGTGGTGGAGTTTGTCTGTGTAGATTTATTCAGATTTGATCTAATTTAATCAAGTCTAATCTGGTTTAAGTTTAACTCTTAGGTCTGTGATTATGTAGTTTAATGTTCATAATCACGCATATTAGTGTACATATATCATGCATTGTTTTACACACAAACACTTAAGTTGTTCATAGTGTTTTAAATTTTAGTTTATTCACTAACTATTCAAAATAGTAATATATAAATATTGATTCTGGTAACCAGCAGCATCTGAATTTTGTGGCAATGTGGAAATGGCCCGATTATATTCAGATGTTGCTAGTTTAATTAATAAGCAGCCACAAAATTGTTCCTTTTTTTCATTTATTTTAAATTCAATTAGTTTTGACCAAACTACTAGACATATGAAGACTATGTGGCAATGTGGAAATGGCCCGATGACACCCATATGTCTAATGATAATAAATGTGTAGTTATGCTTGTACATGTGTATTAACGGTAGTTTGGCATGGCCTTATAGGAAGGGGGGGGGGGTGTAGTGCCGTCAGGGGTGTGCATATGTGGTCTGGATTCCTGACATCCCGGAGTTGTACTTCCGGCTAGCAGAGCGAGAGAGGAACTTCCCTGTTGGATCTGCTCATGTTCATTTCATATACCTAGCGACCAGCGCCAATCCCAAGCCATCCTGCCGGTAAGTCACCATCTAATATTTTAATACAGGTTAAAGCACTATATTCGTGTTATTACATTCAGTTACAAAAGCTTGTGTTATGTTGTTCATTCAAGGCTACTTGTAAGCATAATCGGTGCTGATGTAACAGCATCTTCCTCCCTCGGCAGAAGCCTTGTAATATGTAGAACATCTTGGCATCTATTGGTTGTCACTCTCTTCGGACCGATGACAACCCAACTTCCACTCCCATTTCTGTCTGTTTCCGTTATATTAGTTCTAACTGTATGTCTTTTTGCTGAATTTCAAGTAGTGATTTTAGACCCTTTCCTACTTTTGTACTAGTATAGGATAGCAATTATGGGTGATTGATATTATTTTTGTATTGTGATTCTTTGGTTATTTGCTACATGCTATGTTAATAAAACTGAGGTGTATGTCTACAGTTATTTGGGGTTGTCAATTAACCTTTCCCCTTTTAGCTATGCCCCACCAACCACTAGCTAAGCTCCACCCACACCTTGCTCCCTGACTATCAATTTCCAGAAAATTGTACAGGTAAGCTGTTAAATATTTTGAAACTAATTTGACTGGGCGCTGTTGATGCCATATAGTGCTCCAGAAATCCATTTCATTAAGGTCGTGCATAATTAACTCACCTTGAAGAATTCACGATCCTCTTGAAAATAAATCTATTCTCTAAACTGAATCTGACTTTTTCTGCGGCTCGGGAAAGTGGTCTTCCTTTCACTTTACTTAAATTTAAACAAAACTAAAGACACTTTGACTTGAAAAGTAATACAAAATTTTGATAACTTTATTAATTGCTATAATTTACAAAGGCCGCATTGAAGGCGTGTACAACAAATTGAGATAACTTTAACATGATAATAATTACATGTGTCTAACTTGTAATCAACACTCTCATCTCCAGTTGAAATAAAGATTATGCACTCTGATCTAACGATGTTAAAAAGATAACCGAAAACAGACCAGACACCAACTTATATGCAAATAAAGTTGTTCATCTGCCCTGACATCATTTTGGGCTATCCCAAGGATTTCCCACTAAAACTCGTGCTGTGACTGGTCCTTTGTTCCCTCATTGTGCAAGCTTGGAACTGGTGGGAACGAGCTTGGGAGTGATGGCTCCTGACAGATAATGTAAACTTTGCTTGCTTTGACAAGACTCATCAACAGCCATAACTCGCATACTTTGTGCTCCCACACCTTTTGGTTTGTTGTGGCAAGAGCGTTAGCCAACCAAATAGGATACCACTGTAATTACTTTCACAATAGGACAATTCTCATTTAGGCATGACGGTGGATGGCTACCACTCATCATGACGTACTAGTGCCTGATCCTTAACCCAGTGGGGTTATTCCAGGATGATCACACATTGTGCAATCAGCATCAGGCATCACGCAGTAGTGAATCATAAACTTGTTTCCTTAGCACTCTCTTATGGCCATTCCCGTTATTCAACAATCTTCCTTGGCCGCCATCATAATCTTGTCTCACACAGTAGTGACATAAGACTTTGTTGCATTAACTACCGAGAACGTCTCCTTAAAGCTTCTCAGTATTTAATCCATCACTGTCTTACCATCACACCATGGCGTTCTTATATTAAAATACCATAACCAGTTCTACTGTCTAACATGGGTAAACTCTGCCTTTTTATTTCTAGTAATTTATAACTGTGTTCAAACACAAACCCAAAACGGCTATTAAAATATCTGAAATGACAAAACCATATTGGTTGGGGATAATCACACCCAACTCAATCAAGCTGATTTCAAATATGAACAGCAAAATGTGTCCACCCATAGTGATTGTAATTACCAGCCTTTTGTTTACAAAACAATTCTCTACAAAATATTCAAACAATCATCCTGACATTCAAGCTACATGTTTGTGCTTGTTATAGGTCATTATCAAAACAGTCATCGGGTTTTCCCCAGTGATGTAATAATACTACGCACCATTTATGCTCATACATGCTTCGCATCTGACTTGTCTGTAATGGCTTATATTTCATTGTGCCTTGGAATCCCCAAATGACGTAACCTGACAATACTGTAATAAATATTCACCATTGTGAAATTAATGCTTTGATTTCAAACGCAGTGGTGGGAAAACATATGCCAATATTTTCCAAGTACTAAATACCATGCGATATTGTACTCGGCGGATCTGAGGGTAGCTAATCCTAGAATCCGATATTCACATATGCCCACCAACCGAAGTTAAATGACCAGTGCATTTAACTAGCTGTGCTCCATCAGCAACCGCTCTATACTATATACAAACTAAACTCTTCTCACCAGGTGAATACTCATGTCAAATCCTCATCCACACGAATATACACAAAACAAACACAACTATACTATTCCACCCACTGCCCCCAATGAATATAAAAACAATAACAGCAAATATCTGTAAAGCAATGTATAATTAACCCAGATTGCCGATGCAGCTATGTGTGTCAGCGTAGCTTCCATTGTGTGCATAACCCCTAGGACGGCTCACTTGGCATGGATTACATCAACCTCATGTTCCTCTCATGTGTAGGTGTATACAAACCATGCTGCATCATCCCTGAGGGAGGCTCAATTGTCGTGGATTTCATCAACCTCAGACCGGACAGTCGAAGTGTAACCTAGTGTTGTGCAATTTATCTTATAACTAACTACAATAATGAAAATACAATCATAACCAAAACAAATATGAGTTGCTATTATACAGCTATGTACATGAATAAATGGAATGAAGTGCCGACGCTAAGATGGAATATGCATGGTCACATTACAACAAGATGAACATACTTAGGGCAATGCCCTCATACATACTATACCTATCGGGTGCAGTTACAAATTGACATCTCTAAAACGTGATGAACCAAACAGCTTATTGACTGAAACACCGGGAATGTGCAGCATGCCACTCACTAGAACCAAGAGTGGGATGCTGCATTCCGAGTGGCTGCCTGCTCCCATCGGTTCATTGATTAACCCACATGGGTGGATCAGTTCCTGTGGCATACGAGTAGTGCACTGCTCATCCTGATCAATGTCGTCTGGACAGGAAGATGTCTTCTTCATGCAGCATTGCTTGGCTTCCGGCCAGATGCCGTACCAATATAAAATATATAAAACAAGGATTAATATAATACATGTAATAACAATGGTGATAATAGTGACAGAACGACTACCTATCTCGTTGATCCCGGTAGCGTCGATATCCAACTCTGATATTGGTGCCAAATTGACCAACTTGACCTCCTTGTAAACGGTCCCACTTCACATTCTTAAGGGCCTGGACCATGCGTGACTGATTGAGCACATTGGAATAACAATGGTGATAATAGTGACAGAACGACTACCTATCTTGTCGATCCCGGTAGCGTCGATATCCAACTCTGATATTGGTACCAAATTGACCAACTTGACCTCCTTGTAAACGGTCCCACTTCACATTCTTAAGGGCCTGGACTATGCGTGACTGATTGAGCACATTGGATATTTCAACAGTTGACATATTCAAGGTTGGCATAACCTTAGCGTGTTTATGCTCATAGGCCTCGATCGGCCTGTAATACCAGCCCGGTCCTCTTTATGCACATTGAGTGGGGTCAATACATACACCCCAACCGATAACTTATTCTCTATAGTCCCTTTACTCTTGCAATGCATGTTTACTTTCTTTCCAAATGTTTGTAACACAACCCCGGTATATTGACCTTTAAATAATTTACTACTGCTATCATTAGACTGAGATAGTTCAATCTTACAATTGGGATTGGTGGTATTAGTCAGAATGCTCACTATACATGGTAAATGAGTGGCATCTACTTGTAAATTTCCTTCACACACACGCAGGTTGTCACCGCAACATTTACTCTGTGTGAAGTACCAGTCCCTATGAGTGTCAAGTCCGATGTTAATTGCTGACAACTTAATTTGTAAGAAATGACCATGGGTATTCAAAGTTACTGGCCAAGATTGAATGCCATGTTCCACTTAACTTCCCTCATCGATCAAGGATAAAATGGCCATGAAATGTAGCACTGCATGGTCATTCCACAAAGGCCATATGACTACATTCCGATAATACCATTCGAATGGTTCTATTACCTTTACTTCTGCGCTAATCTGTCTAGAAATGTTCAAAATGTCTGTCTGGCTAAATAGCTCTTCAGTCAGTCTCCCTAATTCTAACGAAACTGTACATCAGTGAAATGTCATTGATAATCTGCGATATTCATAGGCTATGCCATCCAGAGAGTCAATCGCCTGAACAAACCTTATCAATGTGAATATATGTCGTTTCCATGTCTGCGTACATCTTACAAAGTCATCTACTATCTCAGTTACATTTTGGAGCGTGTCTGTCAAGTCATTGATTTTATTCCTTTTGTCACTAACATCAGTGTCTGCACATCGAACATGATATGTCAGTTCATTGGCATAATGTATCAATTTATTGACTTTGGTCGTGGACATCTTGACAAACTATTTAATCTTTTCTATATCCCCCGACGTAGCCACACCAAACAAAGAAGAGGAAATATCGCCTACGAAATTTAGTAGACCACGTTGCTGCCTATGCAACATTTTAGCAGATACCAAATATCTGGTGCTCAATCGTTTAATACGTAGTAACCGATTCGATAGACTGACTATGTCATGATGAGATAGCATATTCTTAGCTTTAACTATATGAATAATACTATAAACAAATTCTATCTGTTTACTGAAATTAACTGGTAGATAAGGAGTGGTAATAAATTCTATCTGTTTACTGAAATTAACTGGTAGATAAGGAGCGGTAATAGCCATGACCACCAAACAAAGAAGAGGCAATATCGCCTACGAAATTTAGTAGACCACGTTGCTGCCTATGCAACATTTTAGTGGATACTAAATATCTGGCACTCAATCGTTTAATATGTAGTAACCGATTCGATAGACTGACTATGTCATGACGAGATAGCATATTCTTAGCTTTAACTATATGAATAATACTATAAACAAATTCTATCTGTTTACTGAAATTAACTGGTAGATAAGGAGCGGTAATAGACATGACCACCAAACAAAGAAGAGGCAATATCGCCTACGAAATTTAGTAGACCACGTTGCTGCCTATGCAACATTTCAGTGGATACTAAATATCTGGCACTCAATCGTTTAATATGTAGTAACCGATTCGATAGACTGACTATGTCATGATGAGATAGCATATTCTTAGCTTTAACTATATGAATAATACTATAAACAAATTCTATCTGTTTACTGAAATTAACTGGTAGATAAGGAGCGGTAATAGACATGACCACCGTCCATTCAGCATGGATACCAGAAATCGGAACATGTCTAGTAATCAATACTCCATTTTTAATCTTGCGAATGTTGGGTGAAATCACTCCACTAACAGTTGGTATTATTAAAAATATCGTCAGTATCGTCATACTGGTACATATCATAACCAAATACACTGTATAATATTCTCAAGCTTATGTCAATACGATGTTACAGGTTGGATCAATGAGTAGAAAGTGACTCATGTTGGTAAATAACAGTAGTTATATCATGCAGAAACAGCGCAAAGCTTATCGGATGACCAATTGCATCTATGCGAGGTCTCTTCCCATGCGTAGTCGAGAAATATTCTGGCCTATGGGGACTCTTCTGCAAACCATACCTAGCATTTGGCGTGTGGCCAAATATATGTCGAGACTCACTTGGAGTTAAATCAGCCATTGATACATCATCATCGGTGACTTTGGATTGCGTCATCTCCTCATCAGCTACGAGTGATTCATCTGGCATTTCTACATCTGGCATAACTATTCTGGCTTGGACGGGCCCCTCACTTGCTGATTTAGGTGGTTCCTAGATGATAGGTGTCACTGGTTCCTTGCAGAACTCAATCAACTTAGCGAGAGCGGGACCCTCCACAATGGAATGACTTGCCGCAGTACCCTTACCAGGTTGCCGAATAGGACATTCTCAAACATTGTCCCAACATATCTCTGGATCTATGATACGGAGTTTAGACACATTCCGAATGCAGGTCTTTCCAGATCTCTGATGACGAGTATGAGCCACAGGGCCATTGATCCGATATACCTTGTATTCAGGATCATTACTGAAAATTAGCTTCATAGGCTCATTAGCTACCACTATGACTGAATCTCCTATGTGAAATTCAGCTGCGTTTACTCGTCTGTCAATTGCCTCTCGATGGTATGCTCTCGACACTTCGGTCACAGTGCGAGTGTGAATCAAGGCATCACTAAGACTGGTGAGACAATTGCCAAGATCGTAAAAACCATCTACGGGCATTGCCATTGGCAATCTACCATGCCTACCATAGATGAGATAAAATGGAGTGTAACCAGTAGCAGCATGATGAGTATTACGGTACGCCATCAATGCAAATCCCAATTCGTTCTCCCATGCTCTGGCCTGGTTGTTAACTCCCTTCTGGATTAACTCCTTCAATGTATGGTTAAACCATTCAGTCTTACCATTCGTCTGAGGATGGTAAGGACTAGTCTTGTGGTGATCTATCCCATAGGCTATGTACAGCTGGGTCAACTCTTTCTTGTTGAACTCGGCCCCATCCCCCTGATCTGTGATCAGGATTTCCGGGACGCCATGCCTTGCACAGTACTCATTAAAAAACTTGTCTTTAACTTACTTCACCTTCTTGGACAGGATGGGAAAAGCTTCCACCCATGCAGAACAATGGCCAATGATCGTCAAACTATAACGATTGCCCTTGGTTGATTCAACAAATGGACCAACCAAATCCATGCCTACTATTTGGCCAGGGTACTTAGCCATGGGCATCGCAGTATACTTCAGATGTGTAATATCAGGATGGTGTACTTGGTATGTGGCACATCGGTCTAGCATTTCTATTACGTCCTTTCTCAAGGACTTCCACAGAAACGAATCTCTGACCAATGTCAAGGTCTTCTGTAAGCCTTGGTGTTCCGCATGTTTGCGCGCCTCCTCTAGCACCTGTTTACAGTACTTAAATGGCAGTACTAATCAAGAGCATTCAGCGCCTAGTGCTGATGGTGCTCGAGTGCAATACAAAACACCATTATACACTGCATAGTCTTCCAGTACTTACATTTCCGGAAACTCTTCAAGTTAATTAACACATAACTCCCGGTACGATATATATCATATACCTCTAGTGCTATATATGGAAGGATACCATCTTCCACTTCAGGAATCATGTAATCGCCAGTGTCGAACGTGGCCACTTCCCGAGGTTGCCTCTGGTGTGACAACATGTCCGCTTGGACATTATGGGCACCCTTAATATACTCTATCTTGCACCCATACTCGGCTATAGGCACTGCCCAACGTTGGACCTTCATGTTCCTTGCCTCTCCAACAAACAAACTCTTTAGAGGTTTATGGTCGGTATACACAGCAAACTCAGGCCCAAACAAATAGGATCGTAATTTCTATAGGGCATAGACAACTGTGTACGCCTCCTTCTCAATGACAGGCCTATTCAACTGGCTTTCCTTGAGGGTACTACTCACGTACTGAACAACTTTTTCAGTTCTGTGATCATCCTCCTGCACCAATATTGCACCTAGCACATATGAAGAAGCATCAGTATATAGAAGATATGTTTTTTGCAGATTGGGGTAAGTTAACATGGTCTCGCTGCATAATAAGATCTTCAACCTATCAAATACCAGCTGTTTCTCCATACCCCACTCACATTGTCTATACTTCTTTGTCAGATCTATTAATGGCTTTGCTATTTCTGTGTAATTAGGTAAGCATGACCAATAATAGCCAGTGGCACCTAATATCATTCTGACCTCACCCACATTCTGCGGAGGTGTCATCGCACGAATGACTTCCACCTTCTGCTTCTGAGGTGAAATACCTGCCACAGAAATGTGATAAGCCACTGATTTACTTGCGAAATGACACTTCTTCCATTTGAGCTGCAAATTATGCTCACATAATCGCTCCATTACAAGCATCAAATGGTTAGCATGTTCTTCAGGGAATCGAGAAAATACAACTGCATCATCGACAAAGACGTGCATAAACTTATTGACATAACCTTGACAAATGGATTTCATCGCCCTTTGGAAGACTGCTCCTGAGTTCCGATAACCAAAGGGCATAAGGGGACCCATTCAAAAAGACCTTCGGATCAGATGAACGCCATCTTCTAGATGTCTCAGCTGGCCATTGGTATCTGCTAATATCCAGACTTCAAGTCCATCATAGAAAATAGGGTAGCGCCTTCCATACTATCGAAAATATCGGCAATGTTCGGTAATGGGTAATTATCTCTTGGAACTACCTCATCTAAACATCTGTAATCAATGCAAAATTGCGTTGTCCCATCCTTCTTGGGCAGCATTGGCGATGCCCAATGTGACGAAGACGGTCGAATCACACCTGCTTCTAGCATTTCCTTAACCTGATCTCTAACAGTATGTGCTTTCAACAAAGGCATTCTATTTGGGCATTGTCTAAAGGGAGGAGAATTAGTGGGCATGGTACACTCTACTAATGGATTCCTACCCAGCTCTTTGGGACAAAGAGTATCAAAATTTTCGGCAAAGTTACTAAGCACTCTATCAATAACTTTGTAACCAGTCGTCTCCGCGATACTGGCCTCCGCATAGTGTCAATTCTGGTGCCTATAGGGTAAGTGCAATTTGTACATGTTACCAAACCACTCCATTTCAGCTTTCCTATGATTAATTACTGCGCCCCCTGCATGTAACACATCGGCTCCAATCAATCCCTCATGATTAATTTTCTTTACGATTATGACGGGTATGGGCTTAGCACCCCGAAACTTGACCCGAGTTTCACCTAGTAAATCGGGTGAGCCGCTTACTGCTAACAAGACCTGCACTTTCTTTAGTGGTCTGGCGCCTAACAAGGTCTTCCATATATCACTTCTAATAAGTGATGTACTCGCACCAGTATCTATTAAAATATCAACACTTTTCTTACTGGCACCAATGCTGCAACCATTAATGCTGTCTAATAAGAGCCGGACCAGGAACCGGGCGGTTGCATGTTCCCTCCACTGCTGTTTAATGACTGCATCTGGTACGCCCCATCTCTCCCTGTCACTGCATCAACATACGATCGTCGTCTCCCATTACTGTTGCTCCCATAATGGTCACAGTACTCATCATGAGTATGGCGGCCATTGCCAAAAAACACTTATCCATTGGTCTTCTGATAGTTCCCATAAGCATCAATGTGACTGTCTGTCAGAACGAATCCATCCTGATCTTCGTAAGCTTCCGAATTGAGCCAATTCCGGTTGTCACTGCGAAAGTTTTGGGATCCCCACGCTGGTGCCATAACAACATTTACCTCCATCTTTTCGGGACCTTGGAAGTCTCCATACACTAGGCATTGGTCTGCTTGGTGTCCCATCGTGCCACGCTTCCAACACTTCTGTATATGTTTTGAATTTACCATTCGTGGTGACTGATTTTTTTGTATCGGCCCCCATGTCGGTTGGTTATGCATAGCATGTTGGTGGGTTAACCATTCTTCCAAACTGTCTTGCATCCCTTTTATGAGTTTGAAAACATCCTTTGTCATCTTCTCGTGCCTGTCTACCATCCTCTTTTCCAGATCCATCAATTGATGCTGCCAGTTGGTCGCGCTAATATTGTCTGAAGCTCGTCCAAATGCGTCCACCTCCATGTGAGTTTTATTTCTTTCGCTATTTAAATTCATCGCCTCCATCAGGTCATTCAGTTCACCATGTTCTGATGTATACTTGATGCATTGGTCCAGTGTCTCGTTCCCCTTCGTGATAACCTGGCATGCTAAGGTCACGTTACATAAGGCTTTAACATAAGCATGCACAACAATATGTTTGCTGTCTGGATTGGCGCTAGGGTACGCGCTACCAGCTACATTCCTAAACCTCCTGTTAAAGGTGTTGATACTCTCCCCTCTCCTCTGTTTAAGATTCTCCACCTCACACTTTAGACATTCAGTTTCGTTTGCTGATACGAAGTATTTGACCACATGGTCATGTAATTCGTCCCAGGTTACATTCAACAGGTCACGAGTGTTCATGAAGTTTTCTATTTCATGGTGCAGTTGGTCTCCCGTCGTCCATCGGACGATATAGGCTGGGTCACCTGGTTTACTAGGCTTAAGGGCCCCCAATGCAAATCTGCATGCCTCGAGATACCCACGTACCTTTGCGCGGATGTGCCCATCGCATGTTTGAATCTGTCGGACATGGTCATGTAGAAGTCCCCTTCTTATCCGGCTATCCTCCAGATCTACTGATGAATTATGGAAAGCTTACATTGGTGATTTTAAATCTACCATTAGCTGATTAAATGCTTTGAACTTTCGTTCCTGGCTGTCTAGGTGAGTATTGTGGTGATTGGATTTGTTGAATTAGGAATGTAGGCAAATAAATTATAATAATGATATTATTCATGCAGCAATTTTTGGTATTTTTCTTTATTTGTACAAACATGTAGTGTATATTATTATATATTATTGTACATAGTGTATATATGTCTGAGGGCCTCGTTAACATCAGGCAACTGACGATTTACCCTCGTGAAATAAAAGATTATTATTATTATTATTATTATTATTATTATTAATATTATTATTATTACTCTCTCTCTCTCTCTCTCTCTCTCTCTCTCTCTCTCTCTCTCTCTCTCTCTCTCTCTCTCTCTTTCTTTCTCTCTCTCTCTCTTTCTCTCTCTCTCTCTCTTTCTCTCTCTCTCTCTCTCTCTCTCTCTCTCTCTTTCTCTCTCTCTCTCCCTCTCTCACACACACCAATGGCATAACGCCTCCCTTATTTCCCTCTAACCCGGCCATTGAAACATTTTGATAGCTCTTGCTTGTGAGCCTTAAGTTTGGGCAAGATGACTGTTTTGAATCATGTTAGGTCAATCTCTGTTTCATGAGGTCATTGAGCAACTTATATATTATCTTTTGGGCTATTCCTTCCGCATTCCATCGTAGCATGCTAAGTAGTCTTGGTCTTTCACGTTCCTACGAAGCAGACTCTTGTTTGCTGGTCTTCTGCTAGCGCCTCCGAATAAGGCAGGTGAACCACCAGATGCGCCACTCCGAGGCAAGCTTCCACTTTTTCCAATCGTTGAATGTCTATAGTCAGAGCACTATTTCTTGCATCATTGGCGTTAACTATCAGATGAGTGCAAGTACGTGCTATTGTAATTTCTTTGCACATGTTAGCCCAATAGCTCTTGCTTTCCATATGGCTTCTCAAGTTTCTTCTCGTTGTTGAGCCAGCATCTCATCGTAGTGATCCCGCTCTATATCTGGAAATCCGCCTATTTATTCACTGGTAATATGCCCATATGACCTAAAGTAAGAAGCCCAATCAATGATATATTTGCAATGAACATAATATTGATAATGTCATAATTAGTCTATTGCATTAAATCACTTTGTCATAGAATACTGACAAACATGATAATGCTTATATGGAATGGATAACGCTCAATGAATGCAATAAGCAATATGAAAAATAAAATCTGTAGATGGTTCCTTGTGTGATTTGTCCACAATTTGCAGCAATGGAACATCTGCAGCTTTACTTACAATCCATGTTGCAGAGGTTGTGTTAGAGTAGCAATCATGATCCACATATGACATTGCGTGAATTATTCTTTCTTTGTAACTCTGAACTATGCCAACGTGAGTGTTGCATTTCTGGTGTGCCCTTTACAAATTTAATGTTAGGTAAATTCCAATTCAACACAACCAACCAAACCTCCAGCTATGCTTTTGTATTTAATCATTAGCTTCGATCACGGAAATGTGTGCCAAATGGGGCCGAACAACTGAGAGTGACAACAATGCATGTACTCTTCCCAAATTACGCATGGCCCCATATGAATCTGTAAATGTTTTATGTTGGGTAATATCTATTTTCTCACAGCGATGTCCCGCTCAAATACTACAAAACACCCACTCTCACCCGACGTCACAAGTCCAGTGACCATAATCAGCAAGAATTACTTAGTGTCCTTGTCGTTCATTGGCCACTGCGCTGCACTTGTTATTGAGTCAGTGGCATGTATTTGAATACAATTAAATGTAAATGGTCTGAATGTACAAAATGCAGAAAAGGTTCAATCACGCATCCTGCATCTTTTTAACCATGTAGCTATTGTTGACAGTCAAAATATTCGAGCATTGTACATTCGTAATTCCAATGTAAATTGGCTCATTTTCTACAAACATATTTACCCATCTCATAGATTAATTCACCATATCTCAATTTCAAATCAATAATACAGAAAAGTTCTTAAATATGCATGCATCGTAATTCGGCCTGAATTAACAAGTTATGCTGTTTCACTGACTGATTTCCGACCGTCTAATAAGGCTTCTGTGTTTATAAGGATTTGAGTAAAAGAATAATGACGGATTTGATTCAGGCACCTCTTGAGGAAGGTTTGCTGGCATTCAATGCGTAAATGCCTTGTAAGATGTTCCTTAAAACGTTGTTTTGAGACAGGGAGCTACGATTTATCGAGAGCGCATGTAGATGGGCAAAACGAGCAGTTTCTATTTGTATTTCGCAATAACAGCATGGGACTCATGATTTATGTTCACTTATGGGTCTTTCAGAAATAAGACATCGAGAAGCGAGTTAACCTTGGGGTATAACCATTATAAATGAATAGGCGAAGGTTAGCCATTAGCTTGTCGAGTTAGATTGGAATGCAGAATTATGCATGGTAGTTCCAGTTGATGAGGAAGTCAAAGCAAAATTGTTATTGCTCAACTAATAGAAAACCTTCTAATCGATCCTGGTTGTACCTGATTAATCTGGATCAGATAATTGTGAAGATAGAAATTTCGTGAAGAGAATACGTGGATATTGATTGAGCCATAATGAAGTAATATAGGAAAATAACCAATCAATCTCCGCAGCTCAAAAGCGTTAGCAGAAAAGTTCCAACTAGGCTAAATCCATCTGCGTGTATAAAGGTAGCCGATACTTGCAATTGGCAACACTCTCGTGCAATGTCGTAAGTCTACCTCGGCGTGGTGTATGGGTCGGAGCCGTGCAGGATTGCGTGAAGACCCGGTAGATCACCTGTCAAGTTATCGTGGCGTCGGAGTAGCGTGGTGTTGCCAGTGAGCCAACAGCTTGGTGCATAATCTGGGTAAAATCGGACACACTACCTCGTCGTCTCTCTGGAGGGAATGCCCAATCTACCGCTCTACCGGTGACACAACCGCTGCCCAGTTTGGTGCGCTGAAAGGTGAGCAGTGCTCTGAAGATGTCTGTCGTCCTGGGCATGTGGTGCCCAGCCGGATATCCACTTTACCAGAGGTCAATAACCTCTGCGTCAACTACAGTGGTTAGCTAACAGTGTGACGTGAAGTCCATGCGAAGTCGAATACGCTACCTCGTCGTCCCTTAGGAGAGCATACCAGGGCCCGGTTTCACGAAACTTCTTAAGTCTAGTAATTTGCTTAGCTCGTAATTATTTTCTTAAATCACTACAAATGCATTTCTCGAAAAATCCTAAGCTCAAAACTACACAATATTTAAGACAAAAACGTAATTTTCTTAAGACTGGCATAGAGCAGTCTTGAGTTCAAAACTAGTCAGATAAATATGGCCGCCGTGAGAAACAACATTCGATAGAAGACATGATTCGCCCTGAAAGAATATTCAGCAGCCGATTTAGAAAGACCAACAAAGCGATCTAATAAGGCATTTTTAACGTCATGATCAATGCTATTTTAGCATTAATGAACATCCAATTATGACGACATAATAGTGAAACGTCACAGGTATAATCAGTCATAGACTGAGCACGTTCTTGTTACATTTCCCAGACGTTAAAGAGGAGCTTTAACTATGCTACAAATCATTCACTCATGTCTTTCACTGGTATAGTGGCATATGAAATAAACAAATACTACTATAGGCTCTAATAATAATTTTAATGCGTAGCCGATGCCACTGTAACTGATGTAGTCCCCCTGGTTATCGGGGAGGGGGGGGGGGGGGGGGGAGGGGGGTTGTTAGCCGCACCTCCGAATTAGTAATCATTTCTTACACGAACTTACGCGAATCCTCTACTGACAGCAGGCGTCAACAAACCTCTAACGTCAGGAATGGGCTGCATATATTTATAGGTCATTTTAATGTTATTAAGTTGTTATTAACAAGTATACATTGGCTACGTTATGATGATTCTGGAGTATAAATATTACAGATGGGTTAATTCTAAAAAACATCGAACTATATATAGTAGAGTTCCTGTCGGATTAAGTGTCTGGCTTATCCACCACTTTCCAAAATCTGTTAGATTTAATTACCCAATCACAAATCCCCATCACTTTCATCAGCTTTGACCTTTTTGGCCCCGCACCTACCCCATGCACATGGGTATAACAATTTGGTGGAGTTCAACAAATGGTTTCAGAGGAGAAAGGGTGATAGAAGGAATGCTTATGATATTTGACCGTTTGATCCACAACACATCACACGCGCCATCTAACTAACCGCCCCACCCCACCCAACCACGTGACTGGAACCACGCCACATCTCTGATTCATCACACTCACCCCAAAAATTGTTTCAAGCTGTTGCTCTCGAAATATATTGCTGACCACAAGATAAACTAGATTGTTCGGTCGATGATGCGACATCGCAAACCCCCACGTCAACCACTTTGAAATTTTGAACTCCAACCCCCCCCCACCCCCCACCTCAACCCCCACCACCCCACACACGCACGCACGCACGCTCGTACGCACGCACTCACGCACGCACGCACGCACACACACACACCGCCATCCCCACACCCTCAGGGAGCGGAGCCATATGTAAATGTCCACTTGCACTACACACTTACAGTATATGGTTGAATTCCGTCCAACGGTTTCGGAAGACACGCCTTACAATCAATTTTTTTAGCGCAGACATATGCCTGCCCGCTCGCCGCTCGAGCGTGCGCGCGCGCGCGCACGCACGCACGCGTGCACGTGTTACGCAGCATAATTCCCACTTTTCTACGCAAAACGTGGTAATAAGAAATAATAATGATATATTTTCATTAGATGAGTTGAGAATTGGCGCTTGCATTACAATACTAGTCTGACAAAATGTGCGTTAGCTGTCCTACAATTTAGTGAATTAATTTGCTAATCTTGTCTTATTTTTAAAGGCAAGAATTTTTAGATACAGTGGGTACGGCAGTTCCGGGTCATCGGCAGTTCCGGATCAGCGGCAGTTCCGGATCAGCGGCAGTTTCGGATCACTATATCTTAGGCCTCTCTCATTGCCTAATCCTGTTTATCTATTCCGTGTACTATGTAGGTTAATATGTATCCGATGTAGCGGTTTGCATTCACACTGCTGGGAGATAGTCCCGGACTGGACGGTGGTTCTACCTGGTGGACAGCGAGATCACGTGATGACCGTAGTGCTACCTGGCAGACAGTGCGAGAAAATGGTGACGCTAACGCTACCAGGCAGATTTTGACGAAATAGGCTCTGTTCATACAGGGAAGCAATAGCGATTTATCGGAAGATAAACCGCCGATTTTGTGGATTAAATTTCGAGATAAATGAAGTATTTATTCCGGCACAAGAGCCAGTTCAATGAGAATGCTAGCCAGTATATCTGATATTTACCTGACAAACTTTGGGAAAGTCACCCTATGCGCTTCAACTTTGAAGCTAAACCTACATTTATTTCCAAGTCTACTTCAATACTAGTTGACTGATGTGAAACTGTTGTTCCTGACGTTAGAGGCCTGAGGCCTGCTGTCAGATGTCCTTTCATTGTATCATTTACCGAAATAGTGGCTGTATGAGAACACGGCCTTAGTCATTAATAAAATTCTTTAGAATTAGGCTTACTAGATTTAATATTTTGTTACGCTTTTAAATAACTTCAGTTTATTGAGGACGAAGAAACATAAAAATGTGTTTCAATTTTGTCAGATTTCCAGCATTTAATTCATATTAAATCCTCTGTCGCGATTAACCACCCTTATGGTCGATACGGAAACACGCTCGTCTCTCACAGTGGTATGACAAAAATGCTTCTATAGATAGCACGTGTTTGTATGTCAATGATATTTCTCATATTCTTATTTTTTGCATTTTGAAAACATGACAATGGAATAAGACTGTTCGAACATATTATTTTATAGTCCTCAAACTGACAGTTTAAAGGACTTGATCAAGAGCTCCCCGAAGTGATCGGAATTGGCGTGTTCGGTCGACTCACACTATTGTGAAATTCTTTGGATGGTAAAACTCAAATTAAATCATTTTTATATTTGCATACGGCACAAATGTGCGTCATCAAAATCTAATCTGATTTAAAATATTCTATAAATATATAATTGATAGGAACTATTTTTTTAGTAGTGATCCAAAACTGCGTGAAAAAAATTATAACATATTTATAATAAACAGATTGCTGAAACACCGAGAAGAATTATATGTTTATTTGCAATTGTGTGTTCTACCGGTATTGATTGGTGCGACGTCGTAATGTTCGGAATGACTCAATGATAATAAACAGCGCATACGTAATCCGGTAACTGTGAGCGTGTGAGACTATGATGCCATATTTATGACGTCACAATGACCTCTGGGATTTTACAACAATCTCACAAAATGCGAAAAATACGCTGTAATGAAAACTAGGTAATGACGGGTGTTGACCAATATAAATCATATAGAAAAAGCGTCCCCTGAAAGCACCTGTTTATCCGAGCCGTGGTAAAACTCGGATTTGTGTCGTAGTATAGGCTTGTACCCGACTCCCCGTCCTTTCTCTTGCGATTCCTTGCTTAAGAGTTTGCTAAGTTAAGCAAATCACGTTTTGAGCTTAGTGCATTTCGAGAAACACCTTAAGATTTTTTGCCCAGCTCAGCAAATTTGTTTTGCTTAAGTTATAAGACTCAAGAAGTTTCGTGAAACCGGGCCCAGAACTATACGCTAAACAAACATTGGAAACAATGTTGCTGAAAGCTGTTGCTTTTCCGTTTTAGTTTTGACCGTAAAATTGGCATAAAATTGGCATACGTCGTCGGGAGCCCACGGACGAACATCAACCCAAGTTCGGCAAAGATCGCTCCATTAGAGTTACAGAAAAATGATTCAAAAATGTCTATTTTTTAAACAATGTTGCTCAAGGGTATTGCTATTGCGCTTTAGCCTTTGGCCACAAAATTGGCCTACATGTTCGGGACCACATTTTGAAAACTGTTGCGAAAAGCTGTTGCTGTTGCGTTTTGGCCCAAAATTGGCATATCATTTCGGGACCACATAGACAAACTGTCAAACAGGTGTGGGGAAGATTGTACCAGTAGAACCAGTGGTTTCTAAGAATGCGTAAGACGGCCTATTTTTAAAGAAAATTGTTGCTAAAAGCTGTTCCTGTAGCATTTTAGATCCCAAAATTGCCATGGGGATCCCACCAGAACACTTCCCTCCAAATTTGGAGAAGATCCCTCCAGTAGATGTTTTAAGAACAAGAAGAGAAAGAAGACGAAGAAGGAGAAGAAGAAGAAGAAGAAGAAGGAGAAGCACTACATGCTCGCATATATCCTTGCGTCTAGCAACGCAGGTAATACAATTTTCTCAGATGCTTATTCACCAAGGCAATGCCCCTATAATACTTAGATATGCATCTTAGTAATTAGGAATACGATTTTGCAGTAAGGGCAAAATTGGATATCGCTGACATAATCTGTTTAGTAGTTAAGCATATGATTTTGCATTGCTTTTGACAAATGTTGATGTAAATATGATTTGTGAGTGCTGTTGACAAATGTGGTCATATACTAATGGCCTTGATAGCTGACACTGATATTTTAACAGCAGTGTTCAACTCATAATGTGTATTTTCATGAATGTGTACATGACCACGTTGTTTCGATGCTTGAAGATACCGAGTATGCCTAATTGTGTTTTTAAATCTCACTTCATGGAGTAACATGGCCATTCTGATATCCTTATTTCCTTATTTGTTTCGTACATTGTCCGATCATATGAGAATAGAAGAGCTCGTCAGAGAATCACCATTGGATTGTTGAACGCTATCGCCAAAAACCTCCGCCCATTTCAGGAATCGCTCAATGGAACTAGTTACGGTGCAGTGGGATTCCACCCAGTGAATTTTGAAGCACCTCGTTTTAGAGAGTCCCATGGATTCTAGTTCCTACATGCTCGTAATGCATAAATGTAGTATATGCGCAAAAAACTCCGGCAGACTCATTTGTGGTGTAATTGCTGTATTCAACAACATATGTGTTTTATGCACGGACATTAATAGTGTAAGCCATTCGTTAAAATCAAATTAAATTACTTAATAAAATCTTAGAGCATTTGATAGATGGGTTTACACGGAATACCACAATACACTAACATAATTACCACAGCCTATGGATCCCTTGAGATAGGAAATAGTGTTAGATCCTGTCTATAGGATATTTTTATTGTGAGTCAGGGAAATAATATGCTATAGACATAGACCCTGTAAGCTTACGTAAACGTGCTCGGTATTTATAACTAATGTTTATATTCAGCTAATCTATGTAGTACCCTGTAATAGCTATGTTAAGAAGAGGGTGAACAGTTAGTATGGAAATTTAAGGACTGGAAGAAAAATTGACAATTACACCTTTCATATTTTTATATCCATTTGGGCGATTTGTGGTCACTCACAAGTATCGTCGCAAAACGCGAGCTTCGAGAACAAATATAGGTGATATATTTTGTCAGTGGTCCAAGGCCAAATATTCAGTTGTTATTGATGCACACTTTTGTCGACGGCACTGGTCCCAATAGCAAATAGTTTATCGACGTGCCGACTTGTCAACATCGCGTTGATAATACCCAATATCAGATTTGCGCCAATAAATATGGTGCATAGATGTAAACTACGGCTTGTTTCATTTGTGTTTACCAACCAGCTATGGAACCATATATGCCTAACACGGTTATTCAAACACGTTTCGCACCATATGGTTAAGCGTCATAACCAGCTCTAACTCATTATCCACACGATGTCCACCAGGTCTTGATTGCTGGTGTTAACCGTTCAAGTGACTAACACAAGGGTCATCTTCGTCACCAGAGAATGGTTTCTGATGGCTTTTAAACCACAAAAGCCACGCTCAGAATATGAAGAGAGTTTTTTGTGGAGTACGGAGCATAGTGCCATGTCGTTTGCTTTTCCCACTGTAGAATACGCCCGCTGCATGCAGGGTGGTCAAGCTGCCGGTCCAGTCTCTGTCCAGTAAGATACTACCATGCCCTCCGATTATCGTGTCTTTTTGTTTCTCTCAACACATTACTCTTCTTCTCAACGGGTGCTCGAACCATCAGCGACTTGTCACACATTGTTACATCCATTCAAGCCTGTGTCACTGTGTAAATAGCTACGGCAGAGTAGCCACCATCAGTGACCAGTATTGTCCCGGACATAATTAGACCACTGCCTAGCGAATGGCGATAATTCACACAACCAGACTGCTATTGACATATGATTGACAGCTCGGGCAATAGGTGTGGATCGGACATAAAGAGAAGAAATATGTGGCCAAATTGATGACAATTCAAAGATTGTTACTTTCTGTGTTTTGACTACAATGATGATCTGTTGCCAAAAAGACTGCGCTTGATAATTTTCTTTTATTCACAGAATGTATGGTTTGTATTATACAAACTCGGCTTTCGAAGGTACTGGTGTAAGTGCATGCCGATAATGATTTGAAGAAAATGCGGGTACTGAAAAATAGTGTTGACATAAACAGCAACGTCTTTCGCAACACCATTAACACATTGCATGGCGAATGTGACTGCACACTCGGAGTTCAGTTAGCAATTCAGAATAACATGCGTTTTAAGAATGTATGAACAATGATTAAATTCGTAACCGTTAGAATGCTATTTACGATATGTATGTTGGTATATGATCTTGCAAATTCTATCAAGCGATTCAGCATTATACTATTCTGATGCATTGAATTAGTTGACAGGTATATATTGAGTCTTTAACCTGTCAAATGATGGAGTAATTACACGGTCATTAACTCGCACATATGAAATGCTTGAATAAAGGTGATAAATATTTTAGGATTACTAGATCCAGATCGATTTTCGATTTACTGCCTTGGTGGGGTTTTTTAAAAAGATGCCCATCCTTAAATTTTAAAAACGCTACTCCGTTAGTGATGAGCAGATCTTGATAAAACTTGGTAATACTTGGAATTTTATGGGTAATTCTCGACATCATTACGGAGCAAGATTTTCAAGGACCTTTCAGAGTAATGACGTCATATGACGCCATAATCTAAGCGGCATGTAGGATGACGTCATAATCATTACGTCATAATTGATTCTATATGGCCCGTATTTAACTCTTAATAGTCCGACACGTTTTACGAATTGTATGTCTATACTATTTAATAAACATACTGTTGAATATTTTGAAACTAATTTCACTGGACCGAGTCAAATTAGTTTCAAAATATTCAATAGCTTACGGGTATAGTTTTCTGGAAATTGGTTGTCAGGAATTTCAGAGATCGATCGATCCCAAGACGAGCGAGGTGTGGGTGGAGCTTAGCTAGAGATGGGCGGGGCTTAGCAAAAAATGGAAATGGCGTTACACTGCCCTGGTGGTTATAGAAGGGTGGGCCATCCTTAAATTTTTAAATTGCTACTTCTCCGTTTATGATGAACGGATTTTGATCATACTTGAGAATGTGATTCTATGCGCCACTCCCAACATCAGTATGAGTTCAGATTTTCGATTCACTGCCCTCCTGTGAACAGTACCCATATGGTACATGTGAATCGGGTGAAAATAAGGTCAGCAGACGTAAAAAATAAAAATAAAAAAGCACTAATTTTACCCACTGCTTAAAATCTGGCAACTCTGAATTGTTGTGACTGGCACAGTGATAATAAAAGAATATGTTGCTGTTAACATCTTATGATTTGAATATTAGACCAAATCTAATAAATTTAAAGGGCCAATGTTCATTTATTCCAAGAGATTTTGTTACTATAACAACTGACAGATTGGCCGTTTTTTATAAATAGGGGAAATGCAATTATACTGAAAAATGAAATAAGCACAACATCACATCTACATAACCTAGAGCAATGACTCACCAATTGAATAATCAGGTTACCATATGTCAACCAGACAACTATTTTTCCGCTGTTAAACCCCGGATGATTGTGCATTGTATTGTTGTAACTGGGAAAGCAATAATAAAATAGTATTTTGATCTTAGACCGTCTTAGAATGGCGTATTAGACACAGCATGGCATATTTTGAAAGGAGAAGAAAAATGCAAAGATGGTGTGCTGAAAAATTTAATGAATATGACATTGCATCTAAATAAAGTAGTGATAACTGATTACTAACATTCCTTTCATCTGTGCCCTCTACATACCAGACAAAAAATAAGCTAACCGCATTTGAGCCCTCCATCTCTCAATTAGTCATTGGCACGATCAGATGTTTATTCATCGCTTTCATGTGTGCTATCATCGTCAGTTCGGCTGTCTTCCTGTTCATTCCTTCCTTGCTAGGTTCTATCTCCAAAATATCCGACAGAATATATAGCTCACCCTGACACCACGTGCGCATGTTCCATTATCTGTTCGCCACTTACAGTCCAGCCATTTATTATATCATGCCGGTACAGGGATGTCTGTTTCTTAGGTACAAAAGCTCCATTTCACATACCTGCCTGATAGCTATCCCTCTGTATGTGCTCGCGAAGGCATGCTTCTGGTAGGAAACCGGATTGATAAGTGCACTTTTGTTGGGGTTGAGTCATCTCCCTGCCTCACCACAGATTGCCATTAACATGGAGAAACGCGAAGTCCGTCAACGGTTGTTGCTCTCTGGTAAGATAACCATATCTGTGGACGTAAGAAACAAGGAGAATTTAGAAACAAGTGGCGAATGGTGCAGAATTTCAGTCATATTTAAATAAATACAAGTTTTTAGTGCGATTTGGCAATGAGAAACTAGATAGGAATAGTTACACCTGTATCCCTTGATGGTTGGATGGTGGTCTAGATCTCTGGAATTAAAAATCTACTACATGCATGGATCATGTCTTAATCTAATGGCTGCCATGTTCTTCAAACACACCAGGCCCCAATGGAGGATTCCCGTTTCTCAGACAATCAGATTGCGCGATAATCAACCACGTGGCACGTATGCTAACGTCATGATCAATTACGTCATGAACCATTATGACGTAGTTAAGTTTGTCACGAACGCTTAATTGATGACGTACTAAACGTTGGTGTACGAATTGCATGTCTTTACTATTTAATAAACATGTTGTTGAATATGTTGAAACTTATTTGACTGGGCGCTGTTGCTGTTGATTATGACGGCATATGATTGATGTATAAACTGGATTCATCCATTACTACACGATCTATTCACAAACACCATAGTTTAACATTTTGTAAACAATCTGACTAAAAGCATTTAGATAAGCCGTTTGTAAATTAGTCAGCACCAATTAGTTGCGTGGAGAGTCGTTTCTGAGAATCGTATAAATCGTTATTATATTGGTTATTGGCAGAGATTAATATATCACATGCTCTCTATTGTTAATTAATACAACGCGTAATTATCAATAGCGTGATGCGGACTCAATTAGATAACCATGTGTGATAAGTTTCAGAAACGGAAACGGAACCTGGCTTCCTGACGGAAACAAATCAAATTTGTGTATCCCGTGAAAGCGAATGTGGTGCTATTGAGCGTAGGGGATAATATTGACAACAACAACAACAGCAGCAACAACAACAACAACAACAACAACAACAACAATAACAATAAAAGCAATAATAACAATAATAACAATAACAACAATAACAATAAAAATAACAATAACAACAATAATAAC